>OX376372.1:95434573-95476670 GCA_947369275.1 Nemotelus nigrinus | reverse complement strand
AATTGCAAAAAAGCCGTTTTTGCACTCCGTTTTACTGAAAAAGGGAAATTTCCCCTTTTTCAGTAGGGTCTGAGGTACTTAAAAATACTGAAAACTGTCAAACGGTTTTTGGCCTAATGTTATAATATTATGAAGGACGAATATTTTTGTGACGATAATTTATCACCGCTTAGGATGACTTTATTATTACTATAGAACACCGACAACTGACACTTTTGTTTGTCAATTTTCAGGAAATGCAATGTGAGCGTTTTTGTACTTTTCATGAATGTCCCCCACCACATGATTCAGTAAAATTCAGTGACTGAAAGTACGCGAACAGACCTAAAATATTCAAATATTTCACATACCTATTATTGCGTCTACAATACCGCATACGAACGATCAGTACTTCTACCTCCTGCAGAAATACCAAACGATCCACGAAAACATATTCAAATATTTTACGTGCCTTCTATTGGTTGTAGTCGTTACGCAAACCTCTTGTCAAATTTACTTAATTGATGTACGGTCCGAGTCGTAGGCCACTTAAGTGGCCCGAATTGAACGAAACTTAACGAAACGGCAGATAAGTACATTATGGGTATGCCGCTTGATTTCTATGCAACCGTACTGTCACTTAAGCTACTTAAAGCTCATTTAATTGCATTATAGTTCTACCTTTAGACTTCTCAACTTATCACCTCTTGCATCCAGAAGATTAATGTTATCTGCCTGCTTCAATTTCGATGTCATTAGAGACGCTGTTAATGTCGACTATATACAGAAAAGATTTGTGCTTAATCAGCCCTTGAGAGTCACTAGATCCCGACGAATGCTAGTTGAACATAAGCATAGCACCGCATATGCTGACAATGAGTAAATAGAGTTACCAAGGCTCTCTTATCCTACCCTCCCTAGTCTACCGGCCTAGTATCTTCTTATGACTTAGGACTATTTTTATAATTGTTTAATTAGATAATTAATTAATTTCGTTTTGCGTTTTGCGTATTTAATATTGTGACCTACATGTCAATTAGCTTTATGTATTTATTTTTCGAATGTTTATTTATTTATATTATATTTGTTTGTATTTTATACCAATTCTGAACCTGTTTTTTTTAAATTTGTCTAGTTTTTATGTTTAATATTTATTTCATTTATATATATTATTATACGTTGTTTGGTAAATAAATTAAATTAAATTAAATTAATTATGTACATCAACGCATGACTTTATTTAAAAAAAATAGGTGCATTTCAAGTCTATCTTTTATTTTTTCAAAATCTTTTATTTTAAAATAAAACAAACCAACAACTGTCAACAACAACAGAGGGCTAAGAGATTATTTATTGAATCGAGTATGAATTCTAGCATCATTGCTTTGCGATATTTCGTTATCTGTGGAATAAATCGTCTCAACATAAAAATTATGTTTACTATAAATTTGCCGAAACGATCTGGTTTATCCCATTCTTAATTGGATATTCAACGTGACTAGATGTGCTAGTTAATCTGCCTTAAAATGAAAAAAATTATAATTTCTAGAGATTGTATAATTCATATCAAACGTTTTAATACTCGAGGCCGGAAACTTGAATTCAAAATTAGTGCCCCACCTTCAAATGCGGAGCCCTCATCTTGGATTAGGAGTTCCATTGAAGAAATTATCCAGTTTACTACGAGAGGCCTCCAATCAACTGATCAGGTTGGAATAACCTTCTGCGGGGAGAGTTTTAAGGAGAGAGGCCCAGGCTGGCTCAGCTTTAGACCTGCCTCGGAGGTTAAATTGGGAGATATTTGGGAATTAATCTCAAAAATCTTTCAAAGCAATTCAGCAGGTAATGATAAAAGTATACTGTCTTCACTGTTTTTACAAATGTTCGAAGAAGAACATTAGTATTAAAATCACTTTGGCCAAAAATTCATATTTCTATACATATATATATATATATATATATATATATATATATATATATATATATATATATATATATATATATATATATATATATATATATATATATATATATATATATATATATATATATATATATATATATATATATATATATATATATATACATATATATATAGATATATATATATATATATATATATATATATATATATATATATATATATATATATATATATATATATATATATATATATATATATATATACATATCATCAAAAAATTTCAGTGACAAAATCTTAGGAACGCGACATCCGATTGAACTGAAATTTTTAGGACACATTGGTGTATATGCAGAATAGTCCCAGGTTTCAAAAAAAAGTTAAAAATCTTTAACACTTTGGCGCCGTCGGCCATTTTAGTGATATTTTTAATATACCTATTATTCCGTACACAAATAAGTTTTGCAAAACTAAAGTTAACAAAATAAATTTCGAACGTGTTTTACATGTGAATCGGATAATGTTTTGGAATTTTTTAACCCCGTGTGTGTGCTGGGTGCCTAAAAAGAGAACGGGAAAAATTGAAAATTTTTCAATTGCGAGGACTTTTGACAGAGCTATTCAATCATTACCAAATTTTCAGGACATATTGATATTATTTAGTTGTAAATTTGTGAAGCTTTGAAGCTAGGGCAGGCACTGAAAGTGAAAACCTCCGAATCATCGTCTCTCTTGAAAAAATGCCATTTCTTCAAAAAAAAGCCACTCATATGTAAATTTCGTGTTTTTTTTACATAGACCAAAACAAAAATTTGATATGGTATAACGGGCACGCCTGGTTACCCCTGCCCAATTTACCTATATTTTTAGCATCAAAAACTTCTGTTCACGGAAACTCACGATCCGATGAGCAGAATTAATTGAAATTTGCAGACTGTATTGGTCTTAAATAGGACCAGGTCTGATAGAAGTAATTTTGAAATGCGGGCGATTCTGTGCCAGTGGTGCCATCTTGAAAAATCACTAAAAACGATAACTGCTTTTAGCCCTATAAATTCTGATTGAATCGTTCAATTTTGACGAAATTCGCACAGTAGTTGGACCTTATTTTAAACCACGTTTGGTAGAAATTTGGTTGAAAAATTTGGTTGGAGCTGCCAGCTATGATAATTTTGGTGTCTTAAATTTGCAAAAATAAAAATTTGGAAGTGAAAACATTCAAATCATCGAATATCCTAAAAATGTCCGTTTCTTACAATAAAACGAATCTGTATACAAATCTTATGCTTTATCTACACGTTCAAAGTAAAACTTTGGAAATTTCATGTCGGACAAGAACGGTAACCCTTTCCCAGTTAACCTATATTTTTAGCATCAAAAACTTCTGTTCACGGGAATTCACGAACCAATAATCAGATACCATTGAAATTTACAGAATGCATTGGACTTAAGTAGAAACAAGTCTGATAGAAGCGATTTTGAATTGTGGGCAACTCTGTGCCAGTGGTGCCATCTTGAAAAATTACAAAGAAAAAAAAGACTGCTTTTTGCCCTATGAAATGTGAATTAGTAACCAGATTTTCATGAAATTGACACAGTAGCTGCACCTAAACTTTGTTTGATAGAAATTTGGTTGAAAAATTTGATTGGTGCTGCCAGCTATGTTAATTTTTGTGTCTTTGGTTTTGAAAATTCTCTCCGGAAAATAAAACTTTTTGCCCTATAACTTCCAGTGCAGTCATGAAATCAATACGAATTTCATACAATTAATGGAACCTATTATAAGCATTATGTAGCACCCAGTAATTTCAATCGAAATTACTGGACCAATTATTTCGGCGCACACTGTACCGTGCTCGAAATAGCTACATTTCCTCCAAATCGGACTAGCTGTGAATATTGTTCGATTTGAAAAATAATGTTTACAGTTGGTCCGATATGACATTGCCTAGGCTTGGTATTCGAAGCGAAATCAATTTACCGTAATCGGTTTTGATTGCGTTCCGAATCCCAGGTCATAGGTGATGAATTCGTGACAGTCAACTGGAAATCGAAGCGGAGGCTGGACGGTCGTGGAGAGCCGTAGTGACGGGGAGTCGCGAGAAAACCGCGTGTTAATTTCATTTGTAGCGATTATGAAGATGGGACTTGCCTTAGCAAAACTTAGAACCAGACCGAAGTCCAGAACCAAGAGTGCTAAGGTCAAAAAGTGGAATGGCTCATGCCATTCAAGAGGCAAAACAAAAAAAAAAGAATTGCCCCGAGAGCAGGGTGCCCTAGAAATGGCCGTGAAAGCCCCTCGTCCGCATTAGCGGAGCACCCTTTAACCAACCCCGACGGATGCTGGTTTGCCGCTTGGCTAGCTCGCTGCGGCTGGGATGGGTTCTTGAAAATGGAGTTGGTTGGCTCTAAAAAAAAAACGGGATGCTACGTAGTATTCATCCGTCATGAATTCGTAGCCGCAAACTGGTATATAAAAATACCCAGGGACCAAAAAGGGGCATAGTTCCGTAAAGGAAACCACCCAGGCTCTGCAACATAGGCTGACTAAGCAGACCCAGTGCTCGTGACAAAACACGGAGCCAGAAAAATTGAAAATATAAAAACGGGAAAAGGAAAAAGGCTACCTCTCTTTTCTAAGGAACCCGGGTGAGGCAGACAGCCCCGGGCCCCCAATGGTAGTGGAGCCCTGACCCCGATGGTCTGGGGTCCTCCACCCTCTGATACTGGCCATCCACAAGTAGTTTCAGTATTTTTGATTAGATTTTTGGATTTTTTGAATTTTGGGGTGTACCTCAAGGTAGCCATCTTGGTCCTTTACTTTTTAATATTTTTACATCAGACTTGTCAGAGGTTTTATCTGATGTGCCTCATCTACTCTATGCGGATGACCTGAAAATTTATTACACTATAAAGTCGTCTTCAGATGCCAGCTTTTTCCAATTAAAACTAAATTCCCTCGAACATTGGTGCAGCGTGAATAACCTACCTCTTAACATCGCAAAATGTCATGTGATTAGCTTTTCTAGAAAAAGTACGCGCGTACATTGTACGTACCTTTTAAGCAATACGGCACTTAGTAGAGTGGACAATATTTTAGACCTCGGTGTGGTGCTGGATGAAAAGCTCCGCTTTAATTTTCATTACGATAAAATGATTTCTCAAGCTAGTAAACGACTTGGCTGCATTAAGCGACGCGTCAGGGAGTTTCAGAACCTTTGGGTTACAAAATCACTACACCGCGCTCGTTTGCCCTCTTCTTGAGTATGCTTGCATTATCTGGAACCCAGTTTTCGAAATTCACGGCCAGAAATTTGAATCTATTCAGAAGCAATTCTTGCTATTCGCTCTTAGAGGTCTTTACCACCCAAGTGATTTTAGCAATTTACCGTCGTATGCATTTCGCCTTAAGGTAGAACTATAATGCAATTAAGTGAATTTAAGTAAGCGCTGAAACTGAACGAAAATTCACTCAATTGAAGTCGATCGGTTAATTTGCCCATAATAGAATTAAGTGAAGGTTCATGAAGCTGCCGTCAGAGTGGCGAATATGAATTTGAATTTGAAGGCATATGAGATGAACTGATGTGAGCGTTTACGCAATATATTTGAATAGATTTTTGCTGTTATTGAAATATAGTTGTCTTCATAGCCTGCTAGCTCTGTTGCAAGAAATCGTAGAAAATTGTAGCTGAGCTGAACCTCAGCACTTTGCTGTAGATTATTAGATCTATAAAGATGGGCTTAGTGAAGGCACTTAATTTGTGCTTATATTCATATAAGTGTACGAGAGAAATGTTTTTTGAGCAATATTGGTATGCGACCGGAATATATTTAACCAACAATGTCTTTACTGCTGAAGTTTAATATTCAATAGTGGACAGCTGAAGCATGGTGTGTGGGTATTCTTTGAATGAAAAAAGCTGTGAGACGGCATTTTAAGTAGTGTGTGTACTTGTATTTTAAAAAGTAAGTAATTTAAAGATACAAGTAAATAAACTACTTTATAATTTATTATTTCGTATGTTGTTCAACGCATTTTCTCTTTGAAATTATGTTTGAAACTCATTATTCCTACCTCCTGTAAAAATAGCATTTAAGTGATCGACGAAAAAATATTTTAGATACCTGTTATTCTTTTTACAATGTCACGCAGAATCATATTCGAGATATCTAATTACTACTTCCTATATTGTAAACTGTCAATGAGCCGTTTAACAATAAAAGGTATGTTCGCGTACTACAATTAATTGCAATTAATTGCAAAAAGCCGTTTTTGCACTCCGTTTTACTGAAAAAGGGAAATTTCCCCTTTTTCAGTAGGGTCTGAGGTACTTAAAAATACTGAAAACTGTCAAACGGTTTTTGGCCTAATGTTATAATATTATGAAGGACGAATATTTTTGTGACGATAATTTATCACCGCTTAGGATGACTTTATTATTACTATAGAACACCGACAACTGACACTTTTGTTTGTCAATTTTCAGGAAATGCAATGTGAGCGTTTTTGTACTTTTCATGAATGTCCCCCACCACATGATTCAGTAAAATTCAGTGACTGAAAGTACGCGAACAGACCTAAAATATTCAAATATTTCACATACCTATTATTGCGTCTACAATACCGCATACGAACGATCAGTACTTCTACCTCCTGCAGAAATACCAAACGATCCACGAAAACATATTCAAATATTTTACGTGCCTTCTATTGGTTGTAGTCGTTACGCAAACCTCTTGTCAAATTTACTTAATTGATGTACGGTCCGAGTCGTAGGCCACTTAAGTGGCCCGAATTGAACGAAACTTAACGAAACGGCAGATAAGTACATTATGGGTATGCCGCTTGATTTCTATGCAACCGTACTGTCACTTAAGCTACTTAAAGCCCATTTAATTGCATTATAGTTCTACCTTTAGACTTCTCAACTTATCACCTCTTGCATCCAGAAGATTAATGTTATCTGCCTGCTTCAATTTCGATGTCATTAGAGACGCTGTTAATGTCGACTATATACAGAAAAGATTTGTGCTTAATCAGCCCTTGAGAGTCACTAGATCCCGACGAATGCTAGTTGAACATAAGCATAGGCTCGCATATGCTGACAATGAGCCAATCAACAAATGTTGCAAAATATTCTACAGTATGAGACAACACTTTTACCCCACGATATCCAAAGTGTCCTTTAAAAATAGAGTTACCAAGGCTCTCTTATCCTACCCTCCCTAGTCTACCGGCCTAGTATCTTCTTATGACTTAGGACTATTTTTATAATTGTTTAATTAGATAATTAATTAATTTCGTTTTGCGTTTTGCGTATTTAATATTGTGACCTACATGTCAATTAGCTTTATGTATTTATTTTTCGAATGTTTATTTATTTATATTATATTTGTTTGTATTTTATACCAATTCTGAACCTGTTTTTTTTTTAAATTTGTTTAGTTTTTATGTTTAATATTTATTTCATTTATATATATTATTATACGTTGTTTGGTAAATAAATTAAATTAAATTAAATTAAATTAATTATGTACATCAACGCATGACTTTATTTAAAAAAAATAGGTGCATTTCAAGTCTATCTTTTAACTTTTCAAAATCTTTTATTTTAAAATAAAACAAACCAACAACTGTCAACAACAACAGAGGGCTAAGAGATTATTTATTGAATCGAGTATGAATTCTAGCATCATTGCTTTGCGATATTTCGTTATCTGTGGAATAAATCGTCTCAACATAAAAATTATTTCAGACCTGTTTACTATAAACTTGCCGAAACGATCTGGTTTATCCCATTCTTAATTGGATATTCAGCGTGACTAGACGTGCTAGTTAATCTGCCTTAAAATGAAAAAAAATTTTAATTTCTAGAGATTGTATAATTCATATCAAACGTTTTAATACTCGAGGCCGGAAACTTGAATTCAAAATTAGTGCCCCACCTTCAAATGCGGAGCCCTCATCTTGGATTAGGAGTTTCATTGAAGAAATTATCCAGTTTACTACGAGAGGCCTCCAATCAACTGATCAGGTTGGAATAACCTTCTGCGGGGAGAGTTTTAAGGAGAGAGGCCCAAGCTGGCTCAGCTTTAGACCTGCCTCGGAGGTTAAATTGGGAGATATTTGGGAATTAATCTCAAAAATCTTTCAAAGCAATTCAGCAGGTAATGATAAAAGTATACTGTCTTCACTGTTTTTACTAATGTTCGAAGAAGAACATTACGCCACGTTTCCAATGCTGGAGTGAGCTTTCGCCGAATCTCAGAGTAGAGTTGGCCTGTTCCCAATGATGGATTTTCGAAATTCGAAAATGGTGATGACATTTTGTGCTTTGAAAACTCAAAGCTGTAGCACTCATTGGTAGTTTGGGGGCATTTTATGAAAAACTAAAATTATCGGATTTTTTTCTAGATTTCCTGAAAACAAACGATTAAATCGATCAAATTAGCTAACAATTTGTACAATATAAATAATAATTTATAATACATATGTTATATATATATAATAAATTTAGATGTTATATAAATTAATAATTTGAATGTTCGCTTGGAGTTTAAATATGATAAATTCACTTTCAGAATTAGGCCGCGTTTTCAATGCTGGCTTGGAGTGCAATGTATCTGCGTACGCATTAACTGTCATGAACTAAAGCTACCCTTTTCAGATTTCTGTACTTGTTGATCGTTCGATATCAACTGAACTTATCCTGCGAGAATTTGTATCACGAATTTCTTTTGGAATAAAATGATGAGTGGACAGTAATTGGTGCTGCCATTCTTAGTTATTTTGAAGCAATGATTTTTGGAAAGGTTTGGGTAATGACCAGAAAAAATATTTCTCCTAACATGAAAGCTACTTTTAGTTACCCTAGGTTTCTTTACCACAATTGCGGTGGTATGAGAAGCAAATTAAATAAACGTTTTATTGACGCGAAATCTTGCCATTTTAATATATTAACGATCGCCGAAACGTGGTTGAACGACTCACACGCTAACGAAGAAATTCTTGACAGTAATTGGACCATCTATAGAGCTGATCGCGACTACCTTTTTACAGGCGTTTCAAGAGGTGGTGGTGTTCTTATTGCAATTCACAATACCCTCCCCAGCAAACTTGTTGTGACCAGTTCTCATAAATCTTTCGAACATAAATTCGTCAGAGTTTTATTCGATAAGCATTACCTCTACATTGGTATCTTTTATGTCCCTCCTAACTCCGATGAAACTACTTACAATGACGTATGCGACGTGATATCTGCCGTAACAGCTTCCTTGCACGAAGAAGACAAAATAATTGTTTTTGGTGATTTTAATCGTCCGAAAATCAGTTTTATTCCTGACGAAAATGATAACCGCCTTCTTCCAATTAACCTTAGCGATTCAATTGACTTTAACCTCATAAGTACGTTTTATGGCAATGATTTACAACAAATTATCCCTATCCCTAACCAAAATGGCAATTGGTTAGACCTTATCTTCTCAGATTTTTATGACGAAGTGGTGGTTAGTCCAACTATTGACGCCGAGAATCTTTTCTCTAACACCCTGCATCACTCCGCTTTTACAATTGAGCTATGCACTACAGATATTTCTTTCACCCAGTCATACAATAATGAAATTGTATTTGATTTTCTAAATGCTGACTACTTAAGCATTAAAAACTATTTGGACACAATTGACTGGACACGTGCTCTATCGGCATCAGATTTAGACGAAATGTTGTCTTCTTTTTACAAAATAATCTTTAACGCCATCCACAAATTTGTACCAAAGCTGAAGAAGAAGAAAAAACTCTCCGAACCTTGGCTTGACAATGATTTAAGGCGGCTCAGAAACCATAGAAACAAATTATATAAAGCAATCAAAAATGGAGGCTCTCTCCAGGAGGATCAAATAAGATTATATGATGAGCTATCCAAAGAATTTTCCATCAAATCTCGCGAGGCGTATGAGCTCTATGTTAATTCAATGGGGGAAAAAATACTCACTGACCCGAAAAAGTTCTTTGATTTCGTCAATTTAAAACGTAAAACCACTGGCTATCCTTGTTCTATGTTTCGTGGTAACACGGTTTCGTCTTGTCCACAAGTCATTTGTAGCTTATTCGCCGACCATTTTCAAAACACTTACTGCTCTCCGAAGATCCCTACTTTCACTACTAGACACGCTGCCAGATCTCTTATCGAAGGGTTTGTCCTTACAAGGCAGGCTATAACTAATGCTATTCTGCAACTAAAGATTGGCAAAGGACCTGGCCCGGACCTAGTATCTCCTTTCTTCGTGCTCCAATGTGCAGACCAATTAATCACCCCTTTGCACATGGTTTTCAATAAATCCCTGTCTCTTGGTGTCTTCCCGTCTTTCTGGAAATCCTCATACCTCACACCTATTTTCAAAAGTGGTGATAAACGTTCAGTCGATAACTATCGAGGAATTGCTATCTTATCTGTTATCCCCAAACTCTTCGAGAAGCTAGTTTGTGATAATCTTACTCGCATTATCGACCCCCTTCTTAATGAGGAACAACATGGATTTCGTAGGGGTAGATCGACTTCCACCAACCTCATGATACTAGTTTCTACTGTGCTCTGTGAAATGGAAAAAGGGAACCAAATTGACGCGGTCTATACGGACTTTAGTAAGGCTTTCGACCGAGTTGACCATCAAACTTTGGTTCTAAAACTTCGCAACTTTGGTATTTCCGGTTCTCTTCTTAACTGGCTCCAGTCTTACCTCTGCGATCGAACCCAATTCGTAAAATTTCAAGGCCACTTGTCCAAAAAAGTTTTGGCATCTTCTGGAGTACCACAAGGTAGTCATTTAGGCCCCCTGCTTTTTAACATCTTCATTTCTGATGTGTCGGAGATACTGCTTGGTATACCGCATCTCTTCTATGCAGACGACTTAAAAATCTATCACATCATAAACTCGCAGTCTGATGCAACCTTTCTACAATCAAAGCTTCAATCCCTCGAACAGTGGTGCGATGTGAATAATCTCAATCTTAACATCAATAAGTGCCATGTGATAAGTTTTTCTCGTAAGCATGCAACCACGATGTATTCCTACTACCTTAACGACTTCAAATTGAATAGGGTCGATCATATTATAGACCTTGGCGTAGTATTGGATAACAAGATGCGCTTCAATTTGCACTATGACAAAATCCTTGCCAGAGCTAATAAACAGCTTGGATTCATAAAGAGACGCGCTAAAGAGTTTAAAAATATATGGGTTACCAAATCATTATATACCACCCTAGTGCGTCCTTTATTAGAATATGCTTGCATTATATGGAACCCTGCTTTCGAGCTACATAGCGATAGAGTTGAGTCTGTTCAGAAACAATTTGTACTTTTCGCTTTGAGAAATCTCTATGACCCACGAGATTTTCAAAATCTCCCATCTTACAAATTCAGACTGAGTCTTCTAAATTTAATGTCTCTTTCTTCTAGAAGAACTCTGCTCAGCGCTTGCCTTACATTTGATATTATTAGTGGTGCGGTAATCATTGAAGATCTCTCTAGTAAAATTACTTTCAGTAACCGACCAAGACGCACCAGATATGCAAATCTGCTCAATGAATTCAGTCATCACACTACCTATACATATAATGAGCCCATAAATAGGTGCTGTAGGATATTCAATTCTATAAGCCGCCACTACTCTTCGGGGATTACTAAATCAAATTTCAAAAATAACTTGTCCAAAGCCCTTTCCACATCCGAACCCGCTTAACTTCCATCGTTACTAGCCTAAATTTAATTAAAATAATGTAGAATAACTGGTACAAAATTTGTGATGTATTGTATCTTTTTTACGGACAATTTGTATTGTATATTTATGATTAATTGTATTTAAGATTTGTATTATGTTTTCTTGTTGTTATGTTGCCTTGTTTGGTAGATAAATAAATAAATAAATAAATGTAAAAGTACGTTTAGAGCTGAGTGTGCAGATGGAGTTAATTGAGCTGAGCGTATTATTGTCATGGAACATTACTTTTGGCCATTTACTAATTTCCAGTATTTTTGGTGAGCAAAAAGCACAATCCAACATCTAGCTGACAATGGCGCTTAAATGATGTGAATTACTTTGGATAAAAAAAAATTAAACCATGCCTAGATTACTTGGTTGGGATGTTCATGACACCATAGCCAAGGAATTTATTACAATTCGATCAAGAAAGGCCGAATCATTTACTATTTAGATATGTGCAATGTGCTGAAGCTTGTAAGGAATACTATAGCACATTTTCAAAGTATCATTGATGCTGAGCATTAAGTAAGTCTGTAGCAGATAGATTTGACTTTCTTCGAAAGGCACGTAATAATATATGTTTATGATATGTAATATATGATATATATCTAAAATTCTAATATAGAAAAACCATGTATAACAATTTTTTTTTCAATCGATGTATTATTGATTGTGTTTTTTAAAGGCAAACTATTCTCATTTATTCCGTGAATTTAATTTACAGCAGTATCATTGTCTTTATCAAGGACTATATTTGCTTCACCTTAAAATATCAAAAACTATAGTAACGTTAATGGAACGTAATAATAATAACTTTCACTCGAAATTTTAATGAGGCAAAATTTACCAAATTTTCTATTAATGACCCCCAGGAGAAAAAAAGCAAATTGAAATCGCATACGCCTTTGGTTTGTCCATTTGCCGGCAATGCCTACTCCAACCTCAGAACTTTCAACACATGAAATCATTCGAATTTGAATTTCGAAGGTACAACGACAACTGTCGTAACACATAACTGAATTTAATTTTCAATGACTATTCTTACCACAGATGGGTTATGAATTTGTTACATTATTGACTTCAATGCACAAATCATTCATCCAACTGTAATTTCTATGACATTATCTTGTTTTAACGCGGAAAACAACACTTTACACTTCATTATAAACAGAGCTTTCAGTAACGCCTTCTATTGAAAAGTAGTGAATTTAAAACTTCGAAGATGTCTGAAAAGCTTCACGCTGGAGCTGAAATAGGTCCTACTCTAGAGTTCAACTACAGATTTTATAGATTGATTAAAGAGAGAGGAAGATATGTGAAAGTGCATGAGACCAAAAGTGTATGCAAACACATTTCACTCCAAGCCAGCATTGGAAACGCGGCTTAAGGCTGGTACTGAGTTCGAGTTGACGTGAAATTTTGACATGTTTCCATTATCTGGTCATTCTTTCGAGCGAAAATTTTGACAACGGAGAAAAGCAGAGACACTGCTCATTCTTGACGGATAAAATGTCAAGAATTTCACTTTTCGATCGATTTTCTTATTGGAAAGTCATTTGCACTGCTCAATTTTCAAATTCAAACACTAAATGTCACTTTTTCGCTCGAAAGAATGAACTGCACAAACTAAATTGGCGTGAAATGATTGACAACATGTTTCAGTGCCATCTATGTTTTCAAAGCGAAAGCAACTTCAAAGCAACTTTTCATGCTAAGAACACAGTACCAAACTTGCTTATTTTCAAGCGAAATTTTCACCGAAACAGATTTCGCGCGAAATTTTGTATGAAAATTTCACGTGAAATCGAACTCAGTACTATGCTTTAAAGATTGAAATTTAAATCTGTGCTTGTAAAACTCATAAAGCGGCGTTTCCAATGATGGAGTGAGCTTTCGCCGAATCTCAGAGTAGAGCTGGCCTGTTCCCAATGATAGATTTTCGAAATTCGAAGATTGTGATGACATTTTGTGCTTTGAAAACTCAAAGCTGTAGCACTCATTACTAGTTTGGGGGCATTTTATGAAAAACTAATATAATCGGATTTTTTTCTAGATTTCTTGAAAACAAACGATTAAATCGATCAAATTAGCTAGTAATTTGTATAACATCTATAATAATTTTTAATACATATGTTATGTAAATAATAAATTTAGATGTTATATAAATTAGTGATTTGAATGTTCGCTTGGAGTTTAAATACGATAAATTCACTTTTAGAACTAGGCCGTGTTTCCAATGCTGGCTTGAAGTGTAATGTATCTGCGTACGCATTAGCTATCATGAACTAAAGTTACCCTTTTTAGATTTCTTTACTTGTTGATCGTTCGATATCGACTGAACTTATCCTGCGAGATTTAGTATCAGGAATTTCTGTAGGAATAAAATGAGTGGACATTAATCGGTGCTGCCATTCTTTATTATTTCGAAGCAATGATTTTGGGACAGGCTTGGGTGAAGGTAAAAGTACGTTTGGAGTTGAATGTGCAGAGGGAGGTAACTGAGCTGAGCGTATTAATGTCATGGAAAATTACTCTTGGCCATTTACTAATTTCCAATATTTTTGGTGAGCAAAAAGCACACTACGTCACTTTGAATCCAACATTTAGCTGACAATGATTCGAATTACTTTTAAATGATTCGAATTACTTTGGATGAAAAAAATTAAACCATGCCCAGATTACTTGGCTGGAATGCACATGACACCATGGCCAACGACTTTATTACAATTCGATCAAGAAAGGCTGAATCATTTACCATTTAGGTATGTGCAATGTGCTGTAGTTTGCAAGGAATACTTTAGCAGATTTTCAAATTATCATTGATGCTGAACATTAAGTACGTCTGTAGCAGATAGATTTGATTTTCTTCGAAATGCACGTAATAATATATGTTTATGATATGTACTATATGGCATATAAAAGTAATATAAAATTATAATATAGAATAATCATGTATAACCATTTTTTTCAATCGATGTATTATTGATTGTGTTTTTTAAAGGCAAACTATTCTCATTTATTCCGTGAATTTAATTTTCAGCAGCATCATTGTCCTAATCAAGGACTATATTGCTTAACCTTTAAATATCAAAAACTATGGTAACGTTAATTAAACGTAATGGTTACAATATTCCACTCGATATTTTGATGTGGCATTTTATTCTTGACCCCCAGGAGAAAAAAGGCAAATCGAAATCGCATACGCATTTGGTTTGTCCATTTGCCGGCAATGCCTACTCCAACCTCACAACTTTGAACACATGAAATCATTCGAATTTGAATTTCGAAGGTACAACGACATCTGTCGTAACACATATTTGAATTTAATTTTCAATAACTATTTTTATCACAGATGGGTTATGAATTTGTTTCATTATTGATTTTAATGCACAAATCATTCATCCAACTGTATTTTCTATGACAATATCTATTTTTTAACGCGGAAAACAACACTTTACACTTCATTTTAAACAGAGCTTTCAGCAACGCCTTCTATTGAAAAGTAGTGAATTTAAAAATTCGAAAATGTCCGAAAAGCTTCACGCTGTAGTTGAAATAGGTCCCACTCTAGAGTTCAACCACAGATTTTAGAGATTGATTAGAGAGAGAGGAAGATATGTGAAAGTGCATGAGGGCAAAAGTGTACGCAAACACATTTCACTCCAAGCCAGCATTGGAAACGCGGTATTAGTATTAAAATCACTTTGGCCAAAAATTCATATTTCTATACATATATATATATATATATATCATCAAAAAATTTCAGTGAAAAAATCTCAGGAACGCGACATCCGATTGAACTGAAATGTTTAGAACACATTGGTGTATATGCAGAATAGTACCACGTCTTATAATATATAATATATATATATAAATTATAATATATAATATATAATATATAATATATATATAAATAATAATCTTTAACCCTTTGGCGCCGGCGTCCATTTTAGTGATATATTTAATATACCTTTTATTCCGTGCACAAATAAGTTTTGCAAAAATTAAGCTAACAAAATAAATTTCGAATGTGTTTTACATGTGAATCGGATAATGTTTTGGAATTTTTTAACCCCATGTGTGTGCTGGGTGCCTAAAAAGAGAACGGGAAAAATTGAAAATTTTTAAATTGCGATAACTTTTGACAGAGCTATTCAATCATTACCAACAAACAATCAGATACCATTGAAGAGAGGTAGCCTTTTTCATTTTCAATTTTTCTGGCTCCGTGTTTTGTCACGAGCACTGGGTCTGCTTAGTCAGCCCATGTTGCAGAGCCTGGGTGGTTTCCTTTACGGAACTATGCCCCCTTTTGGTCCCTGGGTATTTTTATATACCAGTTTGCGGCTACGAATTCATGACGGATGAATACTACGTAGCATCCCGTTTTTCTTGAGAGCCAATCAACTCCATTTTCAAGAACCCACCCCAGCCGCAGCGAGCTAGCAAAGCGGCAAACCAGCATCCGTCGGGGTTGGTTAAAGGGTGCTCCACTTATGCGGACGAGGGGCCTTCACGGCCATTTCTAGGCCACCCTGCTCTCGGGGCAATTCTTTTTTTTTTGTTTTGCCTCTTGAATGGCATGAGCCATTCCACTTTTTGACCTTAGCGCTCTTGGTTCTGGACTTCGGTCTGGTTCTAAGTTGTGCTAAGGCAAGTCCCATCTTCATAATCGCTACATATTTCCCGTTCAACCACCATAAAAACCATTACGAGGATTCAATTGTGTGTTTACCAGTAGAGGATGACCTTTCAAATATTTCATGCCTGTATTCTTTTCCATTTGTCTACGAAAATCACATTCCCACATTTCGATAACTTCATATCCGTACGAACGTAAGCGCTCGATTTTTACCACAGTTGCTTTATATCGCCTGTTTAAAGTATCATTGGGGTCATCATGAAGGAGAGCATCGCGATCATGCATTAAGCATGCAGTTTGTCCGTGATAATAACAGCCATGGAATTCGAAAACCTGGTTTGTTTCCGGTCAGTATCCATCTACTTTGACACCATTAAGCACTGTCTCTCTTTGCTTAAAAGCATGTAAGATATTAATTTTGCGCTGGTCTTCTTCCCATATCAACTATTGTATTGCTGTTTTCGATTTATTATCGGCATTCCAATAGCCGTTTCTTGGAATAATTCCAATAGTATCTTTCTTAAGGAAATTGCGTCGATATACAAGATTGCAGGCAGAAGCTATTGTTGTTGCCTTCAAAAACGGCTCAACATTACATTCTTCGAGGAACAGTTTTCTAAATTTTAAGCATGCTTCGGTCAAAATTTGCCCGTCACTAACACAATATTTGACAATATCACGCTGCATATTAAATTCTTCATCCTTATGTTCTTCATACCACCTAAAAAAAGTCTTCCGTTCTTCGATTTTCATTGTATCAGGGCTATAATATTTCATGTCAGGAAGTTTACCAATATAATATTCATTTTCTATTGTATTGAAGAGATGTAGAAAGTAGCCCTTTTTATATACAGGTGGTAAGTCAAATGCTTTCGGTAATTTTGACAGGGCCAAATAGTTTAGTGAACCTATAAATTTGACGTTATCCAGCTTCATAAGTATAATCTTGGTTCCGCGTATAATTAACTCGGGTTTTAAGCCCATGTTTTGTAGAATGTAGCTCAGCATAAATTGATGATCAAATGCTTGGCCGTTGTGTGCAATTACAACAACATTTTGAAATAATTTTCTCTGATTTAGCACAAAATCTAGAAATATTTTCACAGGATCTCTTTTTAACACATGCTCTCTTATTCCACATTTTGTGCATATTCTAGTTTCAGATTCGACATTTAAGCATTGATTGCATCTTTGTTGAAACACACATATATTGGGCTCGTGCTGTTGAATTTCACCGGTTGCATTTTCTCCTAGAACTTTTTCCTCAATAACTCTTTCTTGCCGTGATTCTAAATTATAAAATATATATAATGCGCCTTTGAGTTTTGATCGCCTTTTGTCTGGTTGAATGTATCAAAAATGGCCTTGAGGAACATGCATGTCACAGACCTTGCAAAAATATTCTCCACAAACGTGGTTTCTGTTTGTCTTATATGGTTTTAGGCAGCCCACACATTTTTAATAAACTTGTTTCGCCGAAAATTCATATTTCTTTATATATATATATATATATATATATATATATATATATATATATATATATATATATATATATATATATATATATATATATATATATATATATATATATATATATATATATATATATATATATACATATATATATATATATATATATATATATATATATATATATATATATATATATATATATATATATATAGATATATATAGATATATATATATATATATATATATATATATATATATATATATATATATATATATATATATATATCAGCAAAATGATTTTCCAAGATAATCTCTGGAGTGGCCGATTCGATTGAGCTGAAACTTTCGGAGAACGTATGTAGATGTATATAGTAGGTAGGTCCACAACTTTCTCAAATTCAGATATCCTAAGCCTTTTGGCGGCGGCGAGCGTTTTAGTGAATTTTGAGGTACTGCTATATTTCCAAGCAGTGTAAATTTTCGTTGAAAAAAAAAATTGGGAATGAAAATTAATTATGTTTTAAGCTTGTCTATGATAAAGAATTGAAATTTTTGAGACGTGTGTGGGTGCTAAGTGTTGATAGTATAATATCAGAATGTACGGTTATTGAGTATTCTGTAATAAATCCTCGCCACTTCTGTGTCGACCGTCTTAGTAAACTGACGTGTTTCTATTTCTGCTCAGTCAAGACCTGTTCAATTTAATTTGCTACATACAACAGGTTATAGGCCCAGTTGTTTAAACTTGTTTTCTTTGAGCTGATAATTTTGGTGTTACGATAAAGCGTGGAGTCGTGTACATCTTTGAATAATTTGAACACAAGTGAATTTTTCGTGAAACGAGCTGTGAAAACTACATAAGTATGGCAGATGAGGAACGTTTTCGGGTGAATTTGTTTGACGGCAAGGTCTTCGATAATTGGCTATTTCGTTTGCGCGTGGTGCTGGATGAAAAGAACTTAACAAAATGGATAGATACTGATGCAGAGGAGGAAATACAGAAACAGGATGGCGGAGATGCCGAGTCAAAGATAATAATGATCCAGAAAAGTGATAGAATGTGCAAATCAATGATTGTTAGACGAATCGCAGACAGCCATTTGGAGTATATCAAGGACAAAACTACATCATTCAAAATAATCGCAGCATTACGAAAAACATTTGAGCGTGCAAGTGTAGCAAGTGAAATCGCCATCAGAAAACGTATGTTGTTGATGAAATGTGGAAGTAATGAAAGCCTGCAAGATTATTGTCTTCGATTCGACAAATGTTTTCGTGAATTGAAAGCATGTGGTGATGAAGCAAATGACCGTATGGCTGTTGTCTCACTCTTATTTACACTTCCAAGTGAATATGATATGGTGGTTACAGCGTTGGAAACAATGGATTTGAAACAGTTAACAATGGAACTGGTTCGGAGCCGTTTGCTTGATGCTGAAAGCAAATACAAAGGAATGAACAGTGTCAGTGCGAAAAATTCCGATTGTGTGGCCATGTATGGTGTTGATAGTATAGTATATTGTATATGTTGATAGTATAAAATCAGAATGTACGGTTATTGAGTATTATGTAATAAATCCTCGCCACTTCTGTGTCGACCGTCTTAGTAAACTGACGTGTTTCTATTTCTGCCCAGTCAAGACTTGTTCAATTTAATTTGCTACATACAACACTAAGTGCCTAAAATTAGGGAAGGATTTTTTTTCAAATTTTGATTTGTCATTACTTGTGATCAAAACATCGGATCATCGTGGAAACTGCAGAGCGTATTGATGTTGACTAGGACTTAGCATATGTGGGTTTGCAAGGTTATACGGGTAACCCTGTAGCTACGGCAGGTTCCTGAAAAAAAAATTTTTCAGATCATTGACCCTCCTCAAAAATTTTGGATTTTTGGCAAAAGTTTCAAATCATTGATAAATTTTGACCTTTGTCCACTATGTCAAATTAAAATTTTGAAAATTCCGATTTGCACAAGAACCAAATTACCTCTATTTTCAGCACTCGAAAGTTCTGTTCACGAGAACTGACGACCGGATTATCCGATCATAATTAAATTTACAGGACATGTTGGTATTAGCTAGGACCAGGTCTGATAGAAGTGATTTTGAAATGCAGGCAGCCCTGTGGCGGTGGTACCATCTTGCAAAATCACTGAGAAAAAAAACAGCTTTTTGGCCTATAACTTCGGATTCAGCCATCAGATTTTAACGAAACTCACACAGTACTTGAATCTTATTTTATGTAATATTTGGTAAAAATTTGGTTGAAAAATTAGAACAGGACTGCCAGCAATGGTAATTTTTGTCTCATAAATCATGCAAATTTGCTCAGCAAAATAAAGCTTTTTTCCCTATAGCTTCCGGTCCAGTGCAGAAATCAAAACGAAGTTCATGCAGTAAATGGACCTTAATCTGAAGTAAATGTCGTAGGAATTTCGTACAAAAATCATGAAAGGGCTGCCAGCTACGACCATTTTAGTATTTTTTTGGAATTTCTTTACTGAGCGATTATGTCATTAGATTTGCAAATGGGAATAATCCTGCAATGAAAATTAACAACAAATACTAACGTTTTAACAATTTGAAAAGTTTTGAGGGTGGTTACCCTAAAATTCTTTTCACCCGTAAAGCTTCCAGCGCAGTGATTCAATCGAAACGAAATTTACTGGTTGGGTTTAACTTAACGTGAAGCAAATTTGGTATATATTTTGCCCTGCTGCTGACACAGGGTAACCAGCATTAGCCATTTTCTTAAATATTGCACCAACAGATGCTTGAAATTACATACTCATATGCAAAGCATTTGCGATAAAAATAAGAAACCAATTTTTAAATTTTCCGACTTTTGAACATTTTCCGGATGGCAGTCTCAAACAACGTTTAACCGCTGAAACTTTTGATGAAATCCTCAGATGAGAACGAAATTCAAAGGATAGGTTGATTAAGCATGGTCATTTTATGGTAGATTTATTGCTGCTTCATTGGGAAAGTGTTGCCAGCACTGAACATTTTCATCATTTGTGGTATAGTTGACTTTTGTTGCTTGAGATAAGGAATGGTTGATATGATTCTATAAAAAAGTGTATTAAATCTTTCTAAATTTTTTGGTCACTCAAAGACAATTTCTTCGAAAATTAGTTTTCTAGCGGTTCTGATGCGCTTGTGGTTTTTTTAACTGTTCACAAACACTGCTCTTATTTAAAGATCCAGAAGCTTTGTGATGATTGAAACATTCTTGACTCCTAAAGTAACGATTGCAAACATTACATAAAATTTCATTTATATCCTTAGGGCAGGATGGAGATTGTTGACATAGGGGGCATGTTCCTCCACATCTGTGATCATTTTTGTTATTGTATGGTACATGACACTTTTAGCAAAAATAGTTGCAACAGAATGTCGCTGTGAGCGAGGCTATCACGTTGTAATGACCCTCGTGGTACAGTAGATTCAGACGTTTTCCACTACCAAACCCCTCAAAAATAACATCTCTGCCTTTTGTTGTACCATACTGGTATACAATAATCTTATATTCCTTTAGATACTCCTGAAATTTGCGAAGTACTTGAATTCCCGCTCCTTCGAATGGTATAGTAATTTGCGCCATATTTAATAATTCTAAAGCACGCTGTGTTTGAAGCTTCCCGGTATCGTTTCGAACTTTGATATAATCGGCATCTTTTTCGATATTCGCTAAAGCGACTGATTTGGAAGACATAAGCCATCCTAATTGTTGATTGTTACTATTCCTCTGCGCATCGCACATTCTTCGTTGAATGTATTATACTTCCTTCCGCGGTCAGTTCCTCTTCCCTGGGGTAAATGAACCGCTGTTACCCCCAAACAAAATGTGTCCGTGCTTAGTCTTATAATAGTTAAAAAAAAATTTAAATATAAAATATGGTTAAAAAAACATATAGGTAAATTTAAAATATGGTTAAAAAAACTCTAGCGCACCTGAACCGCTAGAAACACTAATGTTCGAAGAACAGTAGAAGAATCGTGCAGGTTTTGAGCTGCTTATTACGGCCAAACTGTTTCAAATGCCACGTTTTACTTTGGTCTCAAGAATGCATTACAACTCATATGGTGGAAGGTTTCAGATATTACCACTGGCATGGGTTTCAAAGTTTATGAAAGAAAAACACTTGTTAATTATATTCGTTATCAGTTGCTTATTTCACCAAACTTTGAAAGCAGCATCTCATATAACATCAATGAAGAAAATGCTCAGTGCCTGCAGCACTGTAACTGAAGTTGGTGTTTGGGGCTGCAATCCGAAAAATTTGCAGAACTTTGGGAATTGAAACATCGGTTATGTATTTTCATTGTAAATGTTTAAGGTATGAATACTAACTGTAAGCATTTATTGATACAAAAGTAGCACAACCGACTCGTGCTGGCAAGCTTTTGCCGGTATCAAAGCCAAGAATATATCACATCTGCTTCACGTGGTTATAATACATTCGAAGTTATAGGAGTATAAAGAAATTTAGGGTTACCTGCAGCGAGTTTTTTCAAATAATCGAAAGCTTAATATTTGCTGTTTATTGTCACTGCAATATCATTACCAATTGAAAATTCTACGATAAAACTGCTAAATAAAGATATTGCAAACAAACACAAAACCAACAATAGCTGGCAACCCTATCGAGGCTTTTCAACCAAATTTGGCCTGAATAATTGTAGCACCCAGTAATTTCAATCGAAATTACTGGACCAATTATTTCGGCGCACACTGTACCGTGCTCGAAATAGCTACATTTCCTCCAAATCGGACTAGCTGTGAATATTTTTCGATTTGAAAAATAATGTTTACAGTTAGTCCGATATGACATTGCCTAGGCTTGGTATTCGAAGCGAAATCAATCTACCGTAATCGGATTTGATTGCATTCCGAATCCCAAGTCATAGGTGATGAATTCGTGACAGTCAACTGGAAATCGATGCGGAGGCCGGACGGTCGTGGAGAGCCGTAGTGACGGGGAGTCGCGAGAAAACCGCGTGTTAATTTTCCGAATGGAACGTTTCTGTTTGAAAAAGCGAAATTGATAAGTGTGTGCGTGCAGTGGAGTGCAAAAAAACTTAGTGGAATTTTTGTGAACGATTTCTCCTTGCTTTGTCATTCAAATTCAATTGTTATTTGCTGATTGGTGTAATTAACGATAGCCGTTTACTAATTTGATGTTGTTCTTGTTTCTCGATTTGTGAACAAAAATCACCAATTCGAGCGAAAATGGACTGACATTGGGATCCATAGACGATACCATTGATACAGCAATTTTAAGAGCTATTTTGAACTGCAGGCTGGTCAGCCCCGTGTCTTTCGCGAGGTCTACAATCAATCATTATATCCACATTATCAAGTCATTTAACATACGTCCGAGGAGATTCAGAAAAGCAAGTTCACCTCGACAATCTTGGGAAAGTTAGTGGGAAAAGCGCGAACGTCAAGTGGATCGTATCGTTCGTAGCCGCACAGCTAAATGGCATAAAGTAAAAGGGTACGACTTGGGGTACGTATTACACATCATTAGCATCAACTGGTACGCCAGCCTACTTACTCTCAATCTACATAATGGCCACTATACTAATACTTCGGATTATTTTCTTGCCAAAACCTCAATTGTTGGGAGCATAACTTTTATTCCAAGAGATCTCTCTCTGTGGAAAGATCAGCAGTAAACATAACAAATCAGAAATGGATAAAACCAATCACAAGCAAATATTTATTAATTTTTAAGACGATCTATGAAGAAGATGATTTATTTTCTTTTATTCGTAGAATGTATAGGTAGATTTATCGAAAAGAAACAAAACCGAAAGTTCAAATCCACGCAAGAGCCCAAGAAATCATGATTTGTTCGTTCAATATTTTCTTTTGCATAATAATGGAAGCGAAATAATGCGTAAAATATATTTGGATTGAAGGAAAAATTGTAACCATTGTATTATTCAGATATGTTGTGTTAATAATGAATCAGATATTAATTTACAATATGCTATAAGCCGCGTTGGACTACTACTATAATATTCAAATTGGAAATATTGGGTTCGAACGAATCTTTTGGTTTGGATCTGAGAGGCCTTAGTACGTTTTGTTTTGGGGTGTGGATTCATCGTTATCCCAATACGAATACCAAAATACAAAAGATCGATAAGCAAGCAAACATTTAAAATATCTTTTAATTTGCGAATCATACATTACGAATGCCATTAGCAGGCACTTCGAACTGTAAATTAAACCAAGAAAAGAAACAAAATACGAAAGTAAAATAAGAAATGTAATTGTGAATAGAATGCAAAAAGAAAAAAAAAGAATTATAAGAACCAAAGTAATAAATCATCTTGAGACAGGTCAGAATAAATAATAATTTTTGCTTAAAATAAAAAAAAAAAAAAAACAACAACAAAGAAGAGACTTATTTTGTTTTAAACTCGAGCGAAACACTAGCGCGTATGTTTAAAATTTGTATATTTCTGTTAAATCCGATTATCTTTTCTGTCTAGTTTTCATTAAACGAGAATGAAGAGGAGCATTTTGCTATGTAAACCGAAAATTAAAGAAAAGATGATATAATAATGTTTTGCTGAATCTAAACGTATCGGCCTTCTTATTGGGCGAAAGCCCGAGAAGGTCTTTCTTCTTTCAGGGCCCGCGCGTGGCCTGGCTGGCCTATGGGTAATTAGTGTTTTTTCTACTGAATGTTTCAGCTTTTCAGTTAAGGGAGGGATACTGGCCAATTAGTAATTTCATTCTGTTTTGATGTAGATTTTTAGATTTTTGAATTTTGATGCATATGGCCAGTATCAGAGGGTGGAGGACCCCAGACCATCGGGGTCAGGGCTCCACTACCATCGGGGGTCCGGGGCTGTCTGCCTCACCCGGGTTCCTTAGAAAAGAGAGGTAGCCTTTTTCCTTCTCCCGTTTTTAGATTTTCAATTTTTCTGGCTCCGTGTTTTGTCACGAGCACTGGGTCTGCTTAGACAGCCCATGTTGCAGAGCCTGGGTGGTTTCCTTTACGGAACTATGCCCCTTTTTGGTCCCTGGGTATTTTTATATACCAGTTTGCGGCTACGAATTCATGACGGATGAATACTACGTAGCATCCCGTTTTTCTTGAGAGCCAACCAACTCCATTTTCAAGAACCCACCCCAGCCGCAGCAAGCTAGCAAAGCGGCAAACCAGCATCCGTCGGGGTTGGTTAAAGGGTGCTCCACTTATGCGGACGAGGGGCCTTCACGGCCATTTCTAGGGCACCCTGCTCTCGGGGCAATTCTTTTTTTTTGTTTTGCCTCTTGAATGGCATGAGCCATTCCACTTTTTGACCTTAGCACTCTTGGTTCTGGACTTCGGTCTGGTTCTAAGTTGTGCTAAGGCAAGTCCCATCTTCATAATCGCTACAAATACTTTGATGTTTTACAAATGTAAACCTGGTGAAAAAATTAAATATGTCGATGTATGTTCACTGTACCCATGGGTGTGCAAAAATGGCAAATTTCCGGTGGGTCACCCAAAATTACATGTTGGATATAATGAAAATTTTGAAATAGATTTACAGAACACTGTAGGATTGATAAAGTGCAAGATTTTACCACCAGAAGGATTATATCACCCGGTTCTTCCTATTAAACAAAATAATAAACTAATGTTTTCGCTGTGTCGTGTTTGTATTGAAGGAAAAAATCAGGTTGCCAACTGTTCACACACCGATGATGAGAGGATATAAATTGTTGGAAGTGTATGAAATATGGAGCTATGAATCAGAACAATATGATAAACTGACCCGCTCGGGTGGATTATTTACCAAAATGATGAACTATTTTATTAAACTGAAGCAACAGGCATCAAGCTGGCCTAGTAAATGTGCAACTGATGAAGAAAGAAATAAATACATTAAAAACTTTCTTGAAAATGAAGGAATAAAACTTGAATTCTCTGAAATTATAAACAATCCAGGACTAAGATCTCTAGCCAAGTTGATTCTTAACTCCTTTTGGGAAAAGTTCGGTCAGCGTGAAAATCAACCAAAAACAAGCATAATTAATAATCCAGGCGAGCTACATAGTTTGCTAACAAATTTTGCAGTAGAAGTGCATCATCTACTCCCTGCCAACGAAGAAACATTAATCGTTAACTGGTGTTATAAAGAAGAAGTCGTCGAACCTTTATCCACCTTCAATGTTTGTATAGCAGCTTATACTACTACACAGGCTTGACTGAAACTATACAGCTACCTAGAACAGCTCGGTGATAGAGTTTTGTATTATGACACCGATTCTGTCATTAATGTGAGTCGCGAAGTCGAGTATGATCCGCCAAGAGGTGAACTTGTTGGAGATATGACAGATGAACTTGAATGCCACGGACCGGGAAGCTATATAACAAAATTTGTGTGCCGTGGCTCAAAAAATTATGCTTATGAGTACTTTAGAACGACGGATTACTCTATTAAAGCTGAATGCAAAGTGAAAGGCATCCGTTTAACTTATGAAGCGCATTTAAGTCATGAGTTGATGTACATAATTAGAATTTGTACATAATTAGAATTTGTACATAATTAGAATTAGCACCTTCAATGCAATTTTTATATCTGTCTTTATTTATTTTTAAAATAAATTATTCTCCTCATTTTTCGAACGATTTATTATATACAATTAAAATTTATATACAAACAGCGTACGTTTAAATTGAAGAATGATGCGTAATATAGTTACAATTTGTATTTTGGACGCAGTAAAATATGATTTACGTTCACCGAATATCAGGCTACCAAAAAACTAGTTCTCACAGATGAATGAATGAAACTGTGCCTCTTCATCAAATATGCAAGTACAAAAAAAAAAAAAATTGCATATGCATTCGCGGCAATCAGCTAACGTAGCTAAAATGAAATAAAAAAGATTCATGCATACATATATTGTCGAAAATTTACGGCCGTTCTGTTGAATCATCGTCAGCTGGTTTGTTTACTAACAAAAATATATGTGGTAATCAACCATCTGATCGATCGTCACAGACTGAAAACATACAACGTGTTTAACCCTAGAATGGTACAGTAAATTTTTGTATGCTTTCAGGTACATTTTAAACTAAAAAGAAGACAGCAATAGTGGCCAGAGACCTCGCAAAACACACACATATATGTATCATTCATGTGTATGGATCAACACGATTTATTATGTGTCGATTGCTGACAATATCCATTGTGTTTATTTTCATTGCAGAAAATTTATGATTAATAACCATATTGAAAGATTTTAAGTGTGTTTCATTGCTTTTTATGTTCTTTAAAATAAAAATCATCAAAATAATATGTTCGTCTGAGAGACGAATAATTATGAATAGTGTAACTCCAATGGATATTTATGAAAAATCGCCGAACTCGATCGAAAACATCAAGAAAAGCTATAACTTTATAATACCTTCTTGCTATTCATTCAAAGATTGCATCTTGCTTGTAGCAACAGATTTTTTTTTGTATTAATTTTGTGCAATCTGTTTTGGTTTCATTCTAAATATGCACAGCAACCGAAGATATGAAAACAACGATGCACGCTTGCTAGTTGCATAAGATCTTAAGGCAACATAGCACCTCCAAATTTTTGAAAAATTGATTTTGGTTTTTTGATTGAATATGTTAGAATGAAGCTTTAAAGACATGATTTTAATAATATAAAATTGAAATTCTAAAAAAAAAATATGTTGTGTGCATATATAGCGAAGCACCCCAAGGTCATATTTTCAATGATTTTTGTTGACTTCGCTATATCACTACATCGACTAAACCCAAAGTGTAGACAAAGATAAGTGAGTCATCTCCTTTAAAAGAAGCAAAAAACAGTTAGCCTTGGCAAAAAAAAAAAACAAAAACTGAGCCGCTAGAACACTAATTTTCGAAAAAAAAAACTAATTTTCGAAAAAAGTGTGGAAAGACGTAATACACTGTTTTGTAGAATCATATCAACCATTCCTTATCCAAAGCAACAAAACTCAACTATAACACAAATGATGAAAATGTTCAGTGCTGCTAACACTTTCCGAACGAAGCAGCAATAAGTTTACCACAACAAGCTCATACTTAAATCAACTTATCCTTTGAATTTCGTTCTCATCGCAGGATTTCATTGAAAGTTTCAGCGGTTAAACGTTGTTTGCGGCCTACATCCGAAAAATGTTCAAAACTCGGAAAATTTAAAAATTGATTCCTTATTTTTGTGCAAATGCTTTGCATATGAGTACGTAATTTGAAGCATCTGTTGGTGCAATATTCACGGAATTGGCACATTGCTGGTTAGCCTGTGTCAGCAGCAAAATACATACCAAACCTGCTTCACGTTAAGTTAAACCCAACCAGTAAATTTAGTTTCGATTGAATCACTGCGCTGGCAGGTATACGGGTGAAAAGAATTTTAGGGTAACCACCTTCAAAACTTTTCAAATTTTTAAAGCGTTAATATTTGTTGTTAGTTTTCATTGCAGGATCATTCTCAATTGGAAATCTAATGACATAATCGCTCAGTAAAGAAATTCCACAAAATTACAAAAATGGTCATAGCTGGCAGCCCTTTCATGATTTATGTACGAAATTCTTACGACATTTACTTCACATTAAGGTCCATTTACTGCATGAACTTCGTTCTGATTTCTACACTGGACCGGAAGTTATAGGGAAAAAAGCTTTATTTTGCTGAGCAAATTTGCAAGGTTCATGAGACAAAAATCACCACAGCTGCCAGCCCTGTTAAAGTCAACGCTCTTTTGCGTTGACCTGGAGCGTAGGTTCTTAACCTGTGCTCCTTCGATGAAACAGTTGCAGCGATACTATATCGCTACAACAATCGCCTTTTGCACCACAATGTTAAAATCAACGCTCCTTTGCGTTGACCTGGAGCCTAGGTTCTTAACCTGTGCTCCTTCGCTGAAACAGTTGCAGCGATACTATATCGCTACAACAATCGCCTTGACGCTTTGCTAATAGAATGGAAAAAAATTAATGTTAAAAGAAAAGTTCACTTTTACGAATGAATTTATTTTACATTTTTCTTACAGTCATGGCATTCGACATTAATATGTTTATTTTTCACAAGGCATCACTTTACCCGCCAGACGCTATGATCAGCATTTTTTATCTTCCAAGAAGTCGCGATCCAATATCAATCTATTAATGCACGCAACATTGTTGCGCTCCCATCACGGATAAACAATCTGGTCGTGGTAATGTGATGCCTTGATTACATTGTGTTGGATGGAATTGATTTTGCTGTGTTGGATATGAGTGGATTTTTGCTGTTGCTTGCACATTGATTACATTGTGTTGGATGGAGTTGATTTTGCTGTGTTGGATATGAGTGGATTTTTGCTGTTGCTTGCACATTGATTACATTGTGTTGGATGGAATTGATTTTGCTGTGTTTAGACAACTGTTATTGAACATCCTCCCCGCGTTGAACGGTCCGTTCAACCATTGGCTTGGGTGCCCGGCAGGCTATGCGCTCTGGGACGCGGGCGATTTTCAATGGTCACATGATTACGAGACTGCGCTCTACACTTGGCGATCAGGTAGATGGTGAGTGCGATGGCAACTGCCGATCGTATAATGGTGAATGTTGTGGGCGTCAATCTCGGTGGGAAGAGGTATTTGCTGCGCGTGCAGCTGCCGCTTTAACTGATCAATGGCGGTGTTAGACGCTTGGTATGGTAATGCTGAAGTAGCACTCGTGTTTTTGGTCGCCGTGAATCGGGGCAGATCCGGGGCGCGTGAAAAGGAGGCTCTTTCGTTGCTTGCGTAAACCCGATGTGCTTGTATGGTGATTGAGCCAGATTTTATTGTGCAGTCAGGTTGTATTTTGAGTAAACCTGACCCTGCTAGATTCATAGTAGCGACGTAATCTCCACAGACGATGCTGCTTGATGCCCTGGCCTTTAGCACGTAGATCCAGGTATTAGAGAATGAAAGTCGCACCCAAAATGGAGATGCCTGAATTTCTCTGAGCTGACACTGTGGGGGCAGAGACTGCTCTCTTAGAAGCGATACTTCACAACAGCTGATGTTCGCCTCCTTGTCGTAGAGAGGATGAATCTGCTCGCACAGATACAGGTCCTGTTCAATTTTGATGCAGGCTCCGTATTCTTGTTCCGACAGCGGATAGTACTGATCTCGATGTTGGTTTATGACTAGGTACGGTGAGGTAGGCACAAATGCCATCAGCTTATCTTCAGTCAATGTTGGTATCGAGTACAACCGATATAGGTCATATGTAGCAGCGCTGACCAGGGGCAATTTCAGCTCAAAAATGACATGGTTCCCCACTACTCGGGCCTTCGTGGTTATCACATTGAAGAGATGAAGCAAATCGTCCCTTTCGGTGGGAAGGCGAAGAGCCGCGGGCAAGTGAGTCTTGATGGTTATGAGTTCTGCTTTCAGCTGATGCTGAGATAATAACAACGGATTCAGCTTTCCATGATGAGTGTCGGAAATTACGTCTACAATGGCATCCTGTGTTCTCTTGAGGTCAGAAGCCATTAATGTCATTTGAATGGCGAGTGTAGAAAAGAGACTTGCTATCGAAATCTGGCTGTTCTCATTGCTAGGGTCCTTCACTTCATTGGCCAGTCTTTTCAATTCTTCATCTATCATCTTAAACTTTCTTTGGGCGGCAAGCTCGTCCTTCTGGATGACGTTTAGTGTGGAGTCAATGATTGACGTTTGATTTCTCAATAATGCAAGAAGTTGGTTTTGATTTCCCTTGACGCTAGTGATCGTTTTGGACATTGCTTGGGCATATTCATCGTCGAGCACCCCAAACAAGGATTTCGCTAGATTGCCAACTATGTTGAGGGCTCCCCTTCTTTTTCTGGCTCTGAACAGCTGGCTGTAGGTACCCAATTCAACCTGAAGGTTACGGAAATAAGTTACAACGGGATGGCAGCTATTTTTTAGAGTCCAGCGGTCGCAGAGATGCTGCAGCATGCTCGTTCCATTGCGCAGATTGGACAGCTCTAGCCAGTACGGCATTAAGTCATAGTAAATTATCAGCTTCCATTCGCTTGTTGCCAAACATGTCCTTCCCATTGACTGGAAGTGCAAACCCGGTTGCGGGCCCATGGGAGTAACTTCTACGGGACCTGCATGTATGATCGGGAGGTTTAAGCAGCTCAGCATGAGTGTCGCAAGAGAAGCTCCTCGCTGTTTGCGTGCCCTCTTTTTTGGCCCCTCATTGCCTTGCGTTCCCTCCGGGGTGCCAGCCTTAGAGGTTCCTTCCGATGAAGTACGTTTTGCTCGGGCCGGTTTGGGTTGCGGAAATTCTTCTTCCTTTGCCGTTGCGTCATCCTTCTCAATTGGTAGCGGAGCCAGTCTGTGGATCGACCTGCGCAAAACGCCGGAAGAAGTTTTGACGTCAGCGACCCGAACGTGCCCGTCATCTCCCTCATAGGTTTTAATGATTCGTCCTAGTGGCCATTTCATCACTGGGGTGTTATCCTCTTTGATGATCACGACGGTGCCGGGCTGGATATTTGAACTACTGTGTTTCCATTTCAAACGATGCTGCAGCTCACTTAAGTACTCGCTAGTCCACCTGCGCCAAAACTCATTTTTGATGTGTGTCACTAACTTCCATCGAGTGAGAAGGCCAATCTTGATCGGTTCTGCAGCGGTATCAATGGAGCTTGTAAGGGGCTCCCAGATTAGGAAGTGACCCGGAGTTAATGCTGCAAGATCGTTAGGGTCTGCTGACATCGGTGTAATTGGCCTGGAATTTAATATTGCTTCAATTTCCACTATCAGTGTCTGCAATTCTTCGTGGGTTAGCTTGGCTGAGGACGCTCCTCGCAGTAGCAGGTGCTTTGCTGATTTAACAGCAGCTTCCCACAACCCTCCGAAGTGTGGGGCACGAGGAGGTATAAAATGAAAATCTATGCGCTGAGAGGCACAGATCGTGGTAATTTTTTCTTTGGCTTTGTCTGAATATAAGGCACCCTTTAGTTCATGCAATTGGTTGTAAGCTCCCACAAAATTAGTGGCATTATCGCAATAAAAATTTTTGCAGTGCCCACGCCTTTCTAAGAAACGCTTTAACGATCCGATAAAAGATTCTGTGGTTAGATCGCCTACCACTTCTAGATGAGCGGCCTTAGTGGCAAAGCAACAAAATATTGCTATGTATCCCTTCTGGGGGCGACTGCCTCTGCCCCGATAATGAATCGAAATTGGCCCGCAGAAATCGACACCCGCGTTAATGAATGGCCGCGCAGGCTGTACTCGTGTGGATGGTAAGTTCCCCATTAGCTGAGAGAACATTTTTGGCTTCGCCCTGCTGCATCGTACACATCGCTGTACAACAGATCTCGCTAGCGTTTTGACCTTGATTGGCTAGAACCGTTGTCTTGTAGTGGCAAGCAGCGCTTGGGGGCCTAAATGCAGTCTTTCGTGGTGGATGTCTGTCATTAGTATTTTGGTAAACGGATGCTTATAGGGCAGCAAGATAGGATGCTTCGCATCATAATGCATGCTTGATGCCTCCAATCTGCCGCCAACACGTAAAACGCCACAATCATCTAGGAATGGCGTCAAAGTGGTCAATGGACTTCGCTTGTTAATCTCCTTACAGTTGCTCAAATTTCTAATTTCGTCACTAAATTCTTCCGACTGCATGATTTTGACAATGACAAACAGTGCATCGTCCAACTCCTTGCTAGTTGGAGTTTTGGTTCTGTTTTCGATTGTGCCCATCGATCGTAGTCGATTGACGAACCTTATTACGTATGCCGTCACGCGTTGTAGTTTTTTGAAAGAGTTCCCATGTTGGATTTCGTTCACGAAATGGGTAGACTTCTCCTCTGGGTGGATCATGGTTAAGGCTGATCTTTTCCTTTCCATGTCGCATACGGATGCCTTCACATTCTCCGGTGGCCATATAGATTCCCTCCCATGCAGATAGGGAGGTCCGTAAAACCAAAGGTGACAATCACCCAATTTTGCAGGAGCAATGCCACGAGAGAGAATGTCCGCAGGATTTTCGCTCGACATAACGTGCCGCCACTGTTGCGGAATGGACAGAGATTGAATTGCTGATATTCTGTTTGCCACAAATGTATGATTTGAGGCAGAAGTAGAATTTATCCACCCCAAAACGACTTCGGAGTCGGTCCAAAAGAAGGTAGTGATGTCCTTCATCTGCATGTCCTTCTTTGCTCTATAAGCCAGGTCGGCGCCCAATTTGGCGGCGCAAAGCTCCAATCGCGGGGTTGAGGTTTTCTTAAGAGGCGCGACCCTTGATTTGGCGGTTAACAGTCGCACGATGATTCTTCCATCCGTGGTGATGGATCGGACATAAATGGCAGCACCGTACGCCTTCTCGGATGCATCTGTAAAAACATGGAGTTGGATTTGATTGGGTGCCTCATTCGCCAGCACATGTCGAGGAAACTGCATGTTTTCCAGAACCTTCAATTCTTCCCGGAACTTAGTCCATCTAGTGTACATTTCCTGTGGGAGGGCAGCATCCCAGTCCAGCGTTAGTTGCCACAGCTGCTGCAGGAAAATTTTAGCGAGAACAACAACTGGCCCCATAATGCCAAGGGGGTCAAACATTCTTGCAATGTCGGAAGCAACCGTCCGTTTTGTTACTCTTTTATGCTCCTGTTGCCAGCTAATCCTAATGCGAAAGTTGTCTGGCTTTGGTAGCCATGTTAGACCCAACGTCTTGATATAGTCCTCTGATTCGTTATTGAAATCCAATTGAACTTCTTTGTCCTCGTGCGGTATGCCTTGGAGCAAACGCGGATGATTGGCGCACCATTTTCTGAGCCTAAATCCAGCACCTTGCAGCAGTTTGGTCACTTCTTCCTGCATTTGCGAGTCCTTCATGAGGCTATTCGAACCCGTCATGACGTCGTCAACATAGAAATCTCGTTGCAGGATTTCAGCTCCTAGCGGGTATCGTGCTGCTTCCTCCTTGGCCAATCTATGCAGGCTCCTGTCGTACCGTAGGTTACTGTTTTAAGCTGGTAGCAGCGCCTGGGCTGACTTGGTTCGTGTCTCCAAAAAATCATATGGTACCTTCGGTCGTCAGGGTGCAGTATCACCTGGCGGTACATCTTTTCGATGTCCGCAGTGAATACAAATCGCGGTAGTCTAAACCGGAGAAGGATTGCTACGAGGTCATCCTGGAGGGTTGGCCCTGTGTACAATATGTCGTTCAATGAAACATTCGACGCCGTCTTGCATGACGCGTCGAACACAACCCTAAGCTTTGTGGTGCTGCTATCGGGCTTGGTAATGCAATGATGAGGAAGAAAGTAATAGGGCGCTTGAATCGCTTCCTCTTCCACTTCCTCCATGTGGCCAAGTTCCACGTATTCCTGCATAAATGTCTGGTATTGCTGCCTGAGCTCGGCATTTTTCATTAATCTTTTTTCTAACGCCTCGAAGCGTCGTAATGCAATATCTCTTGAGCTGCCTAGCTTCGTTGGCTCAGCAGCAAAGGGCAACCTAACGACAAAACGGCCTTCATTGTCTCGTTTTGCGGTCTGACAAAAGTGCGTCTCGCACGCCATTTCCGATGGGGTCATTGTTTTTTGAGGCAGGTCAGCATCTTCTAGCTTCCAGAACCTTTCTATGGATTTGGCCAGACTTTGGTCTTCCGTGAGCACTCCACATGTAGCGGCTGAAGATGGATTGTCTGCGATTTTACCGGTTGCCACCCAGCCAAGGAGCGTATTTTGTAATATTGGCAAGCCATTTTTCAGCTTGATTTGCCCCAAAAGCAGCAGCTCGTAAAAGTGCTCAGCACTGAGGAGCATGTCGATGTGCCCACTTTCGTTGAACAATGGGTCTGCCAATGTTATATTGGAGGGTATTGGCCATTTGGAAATATCTATTTGGTGAGCCGGCTGTGGAGAAACAATTTGGGGTAGCACGTATGCTTCGAGTCTGGCTGAATAAGAGTTTATTCTTGAGCGGAGCTCAAGATTCACTCTGTGTTGTGTTCGCTCTGTACTACAGCCAACCCTTTCGATAAAAGTCACAGATCGCTGGGGCGTCAAACCCAGTTGTTTCACAACGCGGTCGTTTGCGAGCCTGGATACAATAGAGCTCGACATTCAAAGGAATCCCCGACTGCATTGACGACCGTGACTCTGGCAGTACCCAGCAGCACGTAGCCACCCTTAGGCGGTTTTCCCGCTGCGGTCAATGTGAGGGAGCGATCCTCATGCTCTTTTGCCACGGCAGCCGCTGATATTGCTTCCGGCGCAGACGGTGCCCCATGTTTATCTGGTTTGGCCGTATATTTCGCAGAACTTGTCTTTCCAAAGTGCAGCAGGCTATTGTGCCTCTTGGAGCATTGTTTGCAGCCTCTCAAGGTGCAGTCTCCAGACGTGTGGCCGGTTCGGAAGCAGTTGATGCAAAGCTTATGCCTTTGGACGACTTTTAACCTATCGGCTGGTGCCATTTGTAGGAAGTTCGCACCATGGAACAACGGATGGCCCTTGCTGCAAATGGGACACGATGGTGTCGCTGATATGGCAGCTGTGAGTCTTGACCCGCCATAATTTGTCGTGGAGCCAGCTGATTTTGCCTTGCTCCCTAATGCTTCTAGTGCCTGAACTCGATTCTGTAGAAAGGCCAAGAAGCCCGCAACGCTCTGGATTTCTTTCGGGTTGAGAATGGATTGCTCATATAAAGTATGAGTGACGGAGTCTAACCTTTTCGTTAATATATGAAGCAACAGCGGGTCCCAGCCGCTGGTTGATATGCCCAGATTTTCCAGGCCCATAAGACACTCTTGTGTGCTATCATGTAAGGTCTTCAGTGCCGAAGCAGATGATTTGTCGTGCGTTTGCGATGGCTGCGCCATTAGTTTATTAACTAGAGCAGCTACAATCAGTCTCTGATTGTCGTATCTATCCTCGAGTGTCTTCCAGGCTGATAGGTAATTTTTTTCTGACAGTGGGAAGTTTCTTATGAGCCTTTCGGCCTCTCCTGTCAAGTTCATCTTGAGGTACCACATTTTTTGGCAACCTGCTAGTGGTTGGTCGTGCACCATCTGGACAAACAAGTCACGGAACTGGCGCCACTTTATATATTCACCCTCAAACTTTGGAATGGAGATTTTATGAAGACTCAAATTGGTGTTTGCAGCTGTTGGCGCTGCTGGCACTGTTGCAGCATTAGACTCGTCTAATTTGGTGGACAGATACACAAGCCACTCTTCCATGGCAGTTTCGAGAGCAATGTGCACCTCTAATTGATATCCGCTGGCGACTGGATCATCGCTGAGCTCGTAAATTTCTTGGTGGTATTCTTGAAGCTGAGCCCAATACTGCTTTATGGAGCTCAAATTCATTTCATAAAACTGCCTTGGGTGTTCCACATGATCCAAGCGGTCGAACAGCCTGCCCAGAGAATCAGCCAAGGCCTTGTGCCTTCGTACTAGTCTGGTCAAGTCATTTAGATATGGCGCGCCCTTCAATGTCGTTGGCAATGCTGCCGATCTAGCCTTGGGTTCAGGATTGCTTGTGACGCTCCCATCCTCAGAAGACCGCGCCGGCTGACCGAGCGAGCGAATTCGTTCCTGAAAGTGATGGCGAAAGTTCGTGACGTTCTGCTTGGTCGTATCATACAGGCCACTCGTGAAGTACCCGTGACTGGTTGGTACGTCCTTCAAGTTCCGGATGGCCGTGTCGGTTTCTTCGAACGGTTGCCAGGCTGCTTCCAATCGTTGCAGCCGCTCTTCGAAATATTCAACCATATTTTTCCTGCCCTCGGAGTCTTTTTTGTAATTTGCGATTATTTGGTCTATTTGAGCGGACCGCTCCTGTTGCTGTTCAACCAAGCGCTCCATGATGCGTGTGTAGCTCGTAGTTGTCAGTGTGATTTCCTGGCTTGGAAATCACGTCGGGGTCGCCAATGTTAAAGTCAACGCTCTTTTGCGTTGACCTGGAGCCTAGGTTCTTAACCTGTGCTCCTTCGATGAAACAGTTGCAGCGATACTATATCGCTACAACAATCGCCTTTTGCACCACAATGTTAAAATCAACGCTCCTTTGCGTTGACCTGGAGCCTAGGTTCTTAACCTGTGCTCCTTCGCTGAAACAGTTGCAGCGATACTATATCGCTACAACAATCGCCTTGACGCTTTGCTAATAGAATGGAAAAAAATTAATGTTAAAAGAAAAACACCCTTTCAACACGAGTTCACTTTTACGAATGAATTTATTTTACATTTTTCTTACAGTCATGGCATTCGACATTAATATGTTTATTTTTCACAAGGCATCACTTTACCCGCCAGACGCTATGATCAACATTTTTTATCTTCCAAGAAGTCGCGATCCAATATCAATATATTAATGCACGCAACATTGATGCGCTCCCATCACGGATAAACAATCTGGTCGTGGTAATGTGATGCCTTGATTACATTGTGTTGGATGGAATTGATTTTGCTGTGTTGGATATGAGTGGATTTTTGCTGTTGCTTGCACATTGATTACATTGTGTTGGATGGAATTGATTTTGCTGTGTTGGATATGAGTGGATTTTCGCTGTTGCTTACACATTGATTACATTGTGTTGGATGGAATTGATTTTGCTGTGTTTAGACAACTGTTATTGAACAAGCCCTATACTAATTTTTCAACCAAATTTTCACCAAATGTTGAAATAGAGTAACATCCAAGTATCGTGTAAATTTTGTTAAAATCTACTGGCTGAATCGGAAGTTATAGGCCAAAAAGATGTTTTTTTCTCAGTAGTTTTTCAAGATGGTACCACTGCCACAGGATTGCCCGCATTTCAAAATCACTTCTATCAGACCTGGTCCTACTTGATACCGACATATTTTGTAAATTTCATTATGATCGGATTATCCGGTCGTCAGTTCTCGTGAACAGAACTTTCGAGTGCTGAAAATAGAGGTTATTTGGTGATGGGTTGCCGTTCTTGTGCAAATCGGAATTTTGAAAATTTGATCTTGACATGAAGGACAAAGGATAAAATTTATCAAAAATAAAAATGTTGGTCAAAAATCAAAAATTTTTCAGGCAGGTCAATGATTTGAAGGATTTTTTTTTCAGCAGCCTGCCACAGCAACAGGGCTCTCCGCTATATGCTGAAAATCTATATTTGCCAAATTTAAGTCATTATCATTATGCTCTGTAATTTTCACGATGATCCATTGTTTTCCTTACAAGTAATGACAAATCAAAGTTTGAAAAAAATTCCTTGACTACTTTTAGGCACCGTGCGCCTACACACGGCTCAAAATTTCCAATTCTTTATCATAGACAAGCTTAGAAGATAATTAGTTTTCATTCCCAATACTTTTCTTTAACAAAAATTTACACTGCTTGGAAATATAGGAGTTCCTCAAAACTCACTAAAACGCTCGCCGTCGCCAAAATGTTTCGGATATCTGAATTTGAGAAAGTCATGGACCTACCTACTATATACATCTACGTTCTCTGAAAATTTCAGCTCAATCGGATTGGCCACTCGAGAGATTATCTCCCTTAATCATTTTGCTGATATATATATATATATATATATATATATATATATATATATATATATATATATATATATATATATATATATATATATATATATATATATATATAAAGAAATATGCATTTTCGGCGAAACGAGTTTAATATTATTGTTCTTCGAACATTAGTAAAAGAATTGCTGTAAAAAAAGGGTAGAATCTTCAAAAAAAGATCCGAAAAAAGTTCCACTGACACTAAAATTAATGGAAAATTTTGCCACATATTATGGCCTAGCTATACGATGAAATCCCGATTCACTTGAAAATATGCGCAAGTAAATTTGGGCAGCATATTACCACAAAATTTCAACTGATGAGATCCCTCAACACTCTTATTGTCCTGTTGGAGAAACGACTTGGTGTAACTGGCGCAAGGCGGAGGCAGCTGCTGATAATGCATTAAACAATTTAAAGCATCCTCCACCTTTAAATGATGAGGTACAAGAAGTTTTAAAGCCTATTTATGAAGACTTATCATCAAATGATTTGTTAAAGCGCTGCTTGGACAATTTTACGCAGAATAATAACGAAAGCTATAATTTTTGTTTTTGGAATTTGGCCCCTAAACATACTTTTTTGTGGAAAAATATCATAAATATGGCTGCAAATATTTCTGCATGTACATTTAATGAAGGATTTATGGCTATCTTGAAAATAATGCAAGTAATGGGGGTTATGATTAGCAAACGTGCGCTGGAACATGCAGAACATAGAGATGCTGCAAGAATCAACCAGGCGGAAAAACACTCGACTGAGTCATCTAAAGAGGCCAAAACTCCTCGAAGGGAGCAAAAACCTTTGAAAGAGAGAGAGAGTATGAGCAAGAAGAAGGTACATTGTATGGTTCAGGCATCGCAGATTAATTTTCGGTAGGACTTATTGCAAAAAAAATATTGAACTTTAACTTTAAGCGCGATTTTCTCGAAACAACGTTTTGGAAGTTGGCGTGCATGATTAAGAAAAACAATATTATCCAATCGTTCTGAAATTTTAACACGTTAATCTGCACGTGTTGATGCTCAGAATTAACTACGGATGAAAAAATCGGCACTAAATTTTTTTAGTTATAACCGATTTCTGGGGATAAAAAAACCTCGATTTTCGAACAACGCCACCATTTTGTTATTTTGCAACCAAATTTTTACTAATGTTCGAAGAAGAACATTAGTATTAAAATCACTTTGGCCAAAAATTCATATTTCTATATATATATATATATATATATATATATATATATATATATATATATATATATATATATATATATATATATATATATATATATATATATATATATATATATATATATATATATATATCATCAAAAAATTTCAGTGCAAAAATCTCAGGAACGCGCCATCCGATTGAGCTGAAATTTTCAGGATACATTGGTGTATATGCAGAATAGTGCCAGGTCTCACAAAAAGTTAATAATCTATAGTCCTTTGGCGCCGGCGGCCATTTTAGTGATATTTTTAATATATTTTTAATATACGTACACAAATAATTTTTGCAAAAACAAAGTTGACGAAATAAATTTCGAACCTGTTTTACATGTGAATCGGATAATGCTTTGGAATTTTTTGACCCCATGTGTGCGCTTGGTGCCTAAAAACAGAACGGGAAAACTTGAAAATTTTTAAATTGCGATAACTTTTGACCGAGTTATTCAATCATTATGAAATTTTAAGGACATATTGATATTATTTAGTTGTAAATTCGTGTAGCTTTTGATGAGCGTGCTGGCAACCCTGTAGCTAGGGCAGGCACTGAAAGTGAAAACTTTCAAATCATCGTCTCTCTTGAAAAACTGCCGCTTTTTCAAAAAAAAGCCACTCGTATGTAAATCTTGTGCTTTGTTTACATAAACAAAAAAAAAAAAAGATATGGTATTACGGGCACGCCTGGTAACCCTTGCCCAATTTACCTATATTTTTAGCATCAAAAACTTCTGTTCACGGAAACTCACGATCCAATGAGCAGAATTAATTGAAATTTGCAGAATGTATTGGTCCTAAATAGGACCAGGTCTGATAGAAGTGATTTTGAAATGCGGGTGATTCTGGGCCAGTGGTGCCATCTTGAAAAATCACTAAAAGAGATAATTGCTTTTAGCCCTATAAATTCTGATTGAATCGTTCGATTTTGACGAAATTCACACAGTAGCTGAACCTTATTTAATACCACGTTTGGTATAAATTTGGTCGAAAAATTCGGTTGGAGCTGTCAGCTATGATAATTTTGGTGTCTTAAATTTGAAAAAATAAAAATTTGGAAGTGAAAACATTAAACCATCGAATTTCCAAAAATTGTCCGTTTCTTACAATAACACCAATCTGTATACAAATCTTATGCTTTATCTACACGTTCAAAGTAAAACTTTGGAAATTTCATGTCGGACAAGAACGGTAACCCTTTCCCAGTCAACCTATATTTTTAGCATCAAAAACTTCTGTTCACGGGAACTCACGAATTAATTATCAGATACCATTGAAATTTACAGAATGCATTGGAATTAAGTAGGACCAGGTCTGATAGAAGCGATTTTGAATTGTGGGCAACTCTGTGCCAGTGGTGCCATCTTGAAAAATTACAAACAAAAAAAACTGCTTTTTACCCTATGAAATGTGAATAAGTTACCAGATTTTCATGAAATTGACACAGTAGCTGAACCTTACTCTAAGCTCTGTTTGATAGAAATTTGGTTGAAAAATTCGATTGGTGCTGCCAGCTATGGTAATTTTTGTGTATTTGGATTTGAAAATTCGCTCAGGAAAATAAAACTTTTTGCCCTATAACTTCCAGTGCAGTCATGAAATCTGTACGAATTTCATACAATTAATGGAACCTACTATAAACATTATTCAGGCCAAATTTGGTTGAAAAGCCACGATAGAGTTGCCAGCTATTGTTGGTTTTGTGTTTGTTTGCAATATCTTTATTAACCGGTTTTATCGTAGAATTTTCAATTGGTAATGATATTGTAGTGACAATAAGCAGCAAATATTAAGCTTTCCATTATTTGAAAAAACTCGCTGCAGGTAATCCTAAATTTCTTTATACTCCTATAACTTCGAATGTAATATAACAACGTGAAGCAGATGTGATATATTTTTGGCTTTGATACTGGCGAAAGGTTGGCAGCACGAGTCGGTATTATAGTTAGTATAGTTAGTATTCATACCGGAAACATTTACAATGAAAATAAATAACCGATGTTTCAATTCCCAAAGTTCTGCAAATTTTTCGGATCGCAGCCCCAAACACCAACTTCAGTTACAGTGCTACAGGCACTGCGCATTTTCTTCATTGATGTTATATGAGATGCTGCTTTCGAAATTTTGTGAAATAAGCAACTGATAACGAATATAATTAACCCGTGTTTTGCTCTCATAAACGTTGAAATTCATGCCAGTGGTAATATCTGAAACCTTCCACCATATGAGTTATAATGCATTCTTGAGACCAAAGTAGAACGTGGCGTTTGAAACAGTTTGGCCGTAATAAGCAGCTCATGTGGTGGAATATACACGATTCTTCTACTGTTCTTCGAGCATTAGTATTTCTAGCGGTTCAGGTGCGCTAGAGTTTTTTTTTTAGTTCATTCCAAGGCTGCTTTGATTTTGATCGAAACCATGGTTTTCTTTGTTTTTTCAGACTTTCCTGAGTACAGTTATCAAGCACGCCAGGTTTTTTGGTGGTAATTGTAGCAGACGACAAAAGGCCGCAAAACATTTTTAACAATTGTTTTAATGTAGTAT
>OX376372.1:95390323-95434373 GCA_947369275.1 Nemotelus nigrinus | reverse complement strand
AAAATGCTCAGTGTTTGCAGCTTTTTGCCAACACTGCAACTAAAAGTTTCCCAAAACTGCGTCACGTCAATTGCAAATAATCCTTTCAATCTCGATTTTATCCGACAACTTCGTCGAAAGTTACAGGGATAGCAAAATGTTTAGGATCACTATCCTAGAAAATCTGAATTGTATTGAATTGAAAAATATTTTTATTATAAATTATTTGTACAATCTACAGTCCTAACGTACAGTTTTATTAACAAGAAAAAAAACTTAAAATCTAGCGGCTATATTATTCTGGCCTGCTGGCTCTCATCGTTTTTTTTAGTTTTTTTTTTGGCATAAATTTTGTTTCTTACATATTTATGATATTACTCATTCTGTACAACAGCTGGGATTACACTGGTTATAGTTTCCTTAAACATTACCTTACACTTGGATTACTATGTCAAATTATAGCTACTAAGCCAAATCACACCTAAACTTAACATAGGTCTTGAATCTAGTTACTTCTGTTTGACGGGTGGCCTGTGTAGTCGAAAAGCGCATCCATAAGTTGCCGTTGCAATGCTATCATTGCGGGGCACATAAATGGCTCGTAAGAGCCACCTGTACGCCCTAGTGACCGAATCAGTTTAATCTCATGTCCGTCTGTCCTGTCCGTAAAATCTTGTCTTTAACTCCAGAACTCGGTCTTTAAGTGGATTCAGTCCCGACTCCTGAAACAGGGGAAGGTTCTTCGGCCACTTTTCAGTTAGCAAGTTGTAGAGCCTGCCAGTGCAGAAGCGCAGGATTCTTCTTTCGAATACCTCCGCTTCTGCCATGACAGTTTTTGAGCAGGTAATCCAGGATGGGGATGCATAAGTCAGGTTCTGATAGCAAATGGATTTAGTTTTGATGGTCATGCCCATCTTTTTGGCAAAAAGAGGTCGGATGCGTTGAAATGCAGATATGGCAGCTTTGATTTAAAGGGATAACATTTTAAAAACTTTACAAATTCCTGGAAATCAATTCCGAGGTACTTTAGGGATGAGCCAAGAGTAATCTTAGATGTTCCGAATGAGACAGCGAGTTCCTTGGCCTTGTTGCGAATAGTTTGAGATCCCCGATACTTGGAGGGACTGCGAAATGCGCAAAGCTGAGTCTTACTACTGTTTGGTTTGATGCCCTATTCGTCAAAGTAAAGATTTAGTTCTAGCAAGTATTATTCTAGGCTCTTTGCTGCTTTGAGCGGGTCTTGGCTCGACGCAAATAAGAGCGTGCCATCGGCATATTAGAGGATTTGGACTTGTGGTTTGCCGACTGGAGTAGAAAGGTCAGCGTGAATATGGTATCAAGAATTGGTCCAGTGACAGAACCTTGTGGCACTCTTGATGTCACAGGTTTAATGATAGAATCTGCTCCGTTAACGCTAACATAATAAAATCTGTTGGTAAGAAAGCTTGCAGCGAGTCTTATTACCTTTTACGGGAATCCAAACTTGATCAACTTCAACAGAAGGCCTTGGTGCCAGACGGAATCAAAAGCTTTCTGGATATCTAAAGCACACACCACAGTCGGAGTGTTTCGCTCATTCAAGTGAGACACAATTTGATCATGCAAGTATGAGATGGCGTGCTGAGTGCCGTGCTTGCACCAAAGGCCAAACTGATGTTCGGGAATTATTTGTGTGAGCTCACAGTAGTTTTTTATCATTTTCATCCAAATTCTCTCAAAAATCTTCCCCAAGTTAGGAAGCAAAGAGATTGGACGTAAATTTCTGGCCTCTTTAGTTTTGCCCTTCTTATGGATGGGAACAATCTTTGCTACTTTACATGTGCCCGGAAAGTAGCTGTTGCTCAAGGCGTTGTTTAAAACAATTGAAAGAATTGTGAGCATAGAGATTGGTAGATGTTTAATCATGAGATTAGACACTCCATCATGCCCAGAAGACCTCTTCCTTTTTATACCGCGCAGCAGTTGCACCAAATATTCACTATTGACAAAATGGAACCGGTCATCTGCATTTTGCGGATCATCGGAAGGGTTCTCGAATGAAAATGTGGCCAAATGCTCATTATGTGTATTGAGAAAGCGATTAACTTCCTCTTTTACTATTTGGCTGTTAAGAGCAGAACTGTCTGGCAGAACGGCATTCAGCTGCAATTGGAATGTCGATGCAAACAACTCTGCCTGAAAGTCAGGGTTGCGAACAGCAACATTGTCTGGCTTTTAAATTTGCCAGAGAGCAGATTAATTTCTTTAAACATGTCGCAGCCTTGTCGGATATCAGCCAGCGGCTGCACAAGACACTCACTGCGAAATTTACCAACCATCTCAGCAATTATTTTACTGAGACAGTTCATATTCGAAAGAAGAGGCTTATACAACGGGTGATCCCCCCATGCCCATGAAAAATTCGCTTTAACTTACAGCGCCAAATGTGTCTCACTTTCATGTGCTTAACAATTTTCGGCGGTAGCGTGTGATTCTGATATTTGTTAAGTGTGATCAAGCGTGTATTTTGGACAACGATTTCGTTTATGATATCATTGACGGACTCTATTATATTAACAACCCGATGATTTGTTAAGTTATCCGTCGCACAAACATCAAGATTTCCTACCGCAACGTTTATGTCGCCCTAGAATCTGTCCGAACCGTTGTTTTTGAAAGATCGGGTTGTCTTTGGGGGTCTTTCCATGAAGATGAAAAAAGAGCGGAACTGAAGCCGAAGCTTTACGGCAAAGTAATCAGACATACGAGCATGCGTCCTGCAGTGTGGGGGATCAATACTGCTGCACAGGTCATCTGACAGGAGAAAAAAGTCAATGGTAGAGTTACTTCTTGGTCTGGTTGGTGAGTTCGGAGCAACTACTTACAAGGGAATGGTAGGACTGCTTAGTTGAAGCCATTCGAGCAACACCCTACCATTTTTGCCCATTGTGGGTGTCTCGAGTTCAAATCACCCCCGATAAGCGACTGCATGTGCTACGTGCATATGATTGAGTTAAACACTCCGAAATAAGGTAGCAGACTTGAATTTGACGAACTTCATCGAACGAACACAGATACTACGAGGATTTGCCTATGGTCCGTTGTTTTGACTACAGCTGCAGCAAACGCACAGAACTTCAAATCGGGGACCGCAACGGGCTCCATGTCCTGATTACTCCTAACCAGTAGTACCGCGCCGCCATTTTCGTGGTCAAAAACAGTGGTAAACCCTCTTAAGCTGACTCTATGGGATTCTGAGAGTCTTGTTTCTATTATCAACGCAAGACCCAATTTCATCGCATCAAGGAGGTGTTGAGCAGACGCTCTCTGCGCCATCGAGATGAGCGAAGCACTATTAAAAGTGGCCACGTCAACCAACTTATTTGAGAAGGGTAGTCAGCAGCTTGACAGTGGCAACCAGCCCCGCAGCATCATTTCCTGCCGCCAATACTTGGCCGATATAGTCATTTATCAGTCCAAAATTGACATTAGCTGGAGATGACCCCTGCAAAACTAGAGCTTGCTGAGGACCAGAACTCGGTAAAGCAATAGCTCTTACTGCATGTGCACTTCGCCTGTAGTTTGAAACGCTCTGCGTCACAAACTGCTTCCCTTCGGACCTGGCCGCGGCGAATATTCTTCGCGTCGATTCTGGCCACCATTTGCTTGTATGCCGAGCATCCACGAAAGTTGGCTGGGTGACCATCAAGACCACAGTTGGCACATGCAGGCTGAGCGTCCTCAACTTTTTTGCATTCACCACGTGGGTGCCTTTCCAGGCACTTCACGCAGCGATGGACAATGGTGCAGTTACCTGCAATATATCCGAAATTTTGGCAGTTAAAACAATGAATCCTTTCCTTGTTTCGGATTTTCTCCCAAGTCGCTCTCTGCCAGAGAATAGACTGTATCTAGGATACAGCAGCTAGCTTCTGGACAGGTTCCAATTGCGCTATGAAGAGCCCGGACTGGGGTCTGGAGTCTTCAGCTGCTACCGACTTGCTCAGTTCCCGGTCTTTGCGAGTGAGGAAGTATGATATTGACTTCACTTTCAGATCAGGGTATTGCGCTCAGATTGAATATCCGACGGTTTGACGCCTCTGTGCAGGCCACGGATAATGAGTGATTTCGGTTTTTCTGTGGCTGCAGTGTATGTCGTTGCAATTTGACCACTGCTTTTTATTATTTCAAAGACCTTCTTGTGGTCTTCTAAGGAGACTTACAGGATGAGTGACCTGCCAGTCGAAATATTTTTAATATTGACCCTGATACTTTGATCGTGAAGCTCAGTTATGGACTGTGAAATGTCCATCTTGTCCGTTTTGTCCTACGCGCTACCAAGTTTAAATGCTGGCCATCGACGCATTCATTTATTGGTGCTGTATCCGTAATTTCAGCTCCAGAAGCATTCGGCGGCTCATAGATGGCTAGTTTGCCGGCGCTTGAGCTCGACGCAGCTTTTGCTGGTATTGCTGTTTCACTACACCTGGCACCTTTATTTTGATCGTTAGCCAGGAAACATTTCATTTGCCACCGCAAATCGTTAACTTCTTTTCGAAGTGCTCGGTTTTCTTTCTCGAGTACCATAACTTTCTCCATCGTTACTTTTTCTAACAGCGGCTCGTCGATGTCTGAAGCCTCTCGGGTTTTTCTTTCTTTTCCGACCCACATCAGTGTTATCCAATTGTTTTTTGTTTTTTTTTGACCCACATTGCGTAAAATATTGATTGCCGTTGAATGTTTCAATGCACTTACGAGTAAGTTTGTCAAAAATGAATATCAAAACAAAATCGACGGTATTACTGTTTACTACTGCACTACCAGCGAACTAGCGGTACCACACTCAAACCGAGCGAATTCTCGAACACTCAAAAATGAAAAAGCTGTACAAGGACCTTATTTATTTATTGAGCACAACGATCACGACACGTCTGCACTATCGGCAATCGAATGTCCTAAGAATCTGCAGAACTAGTAAAATTCAAATACTTTTAACTTATTTTCATTGTAAATGTTCGTGATATGAATACTTAGTGTAAGCATTTATTGATAAGAATATAGCAAAAACGTCTTGCATCCCCAGTGCATAAGAACCGCTAGAAAAACTAATGTTCGAAGAACAGTAGATTTTGGCAGATTTTGAGTTTGAGTTCTACCAATAGCTACGGTTGTGACTGGCTAAACTCGGTCGAGCCGTCACCAATGCAGCATATATTTGTTTAGAAATCTTCTTTTTCTTGCCCGGCGTCCCTTTTCCCAGCCGACTAGCTCAGCTTGGCGTGGGTTTCCGGGCGGAAGATTTCTTCGTGCTATGGCCCGCAGACAATACAGAGCTTACTATATTTCACATTTTCACAACAGAAACAAACAGGAGATAAAGGAAACAAAGAAGTAAGTAAAAACCATTACTTAAATATTTATTTTATATACATTGTGACACCTAAAAGAACTAAAAAAAAAGAAAATCAGCATACAATCCAACAAAAAAAAAAACTCTAGCGCACCTGAACCGCTAGAAACACTAATGTTCGAAGAACAGAAGAAGAATCGTGCAGGTTTTGAGTGCATATTCCACCACATGTGCTCCTTATTACGGCCAAATTGTTTCAAATGCCACGTTTTACTTTGGTCTCAAGAATGCATTATAACTCATATGGTGGAAGGTTTCAGATATTACCACTGGCATGAATTTCAACGTTTATGAGAGCAAAACACGAGTTAATTACATTTGTTATCAGTTAGTTATTTCACATAGTTTTGAAAGCAGCATCTCATATAACATCAATGAAGAAAATGCTCAGTGCTTGCAGCACTGTAACTGAAGTTGGTGTTTGGGGCTGCAATCCGAAAAATTTGCAGAACTTTGGGAATTGAAACATCGTTTATTTATTTTCATTGTAAATGTTTCCGGTATGAATACTAACTGTAAGCATTTATTGATACAAAAGTAGCACAACCGACTCGTGCTGGCAACCTTCTGCCAGTATCAAAGCCAAGAATATATCACATCTGCTTCACGTGGTTATATTACATTCGAAGTAATAGGAGTATAAAGAAATTAAGGGTTACCTGCAGCGAATTTTTTCAAATAGTCGAAAACTTAATATTTGCTGTTTATTGTCACTCCAATATCATTACCATTTGAAAATTCTACGATAAAACCGCTTAATAAAGATATTGCCAACAAACACAAAACCAACAATAGCTGGCAACCCTATCGTGGCTTTTCAACCAAATTTGGCCTGAATAATGTTTATGACAGGTTTCATTAAGTGTATGATATTCGTATTGATTTCATGACTGCACTGGAAGTTATAGGGAAAAAAGTTTTATTTTCCTGAGCGAATTTTCAAAACCAAAGACACAAAAATTACCATAGCTGGCAGCAATAATCAATTTTTTCAACCAAATTTTCACCAAACAGAGACTAGAGTTAGGTTCAGCTACAGTGTCAATTTCATGAAAATCTGGTAACTTATTCACATTTCATAGGGCAAAAAGCAGTTTTTTTTCTTTGTAATTTTTCAAGATGGCACCACTGGCACAGAGTTGCCCACAATTCAAAATCGCTTCTATCAGACCTGGTCCTTCTTAATTTCAATGCATTCTGTAAATTTCAATGGTATCTGATAATTGATTCGTGAGTTCCCGTGAACAGAAGTTTTTGATGCTAAAAATATAGGTTAACTGGGAGAGGGTTACCGTTCTTGCCCGACATGAAATTTTCAAAGTTTTACTTTGAACGTGTAGGTAAAACATGAGATTTGTATACAGATTGGTTTTATTGTAAGAAACGGACATTTTGTTGAATAATCGATGGTTTGAATGTTTTCACTTCCAAATTTTTTTTTTTCAAATTTAAGACACCAAAATTAGCATAGCTGGAAGCTTTAACCGAGTTTTTCGTTAAAATTTCTGTCAAACGTGGTATTAAATAAGGTTCAGCTACTGTGTGAATTTCGTGAAAATCGAACGATTCAATCAGAATTTATAGGGCTAAAAGCAGTTATCTTTTTTTAGTGATTTTTCAATATGGCACCACTGGCACAGAATCGCCCACATATCAAAATCACTTCTATCAGACCTGGTCCTATTTAAGACCAATACATTCTGCGAATTTCAATTAATTCTGCTTATTGGATCGTGAGTTTCCGTGAACAGAAATTTTTGATGCTAAAAATATAGGTAAATTGGGCAAGGGTTACCAGACGTGCCCGTTATACCATATCAAATTTTATTTTTTGTCTATGTAAACAAAGCACAAGATTTACATATGAGTGGCTTTTTTTTAAGAAGCGGCATTTTTTCAAGGGAGACGATGATATGGAGGTTTTCAATTTCAGTGCCTGCCCTAGCTACAGGGTTGCCAGCACGCTCATTTAAGCAACACAAATCTACAAGTAAATAATATCAATATGTTCTGAAAATTTCGTAATGATTGAATAGCTCTGTCAAAAGTTATCGCAATTTAAAAATTTCCAAATTTTCCGGTTCTCTTTTTAGGCACCCAGCGCACACATGGGGTTAAAAGATTACAAAACATTATCCGATTCACATGTTAAACACGTTTGAAATTTATTTCGCCAACTTTTTTTTTGCGAAAATTATATGTGTACGAAATAATAGGTGTATTAAAAATATCACTTAAATGGCCGCCGGCGCCAAAAAGTTAACAATAACTGACACTTAGTGAGACCTGGACCTATTCTGCATATACACCAATGTATCCTTAAAGTTTCAGCTCAATCGAATGGCGCGTTCCCGAGATTATCTCACTGAAATTTTTTGATTATATATATATATATATATATATATATATATATATATATATATATATATATATATATATATATATATATATATATATATATATATATATATATATATATATATATATATATATATATATATATATATATATATATATATATATATATATATATATATATATATATATATATATATATATATATGGAAATATAAATTTTTGGCTGAATCGATTTTAATACTAATGTTCTTCGAACATTAGTAAAAAAGTCTGGCGCACCTGAACCGCTACAAACACTCATGTTCAAAGAACAGTAGAAGAATCGTACAGGTTTTGAATGCATATTCCACCACATGAGCAGCTTATTACGGCGAAACTGTTTTAAACACCCCGTTTTACTTTGGTCTCAAGAATATTATGTATTTGAATGGGAATAAAATGCCGAACAAGATTATAATGTTTATGAATTTATAATTCTTAATTTGATTTGTACACGACAACTGTAATATGTGAACCGGATGAGAGACTCGCTAGTACTGCCACCTTTATACAGATTTGGTAATACCCAATTGGAATAATGCAATTTAGCTCAGTATGATGTTTGATATAACAATCTCCCCGAGAAGTATTTATTTTGTCGCATTATACCTATCCACAGGTCGCCGAATGCGTGATGATCTTCGAAAACAATTCGGGAATTTGTGTTTGTACTACAGTTTCTTTACTCGCGATCTCCTTTCCCATATGACCCTCCTTCGGCGTAGCAGCTTCTCAATCACTTGAACTTGAGGTCTGGCCGACATCTGCACCTTGGGTTTTTGTTGGTCCACTGTTGGTAGGAATGCTGTCACTTTTGTATCGCATCTGATCTAAATGACGTCTTAATTCTTTGCCATTAGATTCAATGATGTAATGAAGCTTTCCACATCGTTTCTTGACCGTTCCGAAAACCCATTTGTTATCCTTGTCTTGATAGCTCCGCACTTGTACCCGACTCCCGATTCCGAATTCTCGAAACTTAAAAGCATTGTTATCATTCTTGTTTTGAATTCCGACAGCCGCTGGCTGTTTTAGTAAGTCGAGTCTGCTTTGAAGCTTACAGCGTAATATCTCGTCCGCTGGGCTTTTCCCCGTCGCTGCGTTTGGCGTTTTCCGGTACTGCATTAGAAATCGTTGCAGTTTCTGATGCAGGTCTCCTTTATCTTCAATGGCAGCTCTGAGTGCCTTCTTCACGGTTCCGACATATCTAACCGCCTTTCCATTTGTTGCTGGATGTGCTGGTGCGGTCAATTTGTGTTGAATGCCATTGTTGCTTAGAAAATCTCGAAATTCTCTTGAAGTAAAAGAAGAGCCATTATCAGAAACAAGAACTCTCCGTAACCCGAAGATTTCACGTAATGATTTAATTGTGCTGGAACTTGTGATGTTCTTCATTATAACCACCTCTAACCACTTGGTTTTTGAGTCAACCAATATCATAAAATAATTTACCATGAATGGTCCCGCAAAACCTATATGCAATCGTTGCCATAGTAGTAGTGGTGCCTCCCAGCAGTGTACTGCAGTTTTTGGGGGATCAGACAAAACCTTCGCACAGTTTTTACATTCTTTGGCAATCATTTCAATTGCTTTATCAATTCCTGGCCAGTATCAATAGCTCCTTGCTAATGCTTTCATCTTCACGATTCCTTGGTGAGCCGAGTGCAATTTATCTAAGACGTACCGTCTTAATTTTTATGGAACTAACACACGACTTCCGCGGAAAATGCAGCCATTTTGTATGGTCAACTGATTTTCCATTCCTTTAAAAGGCGTTTTTCTTAAGTTGCTCCCTGTTCGTAATTTCCTTAATATTGGGGCTAGCTCAGCATCGACCTTAGTCTCTAATGATATCATTTCGCTTATAATGGGCAAAATCAAATCATTCAGTTGATGTAAATGTAACGTATGGACATCCTCCCTTGTGTTCAGTGGTTGAGGTTGACGCGAAAAGTAATCTGCACTTACATTGTCCTTTGATTTCCTGTACTCAACTCTATATTTGAACCCAGCTTAGAGTTGTGCATAATTTAATAGTCGTTGTGATGTCATCGAGGGTAAATTTGTATCAGGATGAAATATTGTTGCAAGGGGCTTATTATCCGTTACAAGAGTAAAATCACGCCCATAGCAGTAATTAAAAAACTTCCGTAATCCCCAGTAGATAGCGGTTGCTTCCTTGTCAATTTGACTATAATAAGCTTCACTTTTGTTAAAACTTCTGGATGCAAAAGCTATAAGTCTCTCGCCAGCTAACGTACGATTAGCCAAAATAGTGGATAATCCATTTGGTGAAGCATCAGTGACTAATATCAAAGGAAGTTTATCATCAAATGGTACCAAAAAACTGTCTTTCATAAGGTCTGCTTTTACAGTGTCGAATGATCGTTGATAGTTCTTGCTCCAAACAAATTTAGTTCCAGTATTCAATAAGTTGCGCAATGGATGAAGCTTTTTGGAAATATTTGGAATGAATTTATGATAGTAGTTTACCATTCCAAGAAATTGGCGTAACTCCGTAGCATTCGATGGTTCCTTTATGTTGACGATTGCTTCAACCTTTGCAGCACTTTAGTGTTTCCCATATTTGTCAATTACATGACCGAGATATGTTACGCTCCTTTCGAACAACCGGTATTTCCTTCGGTTCAAATGTAGGTTGATTCACGAAGTCTCTCCAGTAATTTCCTATTCCTTTCATTGGCCTCCTCAAGGGACCGTCCCATGACAATGATATCGTCGAAAAAACACGCTGTTCCTTCTAAATCTTTGCCATAGATTTGGTGCCGTTTTCACTCCAAACATTATTTTCTTGACTTTGACAAGTCCTCTATGAGTATTAACTGTTTGTAGCAAACTACTATTCTCATCCATATCCATGTGTAAGTACGCCTTGTAAATGTCAAATGTACTATAAAATTCACCGTAGTTCAATTTTTGGTACAATTCCTCAATTTTTTGAGCAGGGTATTTGTCGTCACAAATACTTTTATTCAACGTTACTTTGTAGTCGACACACAGGCGGATTGTATTATTTGTTTTGATAACAGGAACAATGGGCGTCGTCCATCCTGAATGTCGAGTCTCTTCAAAAATTCCGTCGCACACAAGTCTATCAATTTCCTCATCGATCAAAGGCCTTAACGCGAAAGGTACTTGTCTTGCTTTAACAAATATTGGCTTCACTCCATCACGTTATCCTAGAACCCCTTTTACGTTTGGTATGGCACCGATTTTGGGTTCAAATACATCACTGAAGCTTTCATAAATGCATTTTCTAAATGTCTGAATGGAATCATCATTGACATTTACCGTGTTTATCGGCAATCATTTCAGCTTACGGATCCACTCCCGACCCATAATCGGGTCCACGTTCTCTTTAATAATGTACAGTTTCCCACTGAAGCATTTCTTGTTATATTCAACGTTTACTCCACTTGTACCAACGACCGCGACTAGTTCATGATTGTACATTCTCAAAAACGCAGCACTCGGTTTCATAACTGCAGTTGGACAGTATTTTATGAACGTTTCGTAATTCAATACTGAAATTGCAGCCCCTGTATCAAATTTTAAGTCAATATTTTTATTGTTCAATTTAACGGTAACAAAGAACTTTTTAGAATTTGGTTTTGAAAGCATATGTAGAGATTTAACATCTGAAACTAGTTCTACGGACCCGATTTCGTGTAAATTATCTCCCTCCGCGTCGACAAACTCAATTGCATTTGTTTCTCGGAATTTATTACTAATGTTCGAAGAACAATAGTATTAAACTCGTTTCGCCGAAAATTCATATTTCTTTATATATATATATATATATATATATATATATATATATATATATATATATATATATATATATATATATATATATATATATATATATATATATATATATATATATATATATATATATATATATATATATATATATATATATATATATATATATATATATATATATATATATATATATATATATATATATATATATATATATATATAAATATATCAGCAAAATGATTAAGGGAGATAATCTCTGGAGTGGCCGATTCGATTGAGCTGAAATTTTCGGCGAACGTAGATGTATATAGTAGGTAGGTCCACAACTTTCTCAAATTCAGATATTCTAAACCTTTTGGCAGCGGCGAGCGTTTTAGTGAATTTTGATGTACTCCTATATTTCCAAGCAGTGAAAAGTTTTGCTAAAGAAAAGTATTGGGAATGAAAAGTAATTATGTTCTAAGCTTGTTTATGATAAAAAATTGGAAATTGTGAGTCGTGTGTGGGTGCAGGGTGCCTAAAAGTAGGCAAAGATTTTTTTTCAAATTTTGATTTGTCATTACTTGTAAGAAAAACAATGGATCATCGTGAAATTTCCAGAGCGTATTAATGTTGACTAAAATTTAGCACATGTGGATTTTTAGGATAGTGCGGGTAACCCTGTAGCTACGGCAGGCTCCTGAATAAAAAACCTTCAAATCATTGACCTTCCTGAAAAATTTTTGATTTTTGACAAAAAAATCAGATCACTGATAAATTTCAACCTTTATCCATCATATCACATTAAAATGTTCGAAATTCCGATTTGCACAAGAACGGCAACCCATCACCAAATTACCTCTATTTTCAGCACTCGAAAGTTCTGTTCACGAGAACTGACGACCGGATTATCCGATCATAATGAAATTTACAGGACATGTTGGTATTAGCTAGGACCAGGTCTGATAGAAGTGATTTTGAAATGCGGGCAACACTGTGCCAGTGGTACCATCTTGAAAAATCACCCAGAAAAAAGAACCGGTTTTTGGCCTATTACTTCCGATTCAGCCATCAGATTTTGACAAGATTTATCCAATACTTGGATCGTATTTTATGTAACGTTTGATGAAAATTTGGCTGAAAAATTAGAATAGAGTTGCCAGCTATGGTGATTTTTGTCTCCTAAAGCTTGCAAATTTGCTCAGCAAAATAAAGCTTATTTCCCTATAACTTCCGGTCCAGTGTAAAAATCAAAACGACGTTCACGCAGCAAATGGACTTTAATGTAAACCAAATGTCATAGAAATTTCGTACCAAAATCATGAAAGAGCTGCCAGCTATGACCATTTTTGTAATTTTGTTTAATTTCTTTACTGAGCGATTATGTCATTAGATTTCCAAATGGAAATGATCCTGCAATGAAAATTAACAACAAATATTAACGCTTTGAAAATTTGATAAATTTTGAAGGTGGTAACCCTAAAATTTTTTTCACCCGTATAACTTCCAGCGCAGTGATTCAATCGAAACGAAATTTACTGGTTGGGTTTAACTTAGCGTGAAGCAGAATTGGTATATATTATGCTTTGCTGTTGATACAGGCTAACCAGCATTAGCCATTTCCGTAAATATTGCACCAACAGATGCTTCAAACAACGTTCTCATATGCACAGCATTTGCAATAAAAAGTAAGGAATTCTTTTTTAAATTTTTCGAGTTTTGAACATTTTTCGGATGGCAGCCTCAAACAACGTTTAACCGCTGAAACCTTCGAACGAAATTCAAAGCATACGTTGATTCGAGTATGAGCTTGTTATGGTAAACTTATTGCTGCTATAAATCAGCATAGACAACGTAAATCATCTCTAAAGCTTATCGAAGCTAGAGCATATTGAAACGTACTTTCGCATACTTTCGAAACCACTTTGTCAAAATAGAATTTACAATGAAGATTAAAATTTTTAATGTTAATAAAAAGTTGTTCAATTTTAATCATCCCGCAAAAGCAATTCCAATTTGATTCTGCTTTCGGAGGCTGATTCCGCAAAACGATCGAGTTTCCCGTTTCAATATGCTCGGCTTCGATCAGCTGTAGAAATGATATACGTTGTCTATGCTGATTTATAGACAAGAAGGGAACCGTGATCAAATTCAATTACCTTTACTTAGTAAAATTATATCCATGGATATAAGTCGGAGATGTTAAAATTTGTCACAACTAGCATAAGTAAAATTGTAATGATTTCCACCTGCAAGTGGTCACGCCAGTCAAGTATGCACTGTGTGCTGGTGTCTGATGAGAAACAGTGCATACTTTCGAAACCACTTTGTCAAAATAGAATTTTCAATGTAGATTAAAATGTTTAATGTTAATAAAAAGTTGTTCAATTTTAATCATCCCGCAAAAACAATTCCAATTTGATTCTGCTTTCGGAGGCTGATTCCGCAAAACGATCGAGTTTTCCGTTTCAATATGCTCGGCTTCGATCAGCTGTAGAAATGATATACGTTGTCTATGCTGATTTATAGACAAGAAGGGAACCATGATCACATTCAATAACCTTTACAAGTAAAATTATATCGATGGATATAAGTCGGAGATGTTAAAATTTGTCACAACTAGAGTAAATACAAATTAATGATTTCCAACTGCAAGTGGTCACGCCAGTCAAGTATGCACTGTGTGCTGGTGTCTGATGAGAATCAGTGCATAAGTTAAGCGGAACCTGAGCCACTTCACGAATTGCTGATCCCTATTCCCACGCGCAAACATCCAGACAAAACAACAACACCCATCTCGTGGTGTCATCATTCTCCGCAACGTTCATTAAACCCAAGACTCGCTGGTCACGTTGCCGATCACGTTTTGCTGCTGCATCAACTTCATCAAACCGAGGTGACATGCAGATGCAGATTAGTAATGCAATTTAGTCTTTAAGTTGATTCCATTCAATAAAGATAATTTTTTTTAATACAAACGATCAAACGTTTTATTAACTGGCGCCCGAGCAGGGACCGGATAAGACACGCGAGAAGTAATAAACGTACGCGAAAAAGCAACGAAAAGTTTGCAACCATCCGATAGTCGGCTTACGCACCTGAAAGTTGCCGCGAAACGTCTTACGAAGCCGTCGTAGTCCGGTCATCACGAGTCCATCCTGTTGAAACGAGGCCCCTTAGTAATCCATCCGATAAAAAGGAGTCGGTATAAGATCCGGCAGCCGCAACAGCATGAAATTCGTCTTAGTGTAAGCAATTATTGTAAGTGCGTTCATAATAGTCTCCCAAGCTATCAAGTAGTGAATAAAATTGTGTAACCTGTACGCATTGCGAAAGTTATTGTTAAATATTATAGAAAGTTATACATATATGATAGTTCATTCTAAATTCCCAATCAGTGAATAATTAAGTTCTAGAAAAGATCAATTTATTTAGCGTAAGTGTATTAGTGACATGCGATCCTGTTAGTGTGACTTTGGATATTTTTTAGAAAAACCACAAACTACGTTATATTTTTCTTTTCCACCTGACATGGCACGAAACGATAACTTAATTCGTCCACCAGTACTAAATTTTGACCAAACTAACGCTGCGCCTTCTATTTCTCCACAAAATTCTGTTCAAATTTCACGGGAACAAATTGAGAGCATTGTTTCAAATTTATTATTTAGAGAACGTCCTCGTATTGTTAAATCGATTCTCAACCCAAGTGCAGATAGGGGGTTTGATATTGACCAACCAATAGACGATGAGCAGTTAGGAAATTTGTCTGGTTTAGATAAAATTCCCGATGTTGTTAAAAGTCTGCGGGATTTTTCCGGAGAGCCAGGGGAGTTTAGCTCCTGGAAGAAGAGTGTTGAAAGAATCTTCAATCTTTACGCACCTTGCAAAGGCACACCCCTCTATTTTGGCATTCTTTGCGTAATACGCAACAAAATTTTTGGTCAAGCTGACATAGTGCTAGAATCTTATAATACTCCGTTAAATTGGGAGCGCATATCACGGTGTCTTACATTGCACTTTGCAGATAAGAGGGACTTGGGTACATTCGAATACCAACTTACTTGTCTCATACAAGACAGGCAAACCATTCAAGAGTTTTATCAAGCTGTATACAATCATTTATCCTTAATCCTCAATAAAATCTCATGCATGGAGATGAGTAGAGAAGCAATGGATATCATAGTGCGATCATACCGAGATAAGGCTCTCGATACATTTATTCGAGGGTTAAATGGTGACTTACCTAAACTTTTGAGCATGAGAGAGCCTGCAGACCTACCACAAGCGCTACACCTTTCCCTCAAATGGGATAACATAAACTTTCGTAGCCAATACGCTTACAGCAATAGTCACAATGCAAGGCGACTTCAAAATTCTATTCAGCTATCCGCTCCACCAAGGCCACCAAAACCGCCTGTCTAACCAAGATCAAGGCCCATCCAATATAAGCCCACTCCCGCTCCTAGGAACACATTCTACCCCGAGCTTCATAATAATCCTCAGCCTCAACCAAGGGTTTATCAACATCCCAACATACATTTTTTCAACCAAGTCCAACAGAACCCCAACCGAAACGATGTTCATTACTATCGTCCCCAACAAACTCAGCTTCCTCCCAAGCCGCAACCAAGACCAGAGCCGATGGAGGTTGACCAATCTTTGCGCTCAGTGGCTGTGAACCACCAAAACAGACCAAACTCACGTTTCCAAAACTCTGGTTTTAAGAGGCAATCAGCTCAGAAAGCACCTCAAGCTAATAAATATCAACGAACATTCCATATAGAAAACCCAGAATTACATGCAAAATCTGAAAATTACACCCCTGAGGAATACGAGGATAATCCGCGAAATCAATCTCTTGTCGATTACATTGACTGGTGGGGTATAGGGCAAGACTCCGCCACCGAGCCACAAGAATCTGATGTGACAGTCACAAAACTCCAACCCGATGATGGAATGCAGGTTGTTCATTTTTTAGATTAAAGAGCTCTTCACTCCCGTATTTCGAATACAGAGCGAAGAGCCGCAATATTTTGAGATTCCTCATAGATACAGGATCCAATAAAAATTATATCCAACCTAAATCTATTGGCGGAGATGTAAAAATAACTCATCATGCCTATGCCAATCTTTTCGGGCCAACTATCAAAAGTCAAAAATTTTTTATACTTCCTCCCTTGAGATCGTTCCACGGCATCATAAGTAATGACAGCCTAGTGGCACTTGACGCCGTTATTCATACAGCCGGTAATTTCATTATTCTCTGTAATTCCATAAAAATTCCCATTAAACAGCAAGTGTCGCACTCCGTCAACAAAATAGATGTAAATGCTGACCATCTTACAGTAGAACAATCTAACAAACTCCTCAAAGTACTTGAGTCGCATACCACCTTGTTCTCGGAACCAAATGAAAAGCTTACCTACACCACTAACGTCAGGGGCGAAATACGTACCAGCGATAATAGCCCGGTATATAGCAAAACTTACCCTTATCCAGCAGCAATTAAGCCAATAATCGATGCAGAAATCCAAAAACTACTTCAGGATGGAATAATAAGACCATCTCGATCTCCCTACAACGCTCCTATTTGGGTTGTAGGGAAGAAAATGGACGCGTCGGGTGAAAAAAAATACAGGATGGTAATCGACTGCCGTAAACTTAATGCGATCACCATCCCCGACCACTACCCCTTGCCAGAAATTAACGAGGTGCTAGCCAACCTCGGCAAGAATAAATAATTCACCATTATATATCTTCGAAGTGGTTTTCACCAGATTGCTCTAAAAGAATCCGACATCGAGAAAACTGCCTTCTCGGTGAACAATGGAAAGTATGAATTCACCAGGCTTCCCTTGGGTCTTAAAAATGGACCAGCGATTTTCCAACGCGCAATGGACGACATCCTGAGAGAGCATATTGGTGTGAGATGCTACGTCTATATTGATGATGCGGTCATTTACGGCAGGGATGAAGACGAGCACTTACAAAACATCGATATCGTCTTGGGGACACTAGAGAGGGCAAATATGAAAGTGCAAGTTAACAAATGTGAGTTTTTCAGAGCCTCAGTTGAATTCCTTGGATTTGTTATCTCTAGCTCCGGGATAGAAACAAACCCAAGGAAAGTTGAATTTATAGTTAAATTTCCACCTCCTAAGACGCTAAAAGAACTCAGATCCTTCCTGGGTAAGACAGGCTACTACCGACGCTTCATTCGCGAATATGCCAAGCTCACTAAACCTTTAACATCACTCCTGAGAGAAGAGGGTCGAATTGGAAAAAAACTCTAGCGCACCTGAACCGCTAGAAACACTAATGTTCGAAGAACACTAGAAGAATCGTGCAGGTTTCCAGTGAATATTCCACCACATGTGCTGCTTATTACGGCCAAACTGTTTCAAATGCCACGTTTTACTTTCGTCTTAAGAATGCATTATAACTCATATGGTGGAAGGTTTCAGATATTACCACTGGCATGACTTTCGACGTTTATGAGAGCAAAACACGGGTTAATTATATTCGTTATCAGTTGCTTATTTCACATAATTTTGAAAGCAGCATCTCATATAACATCAATTAAGAAAATGCTCAGTGCCTGCAGCACTGTAACTGAAGTTGGTGTTTGGGGGTGCGATCCGAAAAATTTGCAGAACTTTGGGAATTGAAACATTGGTTATTTATTTGTTTCCGGTATGAATACTAACTGTAAGCATTTATTGATACAAAAGTAGCACAACCGACTCGTGCTGGCAGCCTTCTGCTAGTATCAAAGCCAAGAATATATCACATCTGCTTCACGTGGTTATATTACATTCAAAGTTATATGAGTATAAAGAAATTTAGGGTTAACTGCAGCGAGATTTTTCAAATAATCGAAAACTTAATATTTGCTGTTTATTGTCACAACAATATCATTACCATTTGAAAATTCTACGATAAAACCGCTTAATAAAGATATTGCAATTAAACACCAAACCAACAATAGCTGGCAACCCTATCGTGGCTTTTCAACCAAATTTGGCCTGAATAATGTTTATGATAGGTTTCATTAATTGTTTGAAATTCGTATTGATTTCATGACTGCACTGGAAGTTATAGTGCAAAAAGTTTTATTTTCCTGAGCGAATTTTCAAAACCAAAGACACAAAAATTACCATAGCTGGCAGCACCAATCAAATTTTTCAACTTAATTTCGACCAAACAGAGATTAGAAATAGGTTCAGCTACTGTGTCAATTTCATGAAAATCTGGTAACTAATTCACATTTCTTAGGGCAAAAAGCAGTCTTTTTTCTTTGTAAGTTTTCAAGATGGCACCACTGGCACAGAGTTGCCCACAATTCAAAATCGCTTATATCAGACCTGGTCCTACTTAAGTGCAATGCATTTTGTAAATTTCAGCTGTATCTGATGATTGGTTCGTGAGGTCCCGTGAACAGAAGTTTTTGATGCTAAGAAAATATAGGTTAACTGGGAGAGGGTTACCGTTCTTGTCTGACATGAAATTTCCAAAGTTTTACTTTGAACGTGTAGATAAAGCATAAGATTTGTATACAGATTGGTTTTATTATAAGAAACGGACATGTTTTTTAATATTCGATGGTTTGAATATTTTCACTACCAAATTTTTTTTTTCAAATTTAAGACACCAAAATTATCATAGCTGGCAGCTCCAACCGAATTTTTCGACCAAACTTCGACCAAACTTCTACCAAACGTGGCTTTAAGTAAGGTTCAGCTACTGTGTAAATTTCGTCAAAATCGAACGATTCAATCAGAATTTATAGGGCTAAAAGCAGTTATCTTTTTTAGTGAGTTTTCAAGATGGCACCACTGGCACAGAATCGCCCGCATTTCAAAATCACTTCCATCAATGGAGGTAATAGACAATGGAGTGGCCCCACACATTTAAAATGTATTGGAGGGGTTGAAACCATGTGGTAAGGGGAACGGCGATGTTGTGTCTCCCTCTTGAACGTTTCTCTATTTGTAACTGCATGTCATATGATCACCACGTGGGGAATCTTTTGTCAAGTTGACAAGCTGTTTTCATCCAAGTTTTGTGGTTGAATTTCCGAAAACTTTCAAATAAAATACCTTGTTCGTATCGGTTTTGAAAATAATTTATGGGCAGTGACAGTGACATTGTTAGAGTGCCGTATTAGTGAATATTTCGAAGTGACTGTGTATATTTTTCGCTTAAATTCAGTATGAAGTGCATCGTGTTCAATTGTGAGAATAGTTACAAATACCGCGAAGTTGGCGTATCTTTTCACAAGTGAGTACTTAAAATAAGCAATTCTTTCATTTTTGTTTGCGTAAAGTGTATAGTTCATGCAAAAAAGCAAGATTGAGAGCAATTTAATATCTGTTTACAACCCGGTGGAAGCCATGACAGTTTGTGCTAAATACCACCAATGTAGTAGCGAAGATCAGGTTTTTGGGGGCATTTTGTAAGCAGAAATTATTTTCAATTTGTACACGTGCGATTCAAATTTCTATTACATTATATTTATCTTAAAGGTTTCCGGAAAATGAAGTTCGTGTGGAAAAAAATATTGGGTGTACCTGATATTGCAATTCACAAGCGCATTCGAGTGTGTTCGAAACATTTTCGGGATAGTGATGTTATAGGGAGTGCACGTTGCAGGCGACTAAGAGCAGATGCGACTCCTATTGCTACTACCCCACCAGTAAGTTGGAATAAAATTTAAATTCTTAATGCGTTATCGTGTTTTGTACATTTTAGGGATCCGGAAATGTCCAACAAAATATCCAGCAAGTGGGTCCAGCAAGAGGAAGTTTCATGGTGAATGCAATGGATTCGCCTATGGAAGTGGTAGGATTTTGTTGTACATATCAAATATTAAATTTGAGTGAATTATAGTTTTTTATATAAATGGTTTAAAATATTAAGGACTCGCTTAACGCAATCACTACGTTGCGATATATTTTAAGTGATATTTATTATTAAATTTAGTGATATTTATTATTTATATATTTGAAACGTCATATATTACACTCTTTTGTGAAGAAACTGCTTTGAATACAACGAAATAGTGACGATGATATTTAACTTTTTCCTCAGACTTCAAATGCGACGAACGTGCGATCTCTGTGTTCTGATCTATTATTGCCTGGAAGCGCAATGAATGATCATGCATATGCGGTAAGTCAAATCAGACTCAAAACTTATCCACCACTGAAATATGTTTTTATTCATTTTCATAGACAGTAACAACTCAAAATTATGTGCGAAGCGATGATACTGGGGTAAAAGTTAGCATATGTGCAGACGTGCCACTGAAATACACGAGGGAAAAATAGGAATAGGATAATTTTGTTATTGTTTTTCCAGATTATTGAAAACGTTAGACAGGCACCTGCAATTACTTCTCCGAGGAAAATTGCCTGCTCATGTAATTTGGTATGTTAAAAATTTTTATATTGAATGCAATATCATTCTATTAATACCATTTCAATAGATATCGATTGCCAGTGGTTCGAAACCGGAGAGTATGGACTTCGACACAACTAACATGAATAAAAATGTAAATATAATAATTTCAATCATGACGAAAACTGATTAATTTTTTCCAGGTGACACAAAGTTGTATCGTAGCACCAGGAGATAGTCGAAGACTGCTGCAAACTGGTAACCTTGTGAGCACAGTGAGTTTATATAAATTCTGAAGCTACAATTTTTATTTAAATTACGCATATTTTGGTTTTTCAACCTTTTTCAAGCAAACATTTTATTAAGGAGGCATAAGCTAGATATATTTATACGATACTAAGAGCGTAACGCGTCCTCTTTCTCACAGCCTATTAATACAGAGCAAAAGCTGAATATATTTCAATTTCTTGACAGATATGGATATTTTATCTTCACCAATAGGCACTGAAGAAGAGGGCAAACTGCCCTCGAAATATAGATATTTATAAAGAAACTGAAATATATGTAGCGTCTAAAAGAAAAACTGGTCTTTTAGTTATACTTCAATGATTTCAAACATTTGAGCTTGTTGAGAAGAAAAATTTTGATGTGAAATCATTTAAGTTTTGTATGATTTGCTTTATTTTAGATACTTTAGTCATTGTGCGATAATTTCCAGTTCATATATAGTAAAATATGCTAATGATAGAAGTATTTGCCTCATTGCGATCAGATATTTCTCTCACTATCTACAATTTTATAAACAATGTGTATCTACTCCAAAGCTTGAGTTCCAAGCGGAAAATATTTGATACGGCATAGTATTATTTTTTAGATATAGTCTCCGAAAGCATCAACATATCGAAATGCTTTTGGTTGCGATACTATTATAAAATTGAATTGTTCACCAAGTTATTTCAAAGATATGCACCGTTTCTCATCAGACATCAGCTCATAGTGCATACCTAACTGTAGAGACCACAAATACCTCCATGACATACTATTGATTTCTTCCCAAAATCGCAGATCATAAAATCTCCCACCTTTCAAGTGGTCAGATCAGTCAGATATGCACTATAAGCTGACGTCTAATGGGAGACTGTGAACGTCTTCGAAAAAAACTTAGTAAAAAATTCAACATTTAATAGTATTGCTGCCAAAAACCACTTCTATCTGTTAATAAGTAAAATATTTTTGGATAGTGTTTAAACAAATGCATCTGAATGGCATGTAAATACTACAATTTCGTCTAACAAAAATGTTTGATATTCGATTTAACATAAACTGTATATATATATATATATATATATATATATATATATATATATATATATATATATATATATATATATACATATATGTTTTTATGTATTTGTTTCATACCTCAATATATATATTTATATCTAAATCAAAAATGCTAATCAATGAAGATATTTTTTGTCATGTAGGTTTTGTTAAAGTATTATTTTGCTTCAAAATTCGCTTGCACACTGTAAGTGTGTACTAAAATTTTTGTCTTTAATAGTTACTTGTTCGGATACTAAATGATTAAACCTATTATAGGAGACTAATACTGGACCTGATTTTGCAGCCTATCGCATAGAAAAGCTGGAGGCTGAGGTGAAACGCTTGCGAGAAGCTCTAAAGCACAAAAATAGAGCTATACGCAACTTGCGGCAGCAAAGTAAGCGTAAGGAGGCAAGGATTTTAACAGTTGCAGACCTGCTAAATGTTTTGAAAGGGCAACATTTAATATCCGAAGGAACGCAAGAGCAACTAAATAACATAAAGGGGCTTAAATTATCATCTCTGGAGCAAAGAACATATACGCCCCATAAAAAAGTAAAAATTACTTATCTTCCCCAAACAAAAGCCTTTGCGCTAACTTTGAATTTTTTATCGCCACGAGCATATGACTTTGTAAGGAAAACGGCCAGAAATTGTCTACCACACAGTAGAACACTGAGAAAGTGGTATGAAAAAGTCAACTGTGCTCCTGGATTTCTCAAAGAATCCTTTGAAGCGATTCGGAAAGCTGTCGGGGCTGCTGAAGATAATGAAAAACTTGTAGTTAATCTGGTATTTGATGAAATTCATATCAGACAGCATGTAGATTGGGACGGAAAAAATGCTCACGGGTTCGTCGACTTTGGTGACAACGAAAACAGCAATGAGATAGCGACACAAGTGCTGGTATTTCTAGTAGTTTGCATTAATAAATCTTGGAAAATTCCTGTTGCATATTTCCCAATTGCAAGCATTACTGCGGAGCAAAAAGCGAATCTGACAAGTCTTTGTGTTCAACATCTGGCTGACACTGGTGTTCACGTGTTAGGAATTACTTTTGATGGAGCCGCCACCAATCTGACGATGTCTAAGCTTCTGGGGTCCGATATTCGGGATGTTTATTCCAAAGGATATGCTACATTTGGAAGAAACAATGATAAACATGTTCTCCATCCAGACCCCTGCCACATGTTGAAACTCATTCGAAATGCCTTGGCGGATTTGAAAGTGATTGTGGATAGCGATGGGAAAGAAATTAAATGATATATAAAATCACTTCTCGACTTGCAGCAAAACGAAGGACTGCATCTTGGAAACAAGCTACGGAAAGCGCAAGTGTACTTTCATAGCCAAAAAATGAAAGTACGCTTAGCGGTGCAAACTTTTAGCCGCTCTGTAGCAGATGCTTTAGACTTTTGTCGAGAAGTGCTGCAGCTGACAGCATTCGCTGGAAGTGAAGGCACATCGAAATTCGTCCGAACTTGTAATGATGCGTTCGACGTTTTAAATAGTAAGAAGCTTGGAACTTTTGAGCCACTAAAGCAAGCGCTGTGCGAAAAAAATTCAAAAGCTGTTTTTGAATTTGCCGAAAATACAATAGCCTACATTAAGCAACTGAAACTGCTAACAGGAACGGCAGTTATTGATTCGAAGCGTCGTGTAGGTTTCTTGGGTTTAATCGCATCGCTCCGTAATCTGAAATTTATTTATGACAGATTTTTGCTAACTAAAATCATGAAATTTGTGCCATTGTACAAAATCAATCAAGACCATATCGAATTGCTTTTCGGCTCAATAAGAGCAGGTCTCGGATGCAACAACAACCCGACAGCTGTACAATTTAGGGGAAGATTAAAAAAAATTATGGTCAGATGCGAAATAAAAGATAAAGGGACCGGAAATTGTATTCCATTAGAGGAAATATCAATATTAAGCTCGAATGCAGGAACAACATTGGAAAAAATTAATCGAAGCGCTGAGCGTAATGCAATGATCGAAATCCAACCATTCGATACATCGCAGCTTGACTGTGATTTTCTTGAAGAACACAGCTATGCCTCTGATCCTGGAGCACTTTCGCAGTACACGAGTCACGTTATTGAATACATAGCAGGATTCGTTGTATTCAAATTATGCAAAGTGTTAGAATGTGACGGATGCATATCAGCGTTGCAGGGCGTCATAAACATGAAGTCGCTCATAAAGTATAAAAGCAGAGGATTTCTGAAAGTGCCTTCCGACAGCGTTGTCCGTATTTGTGAGGAAACCGAAAAACAGATCCGAAGATATGAGCATCGCAGCCAGAACAATATTTTATGCTCGAAAATTTACAATGCTATTATATTATCTGTCCAGACATATTGCATTGGCAAAAACTTTTTCGAGGAAGATTCGCAGCACATGATAAACTGCCACCATTATTGTCTCATAGTGAAATTAATAGTAGAAAAATACCTAAAAACTAGATACCATTTTATGGCGAAAAGGAAATCAGAAAAAATTTCTTTGAGGCAACGATTTAATAAGTTGATTCATTTCAAAGGAATGTAATTGACAACTTACTTCGGATTCCACGATTAGCATAGTTCAAAGGATAGTATTACACAAAATTATATTAAAACTACAAGTCACAGCAGTAAACAATCGCCGTAATTCCACCAAAGCCGTGTCCCAAGTCCGGTTGAAAAAGGAAGAGGGCGGCTCTGTATTTATTTAATACATCAATATAATTTTAAATTCTACTCATCCAAAATATTATTTTTCATTCTACTCATCCAAATGATCAATGCAAATCGTTTATATCAGCAGCATATATATTCTCCTATATATTTTTTCCTTTAATAATAGTGTACAGTATAGTTTAGATGATGAGCCAATTAAATTAATCACCGATGTCTTCTTTCCGTGTAAGCATATTTTCTTAGTAGTAGAGATTAGCACATTTTCAGATACTATATTTTTTTAGATAGTAGCATATATTTCAATTTCTTTACAAAGTGTCAGCGGCAGACACTGATAGACACTGAGAAAGATGACAGATTACCCTGAAAATATTAATATTAACATATTTGGTTTTCGAAGCTACATTAAATTTAATGAGGATACATCAATTATTAATGAACCTTCAGAAAGTGGAAATGCAAGCCGCGGCACACATGGCTTAGCAAAGAATTTTCAAAATTATTGCAACAGAAACACATGGGAAGGTACTTATTACTGCAGTCCATACTGTATGTGCATATTTTACGTTTTACTCCATTGCTAATTTTTTAAAAACAACAAAAATTATCATTCCCAGAGGGAGAAAAGAAAGCATGAAGGAGCAATCAACAGCACATAATACGAAAATTCCTAATAATGTTTTATTCTTTAGCAGAAAATGAATAATATTGCCATATAGAACATAATGAGATTGTAATGCAACAGATGATGTGTAGATTTTTTGTATTTTACGGCTTCCTTAGCTAAATTCTTTCATATTTCTCTTGTTTTGTCGCAAAGGCAGTGCCAAGCAGGATATAAGAGATGCAAAAATAAGATTACATTAAATATCCAAGCAATGTAATTTCAAAATAACCCGCCAAGTCATTGCTCCCAAATCAAGTTCAATTACCTACGCCCTTGAGTTGCCTATCTTCCGCAAGTCGCAGGGGTACATGCAAAGCAATTCTACCACATGGGCCACTCTACTATTTTATCTCTATGCTTCCATCAGACCTGTTCCTGTTTAAGACCAATACATTCTGTGAATTTCAAATAATTCTGCTCATCGGATATTGAGTTTCCGTGAACAGAAGTTTTTGATGCTAAAAATATAGGTAAATTGGGCAAGGGTTACCAGGCGCGCCCGTTATACCATATCTTTTTTTTTTGGTTATGTAAACAAAGCACAAGATTTACATATGAGTGGCTTTTTTTTTGAAGAAACGGCATTTTTTCAAGAGAAACGATGATTTGAAGGTTTTCACTTTCAGTGCCTGCCCTAGCTACAAGGCTGTCAGCACGCTCATTAAAAGCTACACAAATCTACAACTAAATAATATCAATATGTCCTGAAAATTTCGTAATGATTAAATAGCTCTGTCAAAAGTTATCGCAATTTAAATATTTTCAAATTTTCCCGTTCTCTTTTTAGGCACCCAGCGCACACATTGGGTTAAAAAATTGCAAAACATTATCCGATTCACATGTTAAACACGTTCGAAATTTATTTCGTCAACTTTATTTTTGCAAAAATTATTTGTGTACGAAATAAAAGGTATATTAAAAATATCACTTAAATGGCCGCCGGCGTTAAAAGGTTAACAATAACTGACATTTAGTGAAACCTGGACCTATTCTGGATATACACCAATGTATCCTGAAAGTTTCAGCTCAATCGGATGGCGCGTTCCCGAGATTATCTCACTGAAATTGTTTGATGATATATATATGTATATATATATATATATATATATATATATATATATATATATATATATATATATATATATATATATATATATATATATATATATATATATATATATATATATATATATATATTAGATATATATATATATATATATTAATATTTATATATATATATATATATATATATATATATATATATATATATATATATATATATATATATATATATATATATATATATATATATATATACATATAGATATATATATATTGTTGCGATGCTGAAACATATAAAATTATAGTGAAGGAAAAACTAAAAGAAAATACAAATATACCATCACTCAGCACGTCGGGTATTCTCCGCAGGTGACAGTTGTCAAGTTGCAACCCACTGACAGCCGAAACGTTTGTTTTATCACATGTTCCACAACATGTCTGAACTTGTACTCGATCAGCTGCGAGTTGCGATCCCTGACTGTACCATATGATTTGGGGATGCCCGAAGTGCGTCAAAATTGGAAGCAATGCTTATTGGAAATAAACCGCTCTAGCGGTATAGTGAAAATTTTTCAAACAAAGAAAAAGGGGGACTTGAGTATGAACTGGAAAAGAAGAAAGGCATTCTGGGGTAGAAAGTTAAAGTAGAAAGTTGGAGAATTTGGGCAGTTAAAAATTAAGAATAAAACCATTGGTTTTTATTCAGAAAAAAAAACTAAAAAGAACAGTGGACTGCTAAAGTTTAAGTTTGAACTTTACAAGACGTTTTTTTTTTTCGAAAAGTGTGAAAAAGATTGGTGCTTATCTTAAAGAAAGTGGTGAAATACAAGTTGAACATTTGACTTGAAAGTTGGTGGTCGGCTTAAATTGAATTACCGTAGTTCGGGAACTAGTGAATAATAATTTGCCGGCATATCCGCTCTGTCTAGTGTTAAATTAAAAGTCTTTCGATTAGAATTTACCGAAGAATTTTTGAAGAGAAAAAAAAACAAAGAAAATCATCGAAGTGAGATCAGGGTAGCTGATGTATCCGATTGTAGTTTAACGGCAGGGACTGATTAAAGGGGAATTATAATGAATTTTTTAACTTTGGGTGTAACGAGTTCGTTGTGGATCACGATTATATGATCACGAAAAAGAAAACGTTTGCAGAGGGTCAGGCCAAGGAGTGCATCAAGTTTCGGAGATGAGTGGTGGTATTGACTACCGAAGAGTCATTGTGACTGTCGACGAATTGTTAAAGTAATGCATGGTGCGATTCAATAAACGAACGATTGGAATGGTGTTGTGGCTGGGGATGGACTGAATGGCAATTGGCGAAAACAAAACCAAGAATCCCAGATAAGTGTTAAAACATAAGAATTAAATTGTTAGAGTTTTGAAACGAGAAGAAAATCCATTAAATTTCATGCGCACGAGGTCCAAAAGTTGCACATAGTTGTTAATTCGATTGAATAACTTTGAAGTAGATATGAATTTCAGCCGAATATTTGAAAATTTGAATAATTGATTTATCTCTTTTACCAATCTAAATTTGTGGATATTTAAAGAATAGTATAATCACTTCTTTTTGGTGTGGGTTAGATATCTAGATTAATATTTATATTCATATATTTACATATGACTTTTCTGTATGATCCATGTGAACTCCACTCCGGCCGGGGTTGGGCATAGCGAGACCCCACCCAAATTCTGCTTTATTTGCTTAAATGTGATTTGAGTTTCTTTTTATGATTGGACTTAGTTAGTTGGATTATTGAATTTTGGTTGGATTATATATTTCTTTTTCTTATTATTTTTTTTTGTTTTTTTCTATTTTTCTTTCTTCTTGGGTTATTGTATTTGTTTGAGTTTCTTTTGGCACAAATAATGCATATTGAATAAATTACTTCTTTAATGATTTTTACGGAACCTCTTTGTTTCCTTTCCTTTTCTGTTTGTTGCTGAAGTAAAAATGTGAAATTTGAATAGTGTTGTACTGTCTGCGTGCCATAGCACGTAGAAATCTTCCGCCCGCAAACCCACGCCAGGCTGAGCTAGTCGGCTGGGAAAAGGCACGCCGGGCAAGAGAAGGAAGATTTCTTTATAAATATATGCTGCACTGATGACTGCTCGACAGAGTTTAGTCGGTTGCAACAAATGGCGCCCAAACATTTGGCTTTATTTTGGCTTTCTTTTTTAGATATTGTTCTTTTGGCAGATGTGCTTTCGGCTGGGGTGGCAAATGTTTAATAGGAGCATCTTGTTGCCTCAGCCATTTTTTTTTCTTCTTTTCTTTGGCTATGGTTGCAGTCATATACCTGACCCTTTTTATTTGCTATCATCATCTTGCCGAGCGGTCGTCAATGCAGCATTGGCGCCCATCTCGTGCTGTTGTCTTCGTTTTATGTGTCGAACAGAGCTTGTCTCTTTAATTGCTGACCAGTCTCTTGTGGTTGTGGGATTACCTCCAGTTAAATAAGATAAGATGCGCAATATCTTCTGGTTAACAGAATTAATCTTGTAATTAGATTGGCTTGAGTTTGCCGCATCTGGGGGAAAGTATCTACTGAAGTGACCCATGAGCTGTTCTTGATTCTTGTCCATCTGTAGGATGTTATTCAGTCGATTGAATTATTTTGAGCAGGACCCAGGACAGATGATCATTGGGTCATTTCAAAGCAACTATAAGAGAGCTGTATCCTCCTGATTTCCCCAGTCCTATTTCATCATTCAGTGTCAAATTTCATACCTTTTCCCTTCCTGTCTCTAATTCCTGTCCCAAAGAGGATCCGTAAAAATCATTATTTTTTTTATGAATTGAATTGAAAGTTATATTTTTCAGATACGAAGTAGTTTTATTCTGTAGTTACATCACTAGGTATTCAATTATTCCTTGCGGCACATAATTGTGTTATCCGCTAATTATATATAAAGAAGAATCCTAAGTGTTCTGTATTGATACTCCTATTCGGTTGTTGATAATACTTATCTGAAGGAAAGAAAAAAACACATTATTGAAGATTAATTCGGTTTGAATTGGGAAAAAAAAGTATATCATACTCGAACAATGCGTCGCCGAACAAATAGTTGGGATCATAGCTACACGCCTTTCCAGCACCAATTGGAACGTTTGAGCCTATCCCCTTCGGCTGCTCAAGGCACGAGAATCACAGAGGCAATGAGAACGAATTCATCTCCCACTGGTCAGACGGTAGCACACAGTTCCGCCACGGAGTCATCAAGAAGACGGATTCCTCACGAAAAAGGTTTTTTCATGCACCAGGAGCAAACGTCTCGTCCGAATACTTCAATCGGTAATGACCCACCGAGAGTCACCTTTCAAGCGCAAGCAGAGATGAGTGAGCGATCTTCAATAAAAGTACCGATAACTAAATGGAACCTGATTTTCGATGGATCGACTTCAGGTTTGACCGCGAGACAGTTTATGTTTCGTGTTTTGTCCTTTGCAGAAGATTATCATGTTCCTTTAGCCACCCTGGCTATAGACTTTCACTTGCTTTTGCGAGGACAGGCCGCAGATTGGTACTGGCGTTTCCGGGAATTGAATTATCCGCTTTTATGGAGTAGGTTACGGGTAGAATTTCTGGAACGGTTCAGCGCTTTTAGATCTGATGTGGACGTGCGGAGAATGTTAGATGGTAGATTGCAAAAACCAGGAGAACGATTTCAGGATTTTTTTGATGCCCTTGAGAGTATTTCCCTACAATTAAATTCCCCCTTAATGGATCTTGATTTTCAGTGTGTAGTTCTTAGGAATATGTCCCCAGCACTTAGAATTCACTTGGCTGGTGTAGAATTCCAAACAACCCGAGAATTAGTTAGACGCTGCTGTCTGATAGAATCAGAGTGGAGACTGTTGGGAGTGAATGCTGATCGAGAGCCGAATCGTCGAGCGCGTCAGGTGCATGAATTTGAGTTCGGGAGAGATCAGGGTATTAATGATCAAGCAGACATATTTCTTTCCCCTGTTCGACATTCGGAACGTGATCTTAGACCGTCATCTGCAAATGTTTCCTATCAAGAGGTAATTCAGGCAACGAAAGCAAGTCCGTACAAGGTTTCATCAGAAAATTCCCGTCGGCTTCCTTTCAGCAGTCAGTCACGTAATGTTTACGAGAAACAATCTTGTCAGCTGTACGAAGATGATATGTCTTCCGATCTAAGGACGCCAGTATTTCAACATCCTGAAGAGTATAGGGGTTCTCTCACTTCCAGACAAGAACTACACGCCATGAAAACAGTCTCTAATGACATGAGTAATAGGGATCGTGGAGCAAAAGGTAGTAGGAATTACCGTATATGTTGGAATTGCCTTGACTTAGGGCATGGTTTCATGGATTGCTCGAAACTTATCCAGCGGATCTTCTGTTTTGGTTGTGGTCGAGAAGGGATTCTGAAGCCCAAATGTCCAAATTGTCAGTCGGGAAACTCCGGCAGGAATGCGCTTTCAGCAGGGAGGTTGCGTATTCCTCCAAACACTCGTTCCTCCAGACCCGAGATGTCAGACGTAGCAACGAATGTGGATCCCGAGCTACGCCGACGACAATGATTTCCTGTCAGAACTGTACCCCAGCTAAGACCTTTCATTCAACTCTTGCGAATGATGGTTCAATTTCTTCTACTATCTCCAGAGATCGTAGGCGTTCCTCTGAGCGTTTCAATCGTTCATGGAGGTATTTTACCCTGAGGCGTTTCTTGAAGAAAGCGTGTGTCAGTTCCATTGTGACCATGTCTGGTGATAACCGACCCTTTGCCGAAATTTTTATTAAAGGTCGTAAGCTCGTTGGGTTACTTGATAGTGGAGCCAGTGTGAGCATTTTGGGTGCAGGTGCTTTGGACCTGGTTGCTGAGCTCGGTTTGTATGTTCACAGCATGTAAACAGTAGTTCACACAGCTTCCGGTCAAATGGCCCCGGTACTTGGACATGTTAGTACCCTGGTGCGGTTTAAAGACAAAAATAAGCTCATACGCTTCCTGTTATGCCCCAGTCTGACCAACCCAGTCTATCTTGGAATAGACTTCTGGGATGCATTTAAAATTGCACCTCAGTGCTTCGCTATTGAAGTCCCGGACATGAACTCTTGCTTTCATCAATTAGCTCCTGAAGATCAACGGAGGCTGGATGAAGTCACACATCAATTTCCTTCTTTTAACAGATTAGGTTTAGGCAGAACCAACTTATTGTCTCATACCATCGATACTGGTGATTCCCAGCCTATCAAACAGCGACATTAAGCCGTATCACCTGTCGTTCAGAAGTTGATGTATGACGAGCTAGACCGCATGTTGTCTCTAGGGGTTATTGAGGAAAGTAGGAGTTCCTGGAGCTCACCTGTCACCATTGTTCGGAAACCGGGTAAAGTACGTCTATGTTTGGATGCAAGACGATTAAATGAGGTCACTATTAAAGATGCTTACCCTTTGCCGCTGATTGAAAGGTTGTTGGCTAGACTTCAGTCCACTCGTTTTATCACCAGTCTGGATTCGAAAGACGCATTTTGGCAAATTCCATTGGATGACAAATCTCGGGAGAAAACTGCATTTACTGTTCCTGGACGTCCGCTATATCACTTTACCGTCATGCCATTTGCGTTGTGTAACGCACCCCAAACAATGTGTAGACTGATGCACAAGGTCATCCCTCACGAATTGCATGACCGAGTGTTTGTATACTTGGATGATTTGCTGGTAACCAGCTCCACGTTTGATGAACATTTGGAATTACTTGCTAAGGTTGCCACCTTATTAACATCTGCAGGTCTAACCATCAACGTGGAAAAGAGCAAATTTATCCAAAAGGAAATCAGATATCTTGGTTATGTAATTGGTGATGGAGTTCTCAAAACTGACCCTGAAAAGGTGTCAGGCATCGTTACATACCCACAGCCTAAATCGGTCAAAGATGTGAGACGGTTTATGGGGATGGCCGGATGGTACAGGCGGTTTATCCCGAACTTCGCCTCCATAACATTTCCCATGACAGATTTGTTGAAGGGGAAAAAGAAATTCGGGTGGACAAAAGCGGCCAATAAAGCCTTCGAAGAAACAAAAAAACTCCTACTTTCTGCACCAGTGCTGGCCAATCCGGATTTTTCCCGACATTTCTACATACAGTGTGATGCAAGTTCCACCGGGATTGGCAGCGTCCTCTTCCAACGGGATGATGATGGTGGAGAGCATCCCATCGCATTTATGTCCGCAAAACTCAATGCCGCACAACGTAACTACAGCGTCACGGAATTAGAATGCTTAGCTGCAGTGCAGAGCATCAAGCGTTTTCGGGCATATGTTGAGGGGTTGCCTTTCACTATCATTACCGATCATGCAAGTTTAAAATGGTTGATGGCGCAGAGGGATTTGTCAGGAAGGCTAGCGCGGTTGAGTCTGAAGCTGCAGGGATTCAACTTCAACATCGAGCATCGCATAGGCAATCAGAATGTCGTCCCCGACGCATTGTCTAGAGCGTGCGAGTCCAAGATTGAAGCCATTTCCGAGATGAACAAGCTTCCAGAGCATCAGCAGTTGATTGGGAATATTCCCAGAGAGGCTTTTGAGGATCCCGAGTACCAAAGTCTAGTCCATCAGGTGCAACATCGTCCGGAACAATTTGAAAACCTCTATGTGATGGACGGTGTCCTTTATATTCATCAGGGGTCAAACGGAGGTCTCGATTTGGATATTCCACGTGCGAAGGTTTGGGTTCCGGAAGGATATAGGCAGTTGCTGTTGGCGCGTGTTCATAATAATGCCCTGGGGTCTCATTGTGGCATTCGAAAAACCTTGGAAGTTGTGCGGCGTTACTATTACTGGCCACGACTTCGGCAGGACGTGACTAGCTATGTTAACAGCTGCGCAACTTGTAAACAGGTTAGAGCGTCGAATGTCACAATGCGACCGCCAATGGGAGCGGTTAGAACATCTGAACGGCCTATGCAGCGTCTGTTTATAGACTTTATGGGTCCATATCCTCGCTCCAAAGGTGGAAATACCCAGCTGTTGGTGGTGCTCGACCATTTCACAAAGTTCTTGTGGCTCAAAGCTCTTCCTAAAGCAACGGCTGAGGCACTGATTAAGTTCTTGACGCAGGAGGTATTTTTGACTTTTGGCGTACCAGAGACTATCCACAGTGATAATGGAACGCAATTTGTAACCAAAGCTTTCTCTGACTTTTTGGTAAAATTTGGGGTGAATCACTGTTACACACCATTGTATTTGCCTCAGGCTTACGCCTCTGAGAGAGCTAACCAATCCATTCTCAACGCTATTCGAGCCTACATAGGAACCGATCATCGGAATTGGAACGTGAACCTGCCAGAGTCATGTGCAGCATTTCGGAATGTTGTCCATGAGTCGACAGGCTTTTCGCCGCATTTTCTGATGTTCGGTTATCAACCTATCCGATATGGTGCCGAATATGCGCTACTGAAATCCCTTAACGCCTTTGAGGATGGAGAGGTGTTATTGGCAACTAACAGTGAAAGATTACGGTTGGTTCAGGATCAAGTAAAAAGAAAGCTGTCGGAAGCGTACGCCAAAGGTGCACATCGGTACAACCTGAGAAGTTGTGTCAGGAATATAACTCCGGGGCTGTCCGTATGGGTTCGAAATCACCCACTCAGCCACGCGGTGGAACGGTTTGCGGCTAAACTCGCCCCGAAATTTGTAAAAGCCACTGTGAAGCGGAAGATTGGTCAGGTATCATACGAATTAGTTGATGAGGCAGGAAAATCTCTGGGTATCTATCACGCTAAAGATATCAAAGTCTGAAAATAGCTAAACTAGTTCGAAGAGGTTTGTCAAAGATATGAATTCATAACGTAATTGATCGGTTCAAACTCGAAAGGTGCCCGGCATTTTGAGACATCTCAGGGTCTGGGTCGTCCCCACGACTGTTGCGATGCTGAAACATATAAAATTATAGTGAAGGAAAAACTAAAAGAAAATACAAATATACCATCACTCAGCACGTCGGGTATTCTCCGCAGGTGACAGTTGTCAAGTTGCAACCCACTGACAGCCGAAACGTTTGTTTTATCACATGTTCCACAACATGTCTGAGCTTGTACTCGATCAGCTGCGAGTTGCGATCCCTGACTGTACCATATGATTTGGGGATGCCCGAATTGCGTCAAAATTGGAAGCAATGCGTATTGGAAATAAACCGCTCTAGCGGTATAGTGAAAATTTTTCAAACAAAGAAAAAGGGGGACTTGAGTATGAACTGGAAAAGAAGAAAGGCATTCTGGGGTAGAAAGTGAAAGTAGAAAGTTGGAGAATTTGGGCAGTTAAAAATTAAGAATAAAACCATTGGTTTTTATTCAGAAAAAAAAACTAAAAAGAACAGTGGACTGCTGAAGTTTAAGTTTGAACTTTACAAGACGTTTTTTTTCTCGAAAAGTGCGAAAAAGATTGGTGCTTATCTTAAAGAAAGTGGTGAAATACAAGTTGAACATTTGACTTGAAAGTTGGTGGTCGGCTTAAATTGAATTACCGTAGTTCGGGAACTAGTGAATAATAATTTGCCGGCATATCCGCTCTGTCTAGTGTTAAATTAAAAGTCTTTCGATTAGAATTTACCGAAGAATTTTTGAAGAGAAAAAAAAAACAAAGAAAATCATCGAAGTGAGATCAGGGTAGCTGATGTATCCGATTGTAGTTTAACGGCAGGGACTGATTAAAGGGGAATTATAATGAATTTTTTAACTTTGGGTGTAACGAGTTCGTTGTGGATCACGATTATATGATCACGAAAAAGAAAACGTTTGCAGAGGGTCAGGCCAAGGAGTGCATCAAGTTTCGGAGATGAGTGGTGGTATTGACTACCGAAGAGTCATTGTGACTGTCGACGAATTGTTAAAGTAATGCATGGTGCGATTCAATAAACGAACGATTGGAATGGTGTTGTGGCTGGGGATGGACTGAATGGCAATTGGCGAAAACAAAACCAAGAATCCCAGATAAGTGTTAAAACATAAGAATTAAATTGTTAGAGTTTTGAAACGAGAAGAAAATCCATTAAATTTCATGCGCACGAGGTCCAAAAGTTGCACATAGTTGTTAATTCGATTGAATAACTTTGAAGTAGATATGAATTTCAGCCGAATATTTGAAAATTTGAATAATTGATTTATCTCTTTTACCAATCTAAATTTGTGGATATTTAAAGAATAGTATAATCACTTCTTTTTGGTGTGGGTGCATGTAATTTTTAGATATCTAGATTAATATTTATATTCATATATTTACATATGACTTTTCTGTATGATCCATGTGAACTCCACTCCGGCCGGGGTTGGGCATAGCGAGACCCCACCCAAATTCTGCTTTATTTGCTTAAATGTGATTTGAGTTTCTTTTTATGATTGGACTTAGTTAGTTGGATTATTGAATTTTGGTTGGATTATATATTTCTTTTTCTTATTATTTTTTTTTGTTTTTTTCTATTTTTCTTTCTTCTTGGGTTATTGTATTTGTTTGAGTTTCTTTTGGCACAAATAATGCATATTGAATAAATTACTTCTTTAATGATTTTTACGGAACCTCTTTGTTTCCTTTCCTTTTCTGTTTGTTGCTGAAGTAAAAATGTGAAATTTGAATAGTGTTGTACTGTCTGCGTGCCATAGCACGTAGAAATCTTCCGCCCGCAAACCCACGCCAGGCTGAGCTAGTCGGCTGGGAAAAGGCACGCCGGGCAAGAGAAGGAAGATTTCTTAATAAATATATGCTGCACTGACGACTGCTCGACAGAGTTTAGTCGGTTGCAACAATATATATACGGAAATATGAATTTTTGGCCGAATCGATTTTAATACTAATGTTCTTCGAACATTAGTAAAAAAGTGTCAAGCAAGGTCAAAATTGACCTTAATAAGGATGCACTGTAAGCTTTCCAGAAGGTTAAAGATTCGCTGGCATCTAGAGATGTCATGCTCTCGTTTCCTGACTTCGACAAAGAATTTAACCTGACCACGGATGCGTCAGAATACGCGATCGGTGCCGTATTGGAGCAGGAAGGCAGGCCTATAATATTCCTGTCACGAGTGCTGGACAAAACTGTGGAAGGTTACGCCACCAACGAACGAGAGATGTTGGCCATAATTTGGGCATTGAACTCCTTAAGAAATTTCCTCTATGGCTCTAGAAAAGTTAACATCTTCACAGACCACCAGCCGCTGACTTACGCATTGAGCAACAAGAACACCAACGTGAAAATGAAGCGCTGGAAGGCAATCTTAGAAGAGTTCAACTACGAACTGAAATATAAGCCAGGAAGAGCGAATAAAGTGGCAAACGCTCTCTCCCGGATACCACAATTATACAGCATAAATTCATTGACCGCTAGTAGTCACAGTGATGACAGCTCTTCTCATGGCCTCATTCCGAGTGTTGAAACCCCTATCAACGCGTTTCGTAGCCCACTGCTTTTGCAGGTAGGCGATCGAACAGAGTACAAACTCGAAAGAACATTCCCTAACTATCATAAGCACACATTTTTTGAGCCGCATTATACCCAAGAAGTTTTAATAGGAATCCTAAAAAGATATCTGCATCCAGGTGTTATAAATGGCATTAAAACTACAGAACCAATAATGGGTAAAATCCAAGAACTGTATCGGATATATTTTCAAAATTACAAAATTCGTTTCACGCAGAAGGAAGTACAAAACGTTCAAAACGAGACGGAGCAGGAAGAGATAATTCTGAACTTTCATAAAAGAGCCCACCGAAACGCACACGAAAATAAAATGCAAATTCTCGAACATTTTTATACACCAATTCCAGAATTTCCAGGCCACACTTTACATCTAGACATTTATTTGAGTGAGGGACGATTGATCCTTACTGCGGTTGACAAATTCACAAAGTTTGCTCAAGCCAGAACGTTATCTTCAAGGGCAATAGAGGACGTAAGGGCGCCTTTAAGAGAACTCTTGTTTTTCTTCGGAGTCCCTAAAAACATAGTGATAAATGGTGAACCCTCACTGAACTCTGCATCGCTGACCTTTATGATGCAAGATCAGCTTAACATACAAATACACAGAACACCTGCCTACAACAGTGAGGTGAATGGACAGGTGGAAAGGTTCCATTCTACACTCACTGAAATTATGAGGTGCTTGGGAGCGAACTCCACCGACGGGTCTTTCGAAGAGTTACTCGAAAGATCCGTCTACGAATACAACTGCAGTGTCCACTCAACCACGGGGAAGAAGCCTATAGAATTGTTTTATGGCAGAATAGTGTCCACTGATCCTGAAGTGTTCGAAAAAGCTCGGAAAGAAAATATAGATCAACTCAAATCAAAACAAGCTAAAGATCTCCGTTTCCACAACAAAAATAGGGAACCAATTAAAGATTATACAGTAGGCCAAGAAATTTATGTAAAAATTAACAAGCGCATTGGTTCCAAACTAACGCCTCGATTCAGAAAAGATATAGTTAAGGAAAATAAGCCAACCCTAGTAATCACGAATTCAGGGAAATGTATACATAAAAGTGATATCAGGAACTAAATTCTATTTCAGATATTGTGTCCTCATCGCAGCAGCTGTCATTCAAATCCTGGATTATTCCAACTCACAGATGATCGCTATTAAAATCGGGACCGCTAAGATCCAAAATAGATATCTAAATTTGATACACGTCTTCCAACTAGAGCAATACAGGAAATTTTCAACTGAAGTCTCTTCCTTGCTGTCTGAGCACATTCCAAAAACCAATGTCTTCTACCCTTTACTGGATCATGAACTTACACAAATACAGACATTAATCGACAACATCGACCAACACAGGACAAAACGATCACTTAACTTTCTCGGATCCGCATGGAAGTGGATTGCGGGAAATTCCAACCATGACGACTACGTACTTCTGGAAGGAAAAATAAACGATCTAGCAGGAAATAATAACCACCAAATATTGATAAACAAAGCTCACACTGATAGAATAAACAAATTAACAAATGTAACGAACCAAATTTTAAATATTGTAAAAAAGGATAAAATTTTCGAAGAAACACTAATATTAAGCACGCAATACAAAATGAAAATTGTAGAAGACCTCTTTGATATAGTGGAATCCATACGGTTAGCCAAAGCAAAAATAATCAATTCAAACGTTCTATCCAAATCTGAAAATTCAACTATAATAAATAAATTCGACAAAAACCTTGTTCCATACATGAATAAGGAAGAAGCCCTAGAATTTGCAGATGTAAAGATAGCTCAAAACAAAAGTCATTTATTGTATGTTATTAAAGTACCCTTAACACAGAACGCAAATTTTGAAAAGTTTCTTATTAGACCTGTAAAGAAGAATAACACCATATGCAAAATTCACTATAACCATATTCTAGTAAAAGATGATGTAATATTTGGCATTGAAAAAAATTGTAAAACGATAAACGATCTTTCAATATGTAATAATGTTAATATTGAAGATATAAGCAACACTACATGTATTCCTAACTTACTAAAAAGCAACCCTGCAATCTGCAAAAAATCCACTAGTCACCACCTACCATCGCTCGAAGAATTAGCACCAGACGTGATACTTTTAAACGAATTCGATGGCCAACTTGAAGTAAGCGATAGAAAACAACATCTTCAGGGAACGTACCTAATCAAGTTTGAGAACAGCAGCATAAGAATTGGCAACGAAAAATTCATTGCAGAAGAAGTAATAAACGCAAAACCATTACCACCGTTGCTACAGCGCGAATTAGAAACGGATGAAGTGGAACAAATATTATCTCTGGAAATGATTAAGGAACTCCAAATCCGTAACACCAAGGAGACTAGCATTATCAGATCAACGAAAGAGATTAGCCAATGGACCAGCTATGGGCTCTCTATAATACTACTTACCACCTTCATCCTGATGCAAATTATTAGATTCAGAAGAAAACAGGCGCACGCAAAGATTATTGTAGAGACCGCCGCCAACCCAATACCACCTCATGATATCATTTGCGAAAAAGATCCTTACATCCAACCTAAGACGCAAAGCCAAGGAAGCCTTTATAACTTACCCTTTTTTTAGCTGATCGAGGACGATCAGTTTAAGTGGGGAAGAGTTAAGCGGAACCTGAGCCACTTCACGAATTGCTGATCCCTATTCCCACGCGCAAACATCCAGACAAAACAACAACACCCATCTCGTGGTGTCATCATTCTCCGCAACGTTCATCAAACCCAAGACTCGCTGGTCACGTTGCCGATCACGTTTTGCTGCTGCATCAACTTCATCAAACCGAGGTGACATGCAGATGCAGATTATTAATGCAATTTAGTCTTTAAGTTGATTCCATTCAATAAAGATAATTTTTTTTAATACAAACGGTCAAACGTTTTATTAACTCATACCTATGAGAATCAGTGCATACATACATACCACTTTGTCAAAATGTAATTTACAATGTATATAAAAATTTTTAATGTAAATAAAAAGTTGTTCAATTTTAATCATCCCGCAAAAACACTTCAAATTTGATTCTGCTTTCGGAGGCTGATTCCGCAAAACGATCAAGTTTCCCGTTTCAAAATGCTCTAGCTTCAATAAGCTTAAGAGATGATACACGTTGTCTATGCTGATTTATAGACAAGAAGGGAACCATGATCACATTCAATAACCTTTACGATTATGATCTTTATGAATTTTTTATTCTTAATCTGATTTGTACACGAGCACTGCAATATGCAAACCGGATGAAAGACTGGCTAGTACTGCCACCTTTATACAGATTTGGTAATACCCAATTTGAATAATGCAATGTAGTTCAGTATGATGTTAGATATAACAAATTATAGCTCTTATGGTGGAAGGTTTCAGATATTACCACTGGCATGAATTTCAACGTCAATGAGAGCAACACAATTGTTAATTATATTCGTTGTCAGTTGCTTGTTTCACAAAATTTTGAAAGCAGCATCTCATATAACATCAATGAAAAAAAATGCTCAGTGCCTGCAGCAGTGTGACTAAAGTTGGTGCTTGGGACTGGGATCCGAAAAATTTGCAGAGCTTTGGGAATTGAAACATTGGTTATTTATTTTCATTGTAAATTGTTCCAGTATGAATACTAACTGTAAGCATTTATTGATAGAAAAGTAGCACAACCGACTCGTGCTGGCAACCTTTTGCGAGTATCAAAGCCAAGAATATATCACATCTGCTTCACGTTGTTTTATAACATTCGAACTTACAGGTGTCACGGTTCACAGCTTGTTCTTTTAAAATCGAAAAAAAAAGATCCTCCACCGTCCTCCCAGAGGGAGGACGATGGAGATAGTTCGCGAATCACGGCTTTCAGAATTTTACATTAAGCGTAATAAACCAACATATTGTGATTTTATGAGAGTTTAAGATAGAATTTTCCATTTAATTGAATACCAGTATGTACAGCGATAAGTTAATTTAATTGTAAGTTGGATAGCTACGAGTTCGTGAAGTCGCAACGGAGGCGCCAGATGAAGGCCAGGGCAGGCATCGCACCTGAACGCACGGACCCGCCTAAACACTACTTCCCGAGCGACGCGCGCTGTTGATGTCAGCTGGCGACGTCACTGACCTGTGTCAATAGTTGACCCAGTTTCACTAAAATAGCAACAACGAAAAATTCATCTATGACATAGGCGAAATCAAATCGAAGACATCGCTTCCCGCGCGAAACGCAATTTTGTCGTGAATGACGCACACCGCACTACCCAATTCACATGCCAGAGTAGACGTCGGCACCCGACAGTCAGAATCGAATGAGATCACGCAGCCAGCGGCACCCAGGGGAAAATTCGAATAGTAAATCTAAATTGCAGCTGAGTGCATTTTGGCATTGCTATCACAGAATCGAGATGGATGGAAATTCATTCTTTTATGCGGCCGACCTTAACGAAAGTTCGTCTGAGTTTCGTGTTAAGATTCCATTCCTTCACACAACACCGGCTGAAAACTATGGAGCTTAAGCAACTTTATTCAGGAACTTCTTGCGAATAAAACGCAAAGTTGGATAGTCAACATATTGAATGGAGCTGAAGGGAACTTACCTGCGTGGTACTATGGACACTTTCGAAAGTATTTGTATCTCTGGGGGCCTCGACACTTTGATGAAACTATAAAACCACTCCCGTACATCTTTCGTTTTTAATGTGACATTTACATTCGAAATGTCAACAAACTGTCATCGGCCAAACGAGACAGTGGTGAGTTGAGTGTCCCAAATGTGGGCCGTGTGGTGGATGATCAACTCAACACCCTGGCGCGTGCAACTGCCAGGGTGAATGCTCCCAACTGAGTTTGAAAATCCCGCTGCCGCCAAAAAGTTTTCCTGCGGGCGAGCTGATGGAGAAAGGCTCTCTTTTGGCGACAGACGGGTGAGTGTTTGGAAGGTCTAATAGCGGAGGCTGTAATACTGATACGAAATTCTTGTGTTTTTCATGAGAACTGGCGACGGAGAAGTCGAAAGGAATCAAACAAGATAAAGAAGCTAATATAAAAAGTCGACGAGGGAAGCAGTTTGTCGATCCGGTCAACAATCAAGTTCTCGGATAGATACGACGCTGGCGATTTCGACCCGGTGGTTTGCGTGGAAATTCCGGTGCGAGGAGCGACCCGAGCAGCAGGCAATTTCGAAGGAGTTGAGCGATCAGGACTTCAATGAGATTACATCGACCGCAAAAATAAGGTAGTGTGCACACTAGGCTTAATTAGAATAAGAACTTTGTTGAATATCTTTAATTTGAATACGAGATTGGGAATAGTGTAGTGAAATATAAAAATAATTGTAGCCGGAATTGTAAAAAAACGAATTCTGAGAGTTTTTAATTGTGAATTTCGGAAACGGTTGATTTCGGCTAGAATCTAGTGAAAAGACTTTAGTGCGAGATTTGTAAGAGAGCTGGAATAATCAGCCGAGAGGGACGAGTGGAACGACGACGTTCAATTCTCGCTTCGGAGCGTCGTTGATGAGGTGATTTCGGGGTTTTGAAGCGAGTGGCGCCTGAACCACCCCACCTCCGGTGAGCGAAGCCTCCCGAAATCACTCCCCCGTGGATAAAGTTGAGTCCAGGGTTTTTTCGTGAGCTGCTGAAACGTAGTAACGTAACACAGGAGTATAAAGAAATTTAGGGTTATCTGCAGCAAAATTTTTCAAATAATCGAAAACTCAATTTTTGCTGTTTATTGTCACTACAATATCATTACCATTTGAAAATTCTACGATAAAACCGCTTAATAAAGATATTGCAATCAAACATAAAACCAACAATAGCTGGCAACCCTATCGTGGCTTTTCAACCAAATTTGGCCTGAATAATGTTTATAATAGGTTTCGTTAATTGTATGAAATTCGTATTGATTTCATGTCTGCACTGGAAGTTATAGGGCAAAAAGTTTTATTTTCCTGAGCAAATTTTCAAAACCAAAGACACAAAAATTACCATAGCTGGCAGCACCAATCGAATTTTATCAACAACATTTCTATCAAACAGAGCTTAAAAAAAGGCTCATTTACTGTGTCAATTTCACGAAAATCTGGAAGCTTATTCACATTTCATACGGCAAAAAGCAGTTTTTTTCTTTGTAATTTTTCAGGATGGCACCACCGGCACAGAGTGGCCCACAATTCAAAATCGCTTCTGTCTAATTAGGTCCTTCTTAAGTCCACTGCATTCTGTAAATTTCAGTTGTATCCGATTATGGGTTCGTGAGTTCCAGTGAACAGAAGTTTTTGATGCTAAAAGTATAGGTTAACTGGGAATGGGCTACCGTTTTTGTCCGACATGCAATTTCCAAAGTTTTACTTTGAACGTGTTGATAAAGCCTAAGATTTGTAAACAGATTGGTTTTATTAAATGTTTACACTTCCAAATTTTTATTTTTTCAAATTTGAGACACCAAAATTATCATAGCTGGCGGCTCCAACCGAATTTTTCAACCAAATTTCTACCAAATTCGGTTGTGTGAATTTCGTCAAAATCGAACGATTGAGTCAGAATTTATAGGGCTAAAAGCAGTTATCTTTTTTAATTAATTTTTCAAGATGGCACCACTGGCACAGAATCGCTTCTTTCAGATCTGGTCCTATTTAACACCAATACATTCTGTGAATTTCAATTAATTTTGCTCATTGGAACGTGAGTTTCACTGATCAGAAGTTTTTGATGCTAAAAATATAGGGAAATTGGGCAAGCGTTACCAGGCGTGCCCGTTGTACCATATCCATTTTTTTTCTTTAGCTATGTAAACATAGCATAAGATTTATAAATGAGTGGCTTTTTTTTGAAGAAACGGCATTTTTTCAAGAGAGACGATAATTTGGGGGTTTTCACTTTCAGTGCCTTTTCTAGCTGCAGGGTTGCCAACACAATACACAAATTTACAATT
>OX376372.1:95357088-95390123 GCA_947369275.1 Nemotelus nigrinus | reverse complement strand
TATAATATATAATTATTATATATATATATATATATATATATATATATATATATATATATATATATGGGGCATTCCACCTCAAGTGTTCCCACTTCAAAAACGAAACATTTCCGATTTTGATGATATTTGGTAGAGTTGTTATACTATCAGAGTACATTGATTGTGGAAAAGGAGGGGCGGATTTATGCACGGGTTGCAGTGATACAGGGGCTTGAATTTTCGCCCTTTATTTCGGACGTCGATTTTAATTAAATTCTCAGTCCAAAAAGCTGCTGCTAACGAAAAAACAACATGCACGTATCTTTAAGTATTTTTTCCGTACTTTCCAAAAAAAATTATATAAACAATTTTTTATGAAATTTAATAAAATTTTTTTTTATTTAAACTTTGTTAATAACATTTTTTCAACAAGAGCCTGTTGGGATTTTTTTCAGAGTTAGCTTATAATACAGTTCATATCCTCCCCTACAAAAGTGTATATGGTATTTTATGGGCAAAGTTGAGTTTCTTGTTTTTTTGAAGCACCAAACCCAACGCGTTTACCGCGCCCGATGCGCGACTCAGCCATGTGTGAAAATGTGAAAATTTTAAACTCTGGTCAGTTTTCTTCAAGAATCTGTTCCGTTCACATCGCTTAGAAATTGCATCGCCATGAAAAAGTTTCCCGTAGATCGTTGTTGCAATCCGTTCGAAATTCACAAACATCATACGTACAGTAAAGGATTGAGAACAATATCTGATAATCTTCTAAAGAAGTTTGTTTTCTTATGTCATACTGCTAAAGTTTGTACGAGTTGCCGCAAGGAAATGGGCAATATTTCGGCTCTATCTCCACTATACGATGTGAATGAAGCGAATTATGTGAATACAGAGCAGGTACATTGAAAAACAATTTGAATTATAATTAATCTATTATAAAAAAATTAATACTTGATGTATGAAATATTAACTTAAACATATTGTTGATTATTGTAGAACATTTTGGAAGAAAACCACAATCAGTTTGTTCTCCACAATGATGACGATATTGATAAGGAAATATTTGATGGTCCTCCACCTCCAAAGTTAAAAAAATTGGAAATGTCTTGCTCTAACGAGGAACATCAAGCGGCTGTAGAAGTTTTCAACCAAATCAAGGAAAAATTTAAAAGCAGCACAGATAATTCTGAACGGTTACTTATTCTCACGCTTGCACCACAGTCTTGGGGTCGTAGGAAAATTGCCGCCGAATTCGGGGCGTCTGAACGCCAAGCACGAAAATCAAAAGAATTGGTGAAAAAATTCGGTATTTTGACTTCACCGGATGTAAAAAAAGGTAAAACCTTATCTGATGACACTGCTAAGTTGGTTTTACAATTTTACGAAAATGATGACAATAGCCGTATCATGCCAGGTAGAAAAGATTACGTTTCTGTAAAAAATTCTGATGGTTCGCGAAAACAAGTTCAAAAAAGGTTGATTTTGGGAAATCTTTCTGAATTGTATCAAATTTTTAAGAGCGCTTACCCGGAAATCAAAATTAGTTTGTCAAAATTTTGTGAGTTGAGGCCAAAAAACTGTGTTCTTGCTGGTGCCAGTGGCACCCACACAATATGTGTTTGTGTTTACCATGAAAATGTTCGCCTCATGTTTGAAGCTATGAATTTTAAAGATCTTTCTCTTGAAACTGAGTGTACTTTCGAAACTTATCACGACACATTCAAAATTCTCAATTGTGAAAACACAACACCAGAATGTCATCTTAATGAGTGTAAAAAATGCCCTGGCGTAGAAAAATTGAGAGACTTTCTGGGTTCACTTTGTGAAGATCAGGACTTCGAAAATGTACAATATCGAACTTGGCAAACTACTGATAGGAGTACTTTACGCACAGTTACATCGAATGTGGAAGAGTTTGTCGAAGAGTTTTGCGATCATCTGTACAAATTAAAACCTCATTCTTTTTTTGCCAAGCAGCAGTCAGATTTTTTCAAAGCGTGCAAAAAAACTTGCGATCTGGAGAGTTTCTAGGTACATGTGATTTTGCAGAGAACTATGCATTTGTTGCACAGAATGCTGCCCAATCATTCCATTGGAACAATGATCATATTACCATTTTCACTATTGTTTTCTATTATAAACATGAAAATAATATTGAGCATGGTAGCGTCGGTGTTCTATCGGACAATCTCAAACATGACACAGTCGCCGTTTATTCTTTTCAGAAATTGTTCATTTCGTACTTGAAAGAAAATTTTGAGGTTTCAAATTTTTTTTACTTTACTGATGGAGCGACGCAGCATTTTAAGAACAAGTTCAATTTCCAAAATCTTTTAAATCACAAAAAAGATTTTGGTATCTCTGCTGAATGGCATTTTCATGCGACTGCCCATGGCAAGGGGCCTTGTGACGGAATCGGGGGAAATTTGAAAAGACAAGCAATGCGTGCCAGCTTACAAGCATCCTCGAAAAATTCGATTTTGAATTGCAGTGCTTTCTATGCTTGGGCAAAAGAAAACTTCAAAGACACACTCATCATTTTCAGTTCAAAAGAAAGTCACGAAATCGTTGCTAATGAGCTAAAAAGTAGATTTCAACAATCGAAAACGATTCAGGGTACGCAGAAATTTCACTCCTTTGTGCCGATTTCACAAATCAGTATGGAAGTAAGACAATGTTCCTCTCAAGAAAAATGTATGGTTTTTCCCAAAGCTAGTGAAAATCGTAAGAAAGTGTGAGGCAGTATGACTTTTTTTTCGTTCTGTATGTTATTATATGTATGTGCATGATAAAAACTCACGAAAGAAAAAACATTTTTGTATTTATGTGGAATAGTGTTCTATGTATCAGTAATTGTAAATATACATTTTTTCAAGGATACCAGCATTTTGATTAAATTTTTATAACATTATATACTATAAACTGTATTTTTTTACTATAGTTTATAATATAGAACATTTTTTCTACTATACACACACACTTATGCTAAAAATAATAAATCCACGCGCCACAGCTACGTCGCGCGTCGGGCGCGGTAGACGCTTTGGGTTTGGATCCTCAAAAAGAGAAGAAATTCAACTTTGCCCATAAAATACTATATATACTTTATTGTAGGGGAGGGAATGAACCGTATTATAAGGTAAGTTTGAAAAAAATCCCAACAGGCTCTTGTTAAAAAAATTTTATTAACAAAGTTTAAATTTAAAAAAAAAATATTAAATTTCATGGAAAATTGTTTATATTTTTTTTTTTTTGGAAAGTACGGAAAAAATACATAAGGATACGTGTTCTTTGCTTTCCATTATCAACAAATCTTCGGACTTACAATTTTAAATAAAAAATGTTTCGTTTTTGAGGTGGGAACACTTGAGGTGGAATGCCCCATATATATATATATATATATATATATATATATATATATATATATATATATATATATATATATATATATATATATATATATATATATATATATATATATATATATATATATATATATATATATATATATACTTATATGAATTTTCGGCGAAACGAGTTTATTATTATTGTTCTTCGAACATTAGTAAAAATTCACAGCAAATCGTTTTTTTCCCTCTGCTACAAGTCAAATTTTGCCACAACAAGAAACCAGGTGCAAGGATCTGTTGTGTGGACAGCACTTCACTGCACGCTTCATGCCTAGTTTTTAAATATTTGTCTTATAGTTACAATTACTAGCTTTCTTAAGGCTGGCACTGAGTTAATCGTGAAGCTAAATTTTAGCATGTCTCCATTATCTGGCCATTCTATCGAGCAAAAATTTTGACAACGGAGAAAAACAGAGCATTTGCAAAGTGAAAGCAACTGTCAAGCTATTTTTCATGTTAAGAACCAATTGCAAATCTTGCTTATTTTCAAGCTAAATTTTCGGCCAAAACAACTTCACGTGAAATTTGTATGAAAATTTCACGTAAAATCGAAGACAGTACTAAGCTTTAAATGTATAATACCGTGTCTAAGCTCACATGTCATGTAAAACTGTCTTTTCATAAAAATTGTTACAAGTAGCGCTAAGCTTATCGAAATAGAATACGCACTCACTTGCACAGATAGGCTGTATCATTTTGATAACATAAGAATTGTCAAGAGCCGAAAAATGAAACAAGCAGAAAGGAGGTAGATTAACAACGTTAAACGTGAAGGGGCACATACTCGCCGTGTGAATTGAAATGAAACTAATTGTTGCTATGCTTTTATAAAACTCGTACTTTTAGCAATCTAACGTATTTTATTCTTGTGAAATCCGCATTATTTGTGAAAAACCAAAAACTAACGAATTTTCTTAAATTTTGTGTTAAAGTATCATAAGAGAGCGATTTGCAATAGTGTTTTCTCAAAAACCGCTTCCTCAAAAACCGGGCTTGGAACTGGTTTTGGTCGAATTAAAGCTCTAGCTTGAAAACTCATCGTATTGCTCGAGGTAAAAGACACGCAAAGGTATATGAGTAGAGGCGCTATGATTGTTTTCATATCAAAATCAATATTTTAATTTACCTCCTTTCTTCCACACCCTGCGTTCAAATTATATTTCATTATTATATTCTCGTAATATGTTTTTATTTTCACCCACAAACATGTCTTCTACTTAATTTGAAAAAACAATCCCAAATATTTGTGACTCTCAACAACCAAACTAATTGATGCGCGTTTGACGCTCTCAACTCATAAAAATTTAAGAAAACTCGTGTTGTCAAACTAGCTTGTCATCGGTCGCGCGCGTAATACGGTATCCGCAAAAGAATACTTTTTGTGGCAGTAATTTCTAATCTTTGAATTTAATGTTGCATTAATCCTATTTTAAGTTTAATTATTAGTGCTGTGAATCCAATGTCGATCTGAAAATTGCACATCCAATGGTATGAGAGCCGATTGTAGCAGAATAACTCTCTAACATTCAGTTCATTTGCCATTTTAAAATGGATTTTTTTCAATGCTGCTTTTCTTCTTGCCCAATAAAGTAAGTAATCATATTTGAACTTAACAATAAACCGCTTTTATGACATTAAGGTGGCTTTAGATATGCGGTGTTTGTAAAACACCTCCTATTCGCCAAATACCGAAGACCAAGTCAAGTAATTTGGCTTGGTGCTTGCAGAATGACAAGCACAGTGAATTAGACATTGGGGCATTGCCGCATGTTCGCCAAAACTGGAACATGAACGAGCTGCGGGGATCCGACACATTGCTCGTCTACTTTGATGTGAGTTGAAAGTTAGACAAACTACGGGAATAGCGAGCACCCGAATGTTTGTACTTGGCCTAGGGCAAGCACTAGGCGAGCAACCCAACCACACATGCGAAGTTTGCCAAACTAAGTGCTCGGTATTTGACAAACACCGCATATCTAAAGCCGCCTTTAGAATTTTGATAATGGGCCGCAATTTGCATAGATACATTCGGCAATCATTTCGGTTCGTACTTTGTTTACATTGATTTGACAACATGAGTTTTGTCAAAGAGGAGAGGGGATAGCTTTCTGCAAGAAGAATTGGTGCCATATACATACGCTCATGTACGTGTATGCCGCCCATCCACTTCTTCTATATATTTGCTCTAAACCAAGTCCATATCATGGAAACAACAAACGGCATAAAGCGTGATCATATCTTCCAATCAGTTGAATTTTGTACACATGTTATGCAACAAATATGTGGGGCCAAGATCAGTCTGGATGAGCCACTCCAAAACTTAAAAACTCTAGCGCAAACTGTTTCAAACGCCACGTTTTACTTTGGTCTCAAGAATGCATTATAACTCATATGGTGGAAGGTTTCAGATATTACCACTGGCAAGAATTTCAACGTTTATGAGAGCAAAACACGGGTTAATTATATTCGTTATCAGTTGCTTATTTCACAAAATTTTGAAAGCAGCATCTCATATAACATCAATGAAGAAAATGCTCAGTGCATGTAGAACTGTAACTGAAGTTGGTGTTTGGGGCTGCGATCCGAAAAATTTGCCGAACATTGGGAATTGAAACATTGGTAATATATTTTCATTGTAAATGTTTCCGGTATGAATACTAACTGTAAGCATTTATTGATACAAAAGTAGCACAACCGACTCGTGCTGGCAACCTTCTGCCAGTATCAAAGCCAAGAATATAGGTCCAACTAGTCATGAGTCTGCGCCCGTACGCGCGCATATGCGCCGAGGTAAACCACGCAAAGCATATGTTGTACCCAAACATAACTTACCGAACAGCCAGAAAAGTGGCATGCTCCTTAAGCAACCTTTTGCTCAATTTTTACTATGAGCTGTCCGTACGTAAAGTGGTAATGAGATACGACTTGACATACGTTCGCTTATGCGTTGTATGGGCACTTAAATTCACTCATGTTTGCGTACGTCAAAAAGTGCCTTTTTTGCTCTAAAACCGGTCGGTTTTGACAGACGATTACGGTCGCAGACTCATCTTTAGTTAGGGCTTATATCACATCTGCTTCACGTTGTTTGATTACATTCGAAGCTATAGGAGTATAAAGAAATTAAGGGTTACCTGCAGCGAGTTTTTTCAAATAATCAAAAACTTAATATTTGCTATTTATTGTCAATACAATATCATAACCATTTGAAAGTTCTACGATAAAACCGCTTAATAAAGATATTGCAAACAAACACAAAACCAACAATAGCTGGCAACTCTATCGTGGCTTTTCAACCAAATTTGGCCTGAATATTGTTTATGATAGGTTCCATTAATTGTATGAAACTCGTTTTGATAACATGACTGCACTGGAAGTTATAGGGCAAAAAGTTTTATTTCCGTGAGCAAATTTTCAAAACCAAAGACACAAAAATTACCATAGCTGGCAGCACCAATGAAATTTTTTTACCGAGTTTCCACCAAACATAGATTAGAGTAAGGTTCAGCTACTGTGTCAATTTCATAAAAATCTGGTAACTGAATCAGAATTCATAGGGCGAAAAGCAGTTATTTTTCTTTGTAATTTTTCAAGATGGCACCACTGGCACAGATTGGCCCACAATTCAAAATCGCTTCTATCAGACCTGGTCCTACTTACGGCCAATACATTCTGTAAATTTCAGTTGTATCTGATTATTGGTTCGTGAGTTCCCATGAACAGAAGTTTTTGACGCTAAATATATAGGTTAGATAGATGGATAGATAACTTTATTTAATATATTTCTTTTGTGTTACAACCATGAAACTTTAAAAGGCCCATACTGTTAGAGTCTTTACATACTTTGATATCAAGTTTGAGCATAGCAGTTTTTGTTTTTTTTTTGGTCTTAGTATGATTTTGCAAAGAAAGTTTTCAAAAAAGAAAAAAAAAACTTTATGCCAATATTAACCTAAGCGTAAATCTAAGCAAATAAAAATAAATTAATAATGCCATTGTGCAGTATGTGACAATGTAGCAAATGCAAGAAGAGGGTTATTGATGTTGCAAAGATTAGCAGAGTATGCAGTCGTGTGTTTGTTTAGAAGCATCCGTGCCGTGGGTATTCGTGCTATGCAGTGCAAATTGTAAGTTGGAAAGTGCCAAGGCTTATTCAATAACATTTTCAAACATTTATTTTGAGCAATTTGGACTTTTTGGATGTGTGTCTTGGCACACATACTCCATACCGGAGCTCCATATGATATAATGGGCTGGATCACAAGCTGATAAATAAGCAGTTTGTTGAGTTTAGACAGATGTGATTTCCGATTTATGAGGTCACAAAGGGTTTTAACTGACTTGCAAATGCTGTTTACGTGTTCCCGGTAAGATAGGGTTCTATCAAACATCATCCCAAGGTATTTAATTTGGGTGTCCTATTTGATGTTTTGTCCTAAAAAGTTAATAGGATTGCTAGGAAGATTGGTGTGTTTTCTTTTCTTGGAGAAGAAAATAACTGAGGTTTTTTCCGCATTTATTTTGATTTTCCATCTAAAGCAATATTGATACACTTGTTCTAATTTATTTTCCAAGATGCTCGTTATCATGCGGGGACAGTAATCGCTTGTATATAAGCAAGTAACATCTGCATACATAGCTACTTCACAAAGAGTGTCAATAGGGATGTCTGCAGTGTATATATTGTATAATGTCAGACTCAAAACAGCTCCTTGAGGTACACCAGCAGGAATATTTTTCGGAGACGAGAAATTATTATTTACTTTCACCGAAAACTTCCGATCAGATAGAAATGATATTAGGTGCGTTTTTTTGCTCCGGTACAGAGCAGAATAAAACTATGCCGCAAAAACAACGATCTAGTATAAAACAACAGTGCTTTTGCTAAGACTGACATAGGTTGCTGCATTTGCTGTGGTACCACACAACAGCTGAAAATAAAGAAAGAAAATAACGAATATACACTACCACAATCGATAGAAAATAGAAAAAGAACTAGCAGAAAATTATTTGTTTTAGCTTTCTATACATTATGAGTGCTTTTTATAATTTCCTAACTACCAAAACATTCAACATAACCATGAAACCCCAAAGCCACCTCACAGAAAAAAAAGTAACTTCTCATGAGCTTTTCTTTTTTCCATCAGCACATTCTACACTTCAACGCGTGAACTACAAATGAGGAATAGATTTTCTGTACTAGTGAATTCACTGGGACAGGATTGTTGTTGTTTCCAATGCATATATCCTATCCTCTACTGGATAGAGGAGCAAAAAAACACGCCTATTATTAGGCTTGTTCGGTAATTGGGAAACCCAAATTTTATTAATTTATAAGTTAAACCGTGATACCACACCGAGTCAAATGCCTTTTCGATGTCCAGAGTTATGAGACCTACTGATTTTTTATCTTTCAGTGATTTGGAAATATATTGAGAAACTCTGTGAAGCTGATGGGTAGTTGAAAGTTTTTACCTAAAGCCAAATTGACAATTCGGGATTATGTCTGATGTTTGTAGGAATGTTTGCATTCGTACCAGCAAGATTTTTTCAAAAACCTTTCTGAGTGTGGGAAGCAAGCTAATAGGATGAAAATCCTTTGCACTTCCGCTGTTTTTTCCTTGCTTCTTTATGGGTAGAATGACAGCTTTTTTCCATTCTAAGGGATAGTACCCAAGTTTGATGCAGGCATTGAAAATAAATGTGTATAGCACTATCGCTTTTCTCGGCAGATTTTTTAGAACGATATTGGGAATACGATCGCCACCAGGTGCTTTGCGATTTTTTAAAGTTTTAATTATCTTCATCAGTTCTCTGGGTTTGCAAATCACGTTTTTTAAATCTCCCTCTTCTCTAGTGAAATTTTGGACTGCTTCTAAAATAATACTGTTAGTGATAGTGTTGCTCATATGAGAAGTTGACTTATGTGCGTTGTGAAAATGATTTGCTAGCGTTTCCGCTTTTTCCGAATCACTGCCAATTACTTTTCCGTCTTTTTATAGAAATATTGTGCTTGGAAAATGTTTATTTTTTAAAGATTTTTTAATTTACCAGAGATTCGAGGAGCCTAGATCCATCCTTGAGAGCAAGCTGTTTCATGCCACGTTTCTGTTGACATGGATCGATTGCTTTATTTCTCGATTTAATCTGTTCAGCTGTGTCTTAAAGGTGGTATCTCTGCTTTGCTGCCATTGACGTCGTATATAGTTCCGTTTTCGGATCAGCGCTCTGGTGTGATCGTTTATGGTAGAAGCTTTGTAGTTATTTTGCACTTTTGTTTGAGGAGTTGCCTCATTTATTGCAGCCCACATATCTCAATTAGAATTAGCTATTAGATTATCTATTTGTTCGGGGTTGATGTTGCTAGATAAATCTAATGTATTTAGGTGAATTTTTTGGATTAGTAGCTCACGAAAACGTTTCCGATTCGTATTTTTGAAGCTTGTGATATGCAATTGGGGCTTTTGTACTGCATGTGACAGGAGAATTTCGCAGAAAACAGGTAAATGAGTCGATGAGAGAGCATGTAGAACCTGCAGATTTAGCTTCTCTGAAGTATTGTCACTAATAATTAGGTTTAAGGTTGAAGGCCTACCGACATTAGAATAGAAAGTTGGTTCCGGCGGAATATGTATTATAAGGTTCTCCTGAATCACCCAATCAAAAAGTATTTGCCCTGTTTTATTAGCCTTGGCACAGTTCCAGAATCTATGTCGCGCATTAAAGTCATCACAAATCAAAAAATTCTTATAAGCTCTTCTCATAAGACGCAAATCAGCTTTTAAAAGTTCTAACTTTTGCAAATTTAATTTTGTACCAGGAGAGTACACAGCTGCAACGGTTAAATTAATAGCTATAATTTCGATTGCAATGGTTTCAATAATTTTGGTGGATAAAAAGGGGAGTATTTTATATTTACTATCTTTTTTAACACATATGGCAACTCCTCCACCTCTTGCATATACTCTATCGTGTCTATTCAATTTAAAATTTGGCACATAAATGGAATCATTTGGCTTAAGCCAAGTTTCCGTCATAACGCGGACGTCTATATCATATGTCTTTAGAAAATCTGATGTTTCATTGACTTTATTTTTGATGCTCTGAGCATTCCATACGAGAAGACTTAGTTTAAGCTTATCCACAGAGGAATTTTAAGGCTAATTTTACAATTGTATCAAACTGATCTCTTTTAGTTTTACATTTGTATAGGCTTGCGAAAAGCTCTGTAGATATGCTTAGGAGCTCCTGCGGAGAAAACAGGTCGCTTGAATCTGCCCGTTGATTGTCAGCCATTGGCATGGTGGGATGACTTCTAACGATATCGCTGTACAATGGAAGTTTAGCCGGTTGATTTAAGTGCGCGCTTGTTGTCAAAAACGAATGACTAATATAAATGCTAATATAAAAGCCGGACCACGACTCTTATCAAGTATATGCTGCTGTTGATGAACTCCTGATAATCGTTTCGACTAATTTAGTGCAGGGAACGTAGTAGTTGAATGGTTATACGCGTGGGATGCTGGAAACTGACGTTTCAAAGATTTTAATTACAAATTTTATTTTATTTTATTTTATTAATTCACCAAACCAGGTACAAAATCTTATATAAAATAACAAAATAAAAATAAAATGGAAAAGTAAAGTGAAGTAAAAAGTAAAAACAAACAAGTTAAATAAGTAACAAACAAATGAAAAAAGTAACAAAAAGATTAATAAATAACAATCAATAAATAAAAACATTGACATATAAGCTATGGCTTAAGGTTTAGGGGTATGGATGGCATGCAAAAGAGAGGATTTGAAGGATGATTTGGAAATCGTAGGGGAATATAAGTGACTTATGCTGTTGAATATTCTGCAGCATCTATTTATAGGCTCATTTGCTGCATATGTCGTCGAATGTGAATATTCTTTTAGGAAACGATTGGACCTGGTGTTCCTCACAGGGATATTTATCGAAATTTTACTATTCAGGAATTCAACATTAATAGCGCCTCTAATGACGTCAAATGTGAAGCAGGCCGATATCATTATTCTTCTGGAGGCTAGTGTCGATAGGTTTAAATGACCCAGTCGAAACTCATAAGGGGGTAAGCTATTAAAATCATAAGGGTTGTACAGTTTTCTCAAGGCGAAAAGTAGAAATTGTTTTTGTATTGACTCGAGTCTGTCACTGTAGGTTTCAAAAGCGGGATTCCAGCTAATGCAAGCGTATTCGAGAATAGGACGTACAAGTGAAGTGTATAAGGATCTTGTGACCCACAGACTACGGAATTCTTTGGCCCGTCTTTTGATGAAACCCAACTGTTTGTTCGCACGAGAAAGCATTTTATCAAAGTGTAAGGTGAAGCGGAGTTTTTCATCTAAGATAATTCCGAGGTCAGCAATGTTATCAACTCGGGTTAGCATATTATTGCCGAGAAAGTACGTATTGTGTGTGACCGTGCATTTCCTGGAAAAACTAATAACTTGGCATTTGCTGATATTGAGAGAGAGCTTGTTTATATTGCCCCACTGATCAAGTGAATTAAGCTTGGATTGGAGAAAGGGGGCATCCGATTTCGATTCAATAGTCTGATAAAGTTTGAGATCGTCTGCATAGAATAAATGAGGTATGCCTGCTAGGACGTCAGATAAGTCAGAAATAAATATATTAAAAAGAAGTGGGCCAAGATGGCTACCTTGGGGTACACCAGAGGTAGCACTAACGTTTTTCGATAAAAATCCTTGAAATTTTACACATTGTGTGCGATCGCGAAGGTAGGAGGTCAGCCAGCTGAGTAAAGACCCGGCAATACCAAATTTCTGAAGCTTTAGAATCAAGGTAGAATGGTCAACTCTGTCAAACGCCTTACTGAAGTCAGTGTAGACTGCGTCAATTTGGTATCCTTTTTCCATTTTGCATAGAACGTCAGAGATTAGAATTGTCAAATTCGTGGTAGTTGAGCGACCTTTTCTAAAGCCATGTTGTTGCTCGTTCAAACGGGAATCAACAAGTGGAGAAAGTTTATCGTATACCACCTTTTCGAAAAGTTTCGGAATCGAAGACAAAATGGCAATGCCCCTATAATTTCGGATACAGCGTCGATCACCATTTTTGAATATGGGTGTGACATACGAAAGCTTCCAACAGAATGGGAAAATTCCCGACGAAAGTGATCTATTAAAGAAAATATGCAAGGGATCTATAAGCTGCTCTACACACTTGCGCAAGAAGATCGGAGGAAGAAAATCAGGCCCAGGGCCTTTGTTGCAGTCGAGATCCAAAATAGCTTTACGTATTTCATCACGGGAAAATTCTAAATGGTTCACAAAAGCTGTTGAAGCTGAATCAGCGGAAGAAAGGTGTGAGTTTGATGGGTCTGGTGCATTGAAAATTTCTTGGAAACTATCAGCAAATAGGTCACATATCTCTTTAGGAGAGGAAGACGTTATATTATTAAGAAACATGGACGATGGATAGCCAGTAGTTTTTCGCTTCATATTAACAAAATCAAAGAATTTTTTCGGGTCGCGGACTATATTTTCGCCGGTTGTTCTAATGTAAGTGTCATAAGCCTCATGAGACTTTGCTAAAAATTGCTTAGCAACTTCATTATATTCTTCCTGAATAGCAGGAATAACATCGGTATTTTCTTTAATAAGCTTATAAAGTTTGTTCCTACGATTTCGCATATGCCTAAGGTCCCTATCAAGCCATGGCTCAGACAATTTACTCTTTTTTTTTATCTTTGGAACATATCTTTCAACGGCGTCAAATATTTTGTTGTAAAAAGAGGAAATGGCTGTCTCGAGATCTTGTGTTGAAAGAGTAGTCGACCAATCAGTAGTATCAAGAACATGTTTAATGCTTTCATAATCAGCATTACGGAAGTCAAATACAATTGAGTTATTGTAAGTTTTCAAGCAAGTGGAATCTGGAGTGGAAAGTTCGACTGACAGTGCTGTATGGTGTAAACTATTGCAAAAAAGATGCTCTGCGTCACTAGTTGGACTAACCACTACTTCGTCATAAGCATTTGTGAAAACAAGATCTAACCAATTACCATTTTGGTTAGGAGTTTGGGAAACCTGCTGCAAATCATTACCATAAAAGGCACTCGCAAGATTGAAATCGTTGGTGTCTACAAGGTTTACGGGGAGAAGGTAAGAGTCAATTTCATCCGGAACAAAGCAAAGATTCGGACGATTGAAGTCACCCAAAACTATTATTTTATCTTTTTCGCTAAGTGATGTTGCTAATAAAGATATTGTGTCACAAAAATTGCTGTAGATGGACTCGTCAGATCTAGGGGGGATGTAGACAACAGCGATGTAAATTGAGTTGTTATTAGTGGAGATCCGAACAATTATACATTGGAAGAAAACATTTGGAGTGGTATCTACAAGCTCACTTGAAAGTGTGTTGCTAACAGCAAGTAAGACACCACCTCCTCGCGACTGACCCGTAGAACAATAATCACGGTCGCATCTGTAAATAGTCCAACTACTATCAAGAATCTCCTCATTCTTATGAGAGGCATTAAGCCAAGTTTCGGTGATGGCGAGTAAATTAAAATGGCACGATTTGGCGTCAAGGTATAATTTACTTAGTTTGCCTCTCATACCACCACAATTGTGGTAAAAAAGTTTGAGGCTTTTCTGAGATCGGTTAGGAAAAATGCCTAAAAGGGTTGCCTGATCTTCGAAGAGATTCAGATGTCATATTACTACCATTAGAAGAATAATTTATATTGCTCGTAGAAGGAGCTAAGTTTACGGCGGCCTGACTGGAAACCTTGGAGGAGTGTTTATTAGCAGCGTTGGTACACCTGCTTGAGGGAGAAGATGCCGTGTTAACTGCTGGGGGTATCAGTGCATTACTATTATTATGAGTAAAAGCATTGGAACAGTCAGATAAGGAAGAATTATCTGTTGTCATTGAAAATTGGGACTGAGCACGTGATGAGCGAGTTTTATGGGTGGAAGGAAATTGGGTAAAGGTGTGACTAGGGATACAATTTTTTCTTACAATTTTTTGTTTTTTCTTATAACTAGTTTTGTCGGTGATGTTTCTCCAGGGGCTGAATGTCACTCCTTTCCAATTGATGGAGCTGTTGTTTCCACTCAAGCAAGTAAAAAGCCAGGCATATTTTGATGGGATGAAGACCTTACACCGTCTTGAGGATATATGTTTACGCTGGGATAAAAATTTCACTTCGTAGTCGTTTATATGAAAATCCGCTTCGAGAATCTTTCCCAACCATTCGTCGTCAGCAGAATAAGGAATCCCTTTCACAAAGAATGCACTTTTGTTTACTGAAGTCGTTAAATTGGAAGACGTGCTCTTATTGTGAAGAATATCGTTCGTTTTTTTATTTTTTGTATACGATTCTGCCAATCGTTTTGAGACCAAAATGTACCGAACTTGTAAATTGGTGTTTCACCGTTGAGGTTCGAAAATTTTTGCTGAATAGATGGAGTTGTACACTCAGCTAGATTCCTTATAGGCGATGTTGCTTTGTCCTGCGTCCTCGTATTCATAGCCGTTGTGTTATTATTTATTTCCAACGTTGTGTTAAGGAGCTCCTGATGGAGTGTTATCTCGTTCGCTAATAAATCTTCGTCTGCATCATTTCTTGAGGTTTTGCAATGACGGTCTAAATCCTCCAACTTTCTGCTGATATCAGCTAATTTTAGTTGTTGCTCAGAAAAAGCGTCTGTGAGTCTGTCAGTTTGCATTTTTAACGTTCGTGAAAATTGTTCAAAATTTAAAAGCGTACCTTTGTTGTTTGTTTGGCAAGTATCATTAGCGTTATTGAGAGTGGACAAATTCGATGCAATGGAACCCATTTTATCAATTAGAGTATCCATTTTCTTCCCAAGCGTGTCAAAAGACTTTCCGTGGCTAATACTGTTCGATTTAGAAAAGGTAGACGCCAGACCATCGAAATGACTTGATATTTCCGACAGGAATTCTTCATTTGCTCGCGCTTGTGCAAGTTGCTTGGATATGATATTGTCTTTTTCCGAATTAAGTGTCCCAATATAACTAATTAAGTTGTCGTACATAATTTTTAAGAGTCTTTCAATATTTTGGCAATCTGTACAGATAAAATGACTCTCGAGATACGGGTGGAACCAATCTCTGGGAGCACCCATGCAGGCACCGTGCAACTTCCTATTGCAGAAAGCTTTGCATATCACGAATTTCATCGTGTTTTCGAAGGCAAAGCAATTTTCGAGGCTGCACTTGAAGCTCATGATTAATTAATGAATTTGTCGATTCGATGCTCAGAAGAATCCAATATGATAAGTGCCCGAAAGTATGCAATTATTTTGACTTGGTAACTTAGACAAAAACCAATTGGTTGGTAGGTAAGTGAAATATATGTATATATTTTATAAAAAATGCGGGCGAAAATTCGGTGCCGTGTGGATTCGATCGTCGTGTGGATTTGCCCGTCAGATTGGAAAGCAGTTGCTAATGTAATGTTGCTACCAAAACTGATAAGTTATGGGATTATAATGTCAATTTAACTTTTCAATAGCTCGGCCAGTGAAGTTAATTTAAAAATGTTATGTGTGTTTATTATATTGCATATGTATTCGATTTATAATTGTTTCAAATTGTTTCAAATTGAAAGTGCTATTTTATCATTTAAATTGTTTTTCCTTAAAATCAAAGCGAAATTTGTGTCGGATATTTATGTACGCTTCTCTATTTTTACATTCCCTAGCGTTCAAAAGGTGTTGAAGTCCGCAGTTGGAGCAACATATTTTACTGGAGTCTTTATCGGTGAGCGTACATTTAGTGTGGCTATGTTCACCACTACATATGAGACATCTTGTGGGCAGATGGCAATGAGAAGATCCATGCCCATACATTTGGCAGTTTCGGCATTGTGTGGGTCAACTATTGTTCTTCTTGTAGTAGTCAAATCGAACAATTGTGTGCATGATCGTTTTGATTTGTTGTAGTTGATGGAGCTTTGTATTTGGCTCCAGGAATAATAGGTACTGGAGCTGAGCGTTTGCTCTGTCTCCGATGTTGTATTTTTTCACATCAAGGCAATTGATATTATGTTCATGCTTGAGATTTGTTTTGAGTTCTTCACAAGCTATATCATGTAGCCCTGATAAAGTTATTTTCGTAGGTCGAAGATCTGACCTGTGGTGTGTGAAAAACTTCACTTTTATTTTTAGGAGATGTGCATGCACTTTCTCATATTCCTCATGAGTTTGTAGGAACAGTTTTCTACCGATAGAAATATTTTTAATTTGAAAATCGGATACTTGCAGTTCGATCATTATGGCAATGATCGTATCCCTCGGTAGCTGGATGAAAGTAATAGGTGGCACTTTCGGTTTATTATTCTGCTATTGCTGTTCTTGCCCGTGGGTTTCATTATTGTCACTAATGTTGACTTCGTCCAATCTATGGTATTTATTACTGTTTGCCATGACAGTAGGATGAAATGTTTTCACACGTTTGTTGATAATATCCCGAAGGAAGGAGCCGGTTGAGGGGCTTTCCCCCGCCGATCGTTTGTTATTCACTGGCACTATTTCGATCTGCTATAATTCCGAAGGGATTTTTATCAAAAGAAAAACACAAAAAAAAAACACAAAAATAGAGATTTCAACGGGATTGAAAAATAACCGGGAATACAAGTTTCAAAATCTAATCACTATCAAATTTAGCACCGTTCTTGTCCGACATGAAATTTCCAAAGTTTTACTTTGAACGTGTAGATAAAGATTAAAATTTGTATACAGATTGGTTTTATTGTAAGAAACGGACATTTTTTTAGGATATTCGATGGTTTGAATGTTTTCACTTCCAAATTTTTATTTTTTTTCAAATTCAAGACACCAAAATTATCATAGCTGGCAGCTCCAACCGAATTTTTCAACCAAATTTCTACCAGACGTAGTTTAAAGTAAGGTGCACGATGTGAATTTCATCAAAATCGAACGATTCAACCAGAATTTATAGGGTTAAAAGCAGTTATCTTTTTTTGTGATTTTTCAAGATGGCACCACTGGCACAGAATCACTCGCAATTCAAAATCACTTCTATCAGACCTGTTCCTATTTAAGACCAATACATTCTGCAAATTTTAGTAAATTTTGTTCATCGGATCGTGAGTTTCCGTGAACAGAAGTTTTTGATGCTAAAAATATAGGTAAATTGGGCAAGGGTTACCAGGCGTGCCCGTTATACTATATCAAATTTTAATTTTTGTCCATGTAAATAAAGCACAAAATTTACATATGAGTGGCTTTTATTTTAAGAAACGACATTTTTTCAAGAGAGACGATGATTTGGAGGTTTTCACTTTCAGTGCCTGCCGTAGCTACAGGGTTGCCAGCACGCTCATTAAAACGTACATTTATCTACAACTAAATAAAACAAACATGTCCTAAAAATTTCGTAATCATGGAATTGCTCTGTCAAAAGTTATCGCAATTTAAAAATTTTCAAATTTTTCCGTTCTCTTTTTAGGCACCCAGCGCACACATGGGGTTAAAAAATTCCAAAACATTATCCGATTCACATGTAAAACTTGTTCGGAACTTATGTCGTCAACTTTATTTTTGCAAAAGTTATTTGTGTACGGAATAATAGGTATATTAAAAAAATCACTAAAATGGCCGGCGGCACCAAAGGGTTAAAGTTTATTTACTTTTTGTGAGACCCGGCACTATTCTGCATATACACCAATGTGTCCTGAAAATTTCAGCTCAATCGGATGGCGCGTTCCTGAGATTTTTTCACTGAAATTTTTTGAATATATATATATATATATATATATATATATATATATATATATATATATATATATATATATATATATATATATATATATATATATATATATATATATATATATATATATATATATATAAATATATATATATATATATATATATATATATATATATATATATATCTAAATATGAATTTTTCGCCGAATCGATTTTATAATAATACTAATGTTCTTCGAACATTAGTAAAAACTAGCGGTAGCACTTCAAAATTAGATGAGAAAAACTTTGCCTCGTTTTTCAAAAGTCAGTGTACCACAAATATAACAAAAAAAAAAATGGATCGTTGATAATTTTTTTCAACAGATTTAAGCAAGCACATAAATTCATTCATACCAAATACAAAATTAAACTAATAGCGGAAACAAATTAAAGCACTCCTTTTTTACCCCCGTTCATATGCCTTTGTCGCTTAAATACCGAAAATGAGCTTGACCTCATCACAAGAAAACAAGATCACCCATTAGAGTTCGTTTGGTATGACCACTGTTGATCAGTGTACTTTAAATGTTGAAGCAAAAAGCAAGAAAATATTCCTTTAAAATAACCAGTATTAACAGCCACTCATGTGGAAACTACTTTGAGTTAGAGCGTGAAGTGAATGCATATATCCCAGCATGTTTTATATATCACACAAAAATGTCATCTATTTGCCATTCTACTATTACTCAACAACCATTCAAGAGATCCCTTTTTGAACGTCGAACCAAATGGATCCTATTTTAATTTCCTTTTTCATTTTTCCTTTTTTCTACCCTGACTACCGCCGATAGAATCATGTACTACTTGTGGACACACAAACACATACACATATCATTCACACATTCACTACTCACCACACTACTTGACATTTAACACTACAGGAAAAAATTGTACATCAAGTACGCTAAGTGAAAAATGTTTGAAGTTTGTAAAAAATATAAATTAATATATAGAGAGTTATTATATTTGGTTGTTACAGTTGAGATAGAGAAAAAAACATAACATAGTTTGGGAGTTTTCTGTATCAGTTATTAATTATATATAATTATTGCATAACAATTTCATTGGTTATAAACCTTGGATAATTAGCTACATTAAATGTTTGAGAAATATAGATTGGGAATTTAATTTCAATTACTTTCATGAGATAGTTCTTAAATGTGCATAGAAAATCAAATGGAAAGTTGTAACGAAAATTATCCAGAAAAAATGAATTGAAGTACGAAAGCAAATTACTAGCTGAATTGGTGACCTCGATAAGAGCACGTCCATGAAGAGTTCGTGGAGGACTATATAGAGAATACAGGAAAATCAACATTTACATAGTTCCTGCAAGATACTCATCAAGATTCTCATGAGCAGCCCTTGCAACTAGTACAAGAAACAAATGAACCATTGTGAGAATTTCTCTGCGCTTGATAATCAAGAAAATTAAAAAGAAAAAAAGAAGAAAAAAAGGTCTCAATCCGACTTCTCAACAAGCTAACAATCAATTTAATGATTTCCATCCAGTGGTAACTCCCAAAATATTTTCAACATCACGAGGATCAAACCCAGCTTTTACTACAGGCCAAACGCAAGAGTAATTGTAAAGGTCTTATGAGTAGTTTGATTTTATAAAATTTGTAGCTTTTAAGCAATGTTAGAATACATTTCGTCATCTAAACGGTGGATCTTTAAAAAAATTGATCAGTGTGTGGCGTCGTAGTGTTAAGAAGCAATAACACATATAAAATACGAATAAGAAGAAGATAAAATGAAATATTCCTCTATGTTGACAAAACGTTGACGTTTTGTCAACATAGAGGAATATTCACCAAATAATCAAGATAACGACTATATTAATTATCTAAAAGCGGATCAGCCTGTTCTGACATCTTTCGATAGCTTTTATGCTCCTGTTTCTAACCAAGTCTATAATAGTAGTTTACTTAGTCTTGGTTCAGGCGAATTATCATCATCAAAACCACTTAAGTTTTACTCACCTGCTGAAGTTCTTGCTTCGCCATCAGAAAAAAAAAATAAAATGCAAACTGAAAATTTATTTATAATTACACATTATTTATCATTATATCAGTACATATACCTACACCATTTTCAGCCACCCTATTCTTTTGTCGCGTTTCGTCCGTCGTTTGGGTTTTCGAAATTCAAATTAGAAATGTTGTTAAACAATGAGGATCTGGTTCCCTCAGGCGCGTCATTTGGTCCCGCAGTTAGAACAACATCTGTCAAACCACGCGCGTTTTGGCAAGAAGAGCCAGCTTTGAGGTTCTTCAAACAAGAGAGCCAATTCGCAAAAGCTGGTATTTAGAGCTTGGAGACGAAATATCACTACGTGATCTCTTCGCTGGGTTCGGGGAAGTTGAAGGTGGTCAGGCATGTGGTTGCGAGCCCGGACCCTGACACGCCTTGCGAGGTCCTCAAGAGGGCGCTTGTATCGCGACTTTCAGCCAGCGATTCTGTGAAACTTAAGCATCTAAGAGAAGAAGAATCTTAAGAATCTATCGTTGAGTTCCCAGCTGCTTCGGGATATGAAGCAGTTGGGAGGTGCCACAGTTGGAGACGACCTGTTAAGGACTCTCTGGCTGCAGCGGCTTCCGGAGCAAACTCAGGCCATTTTAGCCTGCTCTCCGGAAGCCAGCTTAAACAAGTTGGTGGAAACAGCAGACAAAATTGTTGAACTTTTTGTCCAGCCACAAATAAACACAGTCGCCGTTTCCCCCCAGCACTCAGAGGTGGCCGAGTTAACAAAGCAGGTTGCTGCGCTGATAAAGTTCGTTCACCAAAAACTAAGATCGCGTTCGAGGTCCCGTGGGAGATCTCGCTTGCAGCCGCGTCGCCGAAGCCAGTCACGAGGAGCTGGTGTTTGTTGGTACCACAGCAAATATAGCTCAAAGGCACTCAAATGCATTCCTCCATGCGCCAACAAGGCTGGTTCATCTGAACCAAAAAACTAAGTCGCCGTTCTCTTCAGACGGTAGGACAACGCAACTTATCACCTAGCCTTCGTTTAATTATGCACGACAACTTGTCTAAACGATATTACCTCATTGATACAGGCGCAGATATTTCGGTGCTTCCAGCACCTGCAACCGGAAAACTTCCACCTTCTGGAATGCGACTTGCCATGGCAAACCAGTCAACCATCAACACCTATGAACGATAGGTGGTAATACTAGACCTGGAACTCCGTCGTGAGTTTTCATAGGACTTCATTATTGCTGAAGTCTCTAAACCCATTTTAGGCGCAGACTCTGTCTGCCACTATGGGCTGGTCATCGACTTGGCAAATGCCATCCTGGTAGATCTTCTTACGTCACTTTCATCGAAAGGCACGTACACTTCGTACAAAGGTCCAAAGCTTAGTGTTTTGTTTGAGCAAACCTCTGATCCACAGATACAAGCCCATCTCACTAAGTACCATGCAATCACGGTCAACAAAGGCTCTTACAATCCTGCAAACACAAGGTGACACACCACATTTTGACCACAGGCCCTCCAATATTGTCAAGACCACAACGGAATTCGGCCAAAAAGGAATTCGATTTCCTGCTACAGCAGTGTATATCCCGCCCCTCAAACAGCAGTTGGTCTTCTCCACTACACATGGTTCGCAAGTTTAATGGAAAATGGCGTCCTTGTGGTGATTACAGACGCTTTAACGCCATAACCATCCCGGATAGAAATCCGATCCCCATTAAACAAGACTTCTGTCATGAACTACATGGCAAAAATATTTTTCAACTATAGACCTGACTAGGGCCTACCATCAAATTCCAGTCGAGCCGAACGATATTCCACAGACCGCCATCTGCACACCTTTTAGACTCTTTGAGTTCACCCGAATGACTTTTGGACTTTGCAATGCGGCACAATCGTTCCAACGCTTCATCCATAAAGTCCTACACGAATTATAATTCTATTTTATTTATCTCGACGATATTTTGGTAGCTTCGACTTTCGAAGAAGAGAGAAACGATTAGCGGACCATGGTTTTATAACCAACATGGAAAAATGCCATTTCCTTTGACCTTCAATTAAATTCTTAGGTCATGTGGTTTCGCCAAAAGGCATCAACCCCAGATCGGGTTGAGGCAATATCAACAGCTAAACTCCCAAAGGTGGTTAAAGACCTAAGAAGATTTTTGGGGATGGTCAACTTCTATCGTCGCTTTTTTCCTCACATAGATGAGATGCAACAACCACTCAACGCCTATCTTTCTGGCTCTAAGAAAGATGTTGCTAAGACAATTGACTGGTCAATTGAAGCTAGCAAAGCTTTTGATCAAGTCAAGACTGGTTTGACAGAAGCCACTCTATTGTCCTTTCCGGACTCAAACGCCGAGTTTGGTCTATTCGTAGACGCTTCAGATTCCGCCACCGGGGCTGCTCTGCAGCAAAACTTTCAAGGCTCTTGGCAACCGCTTGGTTTTCATTCGGCCAAATTAAGCGACGTACAAAGAAAGTACAGCGCATACGACCGCAAACTCTTAGCGGCTTATCAGGGCATTCGTTATATCCGAAACTTTTTGGAGGCCCAAAGGTTTACACTTTACACCGACCATAAACAACTGACTTTTGCTCTCAAACAAAAGCCACAAAAGGCCACACCTCATCAACGTAGGCATCTAAGTTACATAAGTGAGTTCACTTCTGACATTCGGCATGTCTCTGATTGCAACTCTGATTGCAACGGCATGTCTCTCTCTCGTCTAGAAAAATTCATTATTCCCAGTATTCTTGACTTTGCCGCAATCTCCTCGTCTCAAGCATTGGAGAGTTTTAGGAGGTTCTCAAGGACTCTAAGTTTATTTTAAAGAAACAACCAATCTTTGGCACCAACGTCGACATATTTTTTGAAGTGTTTGGCCCAACCATACGACTTTATATTTCTCACACCTTCAGGAAGCAAGTATTCAACTCAGAATACTATATCGCTCACCCTGGTATTCGTGCTACACGAAAGCACATTTCAATCAAATTCTTCCAGCCTTCTATGAACAAAGACATTGCCACTTGGGCCCGAGAATGTCTATCTTGTCAAAAATGCAAGATTACCAGACATGTGCGCAAACCTTTATTGACATTTCCTACGGTCTCAGAGCGTTTCAAGGTCATTTACATCGACATAGTTGGTCCCCTGACAAACTCGCAGGGATACACATACTGTCTCACCATAATCGACCGTTTCACACGTTGGCCAGAAGTAATTCCTTTAGCCAGCATTACTGCCAATGACTGTGCTACAGCTTGAGTATGCACCTGGATTGCTAGATTCGGAGTTCCTCAATATATTGTCACCGACCAGAGCAGACAATTCGAGTCAGCGCTCCATGCTGAGTTTGATCGGCTCTTGGGCTTCGAACGCAATCGTACTACAGCGTATCACTCTCAGGCCAACGGTTTCTTAAAAAGACGGCATCGTACACTGAAATCGGCTATCATGGCTCATAACGATGTTTCTTGGACTAGAACACAACCCATAATTCTTCTTGGATTACCATATCTAATCCGAAAAGAACTCACAGCATCACCGGCACAACTCCTATACGGAGAAAACCTGCGCCGTCATAGTGATTTTCTTCAAGAAAATCCTAGGAAGATTAGTCAAACAGACTTTTCCACCAAACTAACGACTACAATGGCAAAACTTCGACCGGTTGATGCTAAACATCACACAACACCGAAGATATTCACCTTCAAGCAATTCGACTCTTGCTCATACGTGTTCGTTAGAGTCGTTTCTGTTCGCCCACCACTCATTCCACCGTACGACGGTCCTTTCAAAGTCCTAGCCAGACATACAAATTATTACACTCTGGAAATCAGAAACAAATCCGTCAATGTTTCAATTAACAGAATCAAGCCTTGTTACATGTCATCTTCTACGGAACCTGTCGACAACTCTTCCAAAAACCAACAAGCATCGGAAACCTCGACCTCCCCATTATTACCTTCAGCTCCCGAAAAGAGACCAGCGAGGAAGGTTACATTCGCTCCGTACGTCTCTCTAGCTGGGCGAACCACAAAAGTGCCAGTCTGCTACGCCTTGCAATAACGCGTTAAACACTGGCAGGGGAGTATTGTGGATGCACAGACACATACACATATCATTCACACATTCACTACTTACCACACTACTAGAAATCTAACACACTACAGGAAAAAATTGTTCATCAAGTAGGCTAAGTGAGAAATGTTTGAAGTATGTAAAACAAATAATTTAATATATATAAAGAGTTGTCATATTTGATTGTTACAGTTGAGATATAGAAAAAACAAAACATTGTTTGGAGTTTTCTGTATCAGTTCTTACTTATATATAATTATTGAATAACAATTTCATTGGTTATAAGCCTTGGATAATTAGCTACATTAAATGTTTGAGAAATAAAGATTTGGAACTTAATTTCAATTAATTTCGTGAGACAGTTCCTAAATATGCATAGAAAATCAAATGGAAAATTGTAACGAAAATTATCCAGCAAAAATTAATTGAAGTACAAAAGCAAGCCAAATACTTATTAATATATTTTCACAGAAATGAATCAAATCAATTATAATCTAAATATACATCTAATAAAATGCACTCAATCCAGCAAAGTATCGGATACAATAATTTGTTATCTGTATTTGAAATCACTGCACCTTAATCAACATCAAACAGCTTTCATGCTCACCATAGCTCTGAGTGGATTGGACTCAAGAGCTTTTCTATATGTAGATGACAGAATTGTTTTCGGCTGCAGCTTAGCACACCATAATGCAAATTAAGTACGAATACTTGAAAGATTGAAAAAATACAATCTTAAACGAAATCCTAAAAAATGCAATTTCTTGAGAAGCGAAGTGGTTTACTTAGGACATCTTATAACCAAGTATGGAGTTCACACAGAACCCAGGAAACTATTATAGATACAATCAAAGAGTACCCAGTACCAACGAATCCAGACGAAGTCAGAAGATTCGTCACATTCGCCAATTATTACCGTCTCATTCCCGACTTTGCTAAATTAACAAAAATTTTAAATGACCTGCTAAAAAAGAAAGTTGAATTCAAGTGGACACAGCAATGTCAAACAACATTTGAATTACTTAAAAGCAAACTAATGAATGCACTAATTCTCCAATACCCGGACTTTAGCAAACCATTCATAGTCACAACGGATGCATCAGACTATGCATTAGGCGCACTACTGTCACAAGGTGACATAGGACAGGACTTACCTATAACTTATGCGAGTACAACTCTCATTAAACATGAAATAAACAAATCTACGATAGAAAAAGAATTACTGGCGATTCATTGGGCAATAAACTTCTTCAAACCCTATCTTTTTGGAAATAAATTCACGGTAGTCACTGACCATAGACCACTCATATTGTTATTTACACATAAAAATCCGTCATGAAAAATGACACGCATCAGAGTCGATTTATGTGATTACTACTTCGACATGATATACCGAAAAGGAAAAATGAATGTCAATGCGGATGCACTTTCACGCATCAAGTTAAGCACAGATACATTAAAGGAAATGATCCCGAAACAAGAACATACTACAAAGAACAAAAACATATTAGCAGTCACAAGAAACATGACCAAAAAGAAATACATCACACCAACGATAGAAGCACATAAACCAAACCAAAACACAAAGTTAAATGAAACGTATATATGGAACAGCGAATTGATGGCTGACATAAAAAATTTAATAAATTTAAAATTTGAAACGGGGAAAACCACAAAGATAAACATCGGAAATAACCAAGTTACAGTTGAATGCAGTGATAATCCATCGGAATTAGTTTCGTTACTAGAGAAGCTGACGTCACAAGTGACAAGGAGAAATATAACCAAGATATACTTAAAAGAAACCGATGAAATATTTAACATAATAGGGAGAAACGAATTCAATGAGATATTCAATCAATTACAACAGTGTGTTCAATCAAAAGGCAAAAAAACTCTAAGAATTATAATAAACAAACCCCCCAAAAGAATAACAGATAAAATAATACAATTTAAATTGATAAATGATTACCATACAGCACCCATAGGAGGACATTTAGGTGTGAGAAAAATGACATTAAAACTCAAACAGAAATACATATGGAAAAATATCAACAAAATGATAAAAACCTTTATTAACAATTGTGAAACTTGTGCTAAAAATAAACAGACAAAACATATAAAAGAAAACCAAATTATAACAGACACACCTGCTAACACATTCGAAACAATCATCATAGACACAGTAGGGCCACTTAGGTTATCAAAATATGCTATTGCCTTTCCAATAGAATCAAAAGACGCTAAAACTATCGCAAAAACAATGGTTGAACATATTAAAACACGGCCTAAAATAAAATATTAAAACACGGCCTTTTCAAAAAACTGAAGTCAGATAATGGAACTGAATTCACCAATGAGCTAATGGCACACATTTGTAGTATGTTGAAAATAGAACAAATTTTTTCGACACCCTATCACCACGAAACACTTGGAACAGTCGAACGTAACCACAGAGTTTTAAACGAATATTTATTGAACTTTACCAATGATTACGAATGGGATAAATGGGTACCTTACTATACTTTTGCATACAACACTAGCCCCCATGTAGACACACAATATTCTCCATATGAACTAGTATATGGCAGATTACCGCATCTACCTAAAGACATAGTAGAAAAAGACGAACCTATAAACAATATAGATAACTATGCAAGTGAACTAAAACTCAGGTTAAAGAATAGTATTAATCTAGCACGAAAAATGATCTATAGAGTAGAGTTAGAAAGAAAAACTAAACTAGACAATTTCGCAAAACCATCAAACTTGAAAGTAAGAGATTTAGTGCTAGTACGAAATATGAATAGAAAGAAATTACAAAACACATACCACGGACCATACGAAATTAAATTCAGAGATCGCGTAAATTCAGATATCTTAATAAACAACAAATGTAAAAGATATCACCACAATTTGTTAAAGTTATACAAGCCACAGACAAGAATCATGATGTAATAAACTATAAACATGCAAATAAATATTTCCATAAACACAAAAAATTGAATCAAACAATATGTACACTATAAGTTAAAATTAAGTCAAAATAAAACTACAGAGAACATCAAGAAAAGAAACATATATATGAAATTGCGAATTAAATAGAATTGGGTCAGAACATAATTAAGAATAGCATCAAGTTATATGAAATTGTAATATATATGAAATTGCAATTAACGAAAAATGAATTAAATAGAATTAAGTCAGAACAAAATTAATAATAGCATCAAATTATATGAAAATGTAATGTGTGAATCTAAAAATTAAAATTGAAAAATTTTCTTTTCATACAAAAGAAATTTTTTTTTTCCAAAGAGAGACGGTGTTGTGTACACTAAAACCGCACTGACGTTTCGACACTTGTCAAAATGTCACATATACACACATAACGACTAGAGTGCCCTAATTGAACGCGGTGGTAAATCCCCGGAACTAGAAAAATTATTTTTGATTCGCGCAGATTTTTGAAAAACAATAACTGTACTATTATTGTTATAAAAGCTCAGAATTGTTATCAATAAAGTACAGTCTTTGCTGGTAAGCCAAAGTCATAGTGGCGACCAAGCAAACTAAAAATAATAGTCTTTCTTTTGAGGAAGTAGAGTTGAAGGAGACTTAAACCTTTCCGTAGCGGCGGCAAGTTCGCCAAGGCAAAGTTTCTACTGATACTACTTGAAAGAAAAGAGACTGTTTGAATTTGCGGAGCGGCGACAGGCTCGCCAAGGCAAATACGGCAGAGTTCTTTCCCTCTTTTTTGGAAGGGCTAATTATAGCCAAACATCAACTTCTACGACTGATCTTATTACAATATACCGTAGACTTTGTTGCTTTTTCTCCGCACTTTGCCATTTGTTGATGATAAGTGGATGCTTATTTTACCATTTCCATGTTGATATGCATGATGGTTATAATATATGATGATGCGGCTGATTATTTTAATATTATTTAAGCATCATCGCCTTGTGTGAATTTCCTTATGATATCACGTTTCTATAACAAGTTTTAACAAATTGAAATTTAAAAAACTCTAGCGCACCTGAACCACTAGAAACACTAATGTTCGAAGAACAGTAGAAGAATCGTGCAGGTTTTGAGTGCATATTCCACCAGATGCGCTGCTTAATACGGCCAAATTGTTTCAAATGCCACGTTTTACTTTTGTCTCAAGAATGCATTATAACTCATATGGTGGAAGGTTTCAGATATTAACACTGGCATGAATTTCAACGTTTGTGAGAGCAAAACACGGGTTAATTATATTCGTTATCAGCTGCTTATTTCACAAAATTTTGAAAGCAACATCTCATATAATATCAATGAAGAAAATGCTCAGTGCCTGCAGCACTGTAACTGAAGTTGGAGTTTGGGGCTGCGATCCGAAAAATTTGCAGAGCTTTGGGAATTGAAACATCGGTTATTTATTTTCATTGTAAATGTTTCCGGTATGAATACTAACTGTAAGCATTTATTGATACAAAAGTATCACAACCGACTCGTGCTGGCAACCTTTCGCCAGTATTAAAGCCAAGAATATATAACATCTGCTTCACGTTGTTATATAACATTAGAAGTTATAGGAGTATAAAGAAATTTAGGGTTACCTGCAGCGAGTTTTTTCAAATAATCGAAAGCTTAATATTTGCTGTTTATTGTCACTACAATATCATAGCCAATTGAAAATTCTACGATAAAACCGCTTAGTGAAGATATTGCAAACAAACACAAAACCAACAATAGCTGGCAACCCTATCGTGGCTTCTCAACCAAATTTGGCTTGAATAATGTTTATAATAGGTTCCAGTAATTGTATCAAGTTCGTATTGAGTTCATGACTGCACTGGAAGTTATAGGGCGAAAAGTTTTATTTTCCTGAGCGAATTTTCAAAACCAAAGACACAAAAACTACCATAGCTGGCAGCACCAATCGAATTTTTCAACCAAATTTTTATCAAACAGAGCTTAGAGTAAGGTGCAGCTACTGTGTCAATTTCATGAGAATCTGGTTACTAATTCACATTTCATAGGGCAAAAAGCATTTTTTTTCTTTTTAAATTTTCAAGATGGCACCACTGGAACACAGTTGCCTACAATTCAAAATCGCTTCTATCATACCTGGCCCTACTTAAGTCCAATGCATTCTGTAAATTTCAATTCTATCTGATGATTGATTCGTGAGTTCCCGTGAACAGAAGTTTTTGAAGCTAAAAATATAGGTTAACTGAGAAAGGGTTACCGTTCTTGTCCGACATGAAATTTCCAAAGTTTTACTTTGACTGTGTAGATTAAGCATAAGATTTGTATACAGATTGGTTTTATTGTAGAAACGGACATTTTTTAGGATATTCGATGGTTTGAATGTTTTCACTTCCAAATTTTTATTTTTTTTCAAATTCAAGACACCAAATTTATCATAGCTGGCAGCTCCAACCGAATTTTTCAACCAAATTTCTACCAGACGTTGTTTAAAGTAAGGTGCACGATGTGAATTTCATCAAAATCGAACGATTCAACCAGAATTTATAGGGTTAAAAGCAGTTATCTTTATTTGTGATTTTTCAAGATGGCACCACTGGCACAGAATCACTCGCAATTCAAAATCACTTCTATCAGACCTGTTCCTATTTAAGACCAATACATTCTGCAAATTTTAGTAAATTTTGTTCATCGGATCGTGAGTTTCCGTGAACAGAAGTTTTTGATGCTAAAAATATAGGTAAATTGGGCAAGGGTTACCAGGCGTGCCCGTTATACTATATCAAATTTTAATTTTTGTCCATGTAAATAAAGCACAAAATTTACATATGAGTGGCTTTTATTTTAAGAAACGACATTTTTTCAAGAGAGACGATGATTTGGAGGTTTTCACTTTCAGTGCCTGCCGTAGCTACAGGGTTGCCAGCACGCTCATTAAAACGTACATTTATCTACAACTAAATAAAACAAACATGTCCTAAAAATTTCGTAATCATGGAATTGCTCTGTCAAAAGTTATCGCAATTTAAAAATTTTCAAATTTTTCCGTTCTCTTTTTAGGCACCCAGCGCACACATGGGGTTAAAAAATTCCAAAACATTATCCGATTCACATGTAAAACTTGTTCGGAACTTATGTCGTCAACTTTATTTTTGCAAAAGTTATTTGTGTACGGAATAATAGGTATATTAAAAAAATCACTCAAATGGCCGGCGGCACCAAAGGGTTAAAGTTTATTTACTTTTTGTGAGACCCGGCACTATTCTGCATATACACCAATGTGTCCTGAAAATTTCAGCTCAATCGGATGGCGCGTTCCTGAGATTTTTTCACTGAAATTTTTTGAATATATATATATATATATATATATATATATATATATATATATATATATATATATATATATATATATATATATATATATATATATATATATATATATATATATATATATATATATATATATATATATATATATATATATATATATATATATATATATATAGAAATATGAATTTTTGGCCAAAGTGATTTTAATACTAATGTTCTTCCTCGAACATTAGTAAAAACTCTAGCGCACCTGAACCGCTAGAAACACTAATGTTCGAAGAACAGTAGAAGAATCGTGCAGGTTTTGAGTGCGTATTCCACCAAATGAGCTGCTTATTACGGCCAAGCTGTTTCAAATGCAACGTTTTACTTTGGTCTCCAGAATGCATTATAACTCATATGGTAGAAGGTTTCAGATATTACCACTGGCATGGGTTTCAAAGTTTATGAAAGAAAAATACTTGTTAATTACATTCGTTATCAGTTGCTTATTTCACCAAACTTTGAAAGCAGCATCTCATATAACATCAATGAAGCAAATGCTCAATGCCTGCAGCACTGTAACTGAAGTTGGTGTTTGAGGCTGCGATCCGAAAAATTTGCAGAACTTAAGGAATTGAAACATCGGTTATTTATTTTCATTGTAAATGTTTCCGGTATGAATACTAACTGTAAGCATTTATTGATACAAAAGTAGCACAACCGACTCATGCTGGCAACCTATCGACAGTATCAAAACCAGCCAAGAATATATCACATCTGCTTCACGTTGTTATATTACATTCGAAGTTATAGGAGTATAAAGAAATTTAGGGTTACCTGCAGCGAGTTTTTTCAAATAATCGAAAATTAATATTTGCTGTTTATTGTCACTACAATATCATTACCAATTGAAAATTCTACGATAAAACCGCTTAATAAAGATATTGCAAACAAACACAAAACCAACAATAGCTGGTAACCCTATCGTGGCTTTTCAACCAAATTTAGCCTGAATAATGCTTAGAATTAGCTCCATTACCTGTATGAAATTCGTATTGATTTCATGACTGCGCTGGAAGTTATAGGGCAAAAAGTTTTATTTTCCTGAGAGAATTTTCAAAACCAAAGACACAAAAACTACCATAGCTGGCAGCACCAATCGAATTTTTCAACCAAATTTTTATCAAACAGAGCTTAGAGTAAGGTGCAGCTACTGTGTCAATTTCATGAGAATCTGGTTACTAATTCACATTTCATAGGGCAAAAAGCAGTTTTTTTTTCTTTGAAATTTTTCAAGATGGCACCACTGGCACAGAGTTGCCCACAATTCAAAATCGCTTCTATCACACCTGGTTCTACTTAAGTCCAATGCATTCTGTAAATTTCAATGGTATCTGATTATTGGTTCGTGAATTCCCGTGAACAGAAGTTTTTGATGCTAAAAATATAGGTTAACTGGGAATGGGTTGCCGTTCTGGTCCGGCATGAAATTTCCAAAGTTTTACTTTGAACGTGTAGATAAAGCATGAGATTTGTATACAGGTTGGTTTTATTGTAAGAAACGGACATTTGTAGGATATTCGATGATTTGAATATTTTCACTTCCAAATTTTTATTTTTTCAAATTTAAGACACCAAAATTATCATAGCTGGCAGCTCCAACCGAATTTCTATCAAACGTGGTTTAAGACAAGGTCCAGCTACTGTGTGAATTTCGTTAAAATCTAACGATTCAATCAGAATTTATAGGGCTAAAAGCAGTTATCATTTTTTAGTGATTTTTCAAGATGGCACCACTGGCACAGAACCGCCCGCATTTCAAAATCACTTCTATCAGACCTGGTCCTATTTAAGACCAATACAGTCTGCAAATTTCAAATAATTCTGTTAATTGGATCGTGAGTTTCCGTGAACAGAAGTTTTTGATGCTCAAAATATAGGTAAATTGGGCAAGGGTTACCAGGCGTGCCCGCTATACCATATAAAATTTTTTTTTTGGTCTATGTAAAAAAAAACACGAAATTTACATATGAGTGGCCTTTTTTTGAAGAAGCGGCATTTTTTCAAGAGATACGATAATTTGAAGGTTTTCACTTTCAGTGCCTGCCGTAGCTTTAGGGTTGCCAGCACGCTCATCAAAAGCTACACGAATTTACAACTAAATATTACCAATACGTCTTAAAAATTTGGTAATGATTGAATAGCTCTGTCAAAAGTTATCGCAATTTAAAAATTTTCAATTTTTTCCGTTCTCTTTTTAGGCACCCAGCGCACACATGGGGTTGAAAAATTCCAAAACATTATCCGATTCACATGTAAAACACGATCGAAATTTATTTCGTTAACTTTATTTTTGCAAAACTTATTTGTGTACGGAATAATAGGTATATTAAAAATATCACTAAAATGGCCGCCGGCGCCAAAGGGTTAAAGATTTTTCTGAGACCTGGCACTATTCTGCATATACACCAATGTGTTCTAAAAATTTC
>OX376372.1:95297515-95356888 GCA_947369275.1 Nemotelus nigrinus | reverse complement strand
AACCCTTTGGCGCCGGCGGCCATTTTAGTGATTTTTTTAATATACCTATTATTCCGTACACAAATAATATTTGCAAAAATAAAGTTAACGACATAAATTTAAAATAAGTTTTGCATGTGAATCGGATAATGTTTTGGAATTTTTTAACCCCATGTGTGCGCTGGGTGCCTAAAAAGAGAACGGGAAAATTTGAAAATTTTTAAATTGCGATAACTTTTGCAAGATCTATTCCATGATTACGAAATTTTCAGGACATGTTTGTTTTATTTAGTTGTAGATTAATGTACGTTTTAATGAGCCTGCTGGCAACCCTGTAGCTAGGGCAGGCACTGAAAGTGAAAACCTCCAAATCATAGTCTCTCTTAAAAAAATGTCGTTTCTTAAAAAAAAGCCACTCATATGTAAATTTTGTGCTTTTTTTACATAAATAAAAAAAAAATTTGATATGGTATAACGGGCACGCCTGGTAACCCTTGCCCAAGTTACCTATATTTTTAGCATCAAAAACTTCTTTTCACGGAAACTCACGATCCGATGAACAGAATTTACTGAAATTTGCAGAATGTATTGGTCTTCAATAGGACCAGGTCTGAAAGAAGTGATTTTGAAATGCGAGTGATTCTGTGCCAGTGGTGCCAGCTTGAAAAATCACTAAAAAAGATAACTGCTTTTATTCCTATAAATTATGATTTAATCGTTCGAAATTCACACCATAGCTGCAGCTTACTTCAAGCCACGTTTGATAGAAATTTGGTTGAAAAATTCGGTTGGAGCTGCCAGCTATGATAATTTTGGTGTCTTGAAATTGAAAAAATAAAAATTTGGAACTGAAAACGTTCAAACCATCGAATATCCTAAAAAATGTCCGTTTCGACAATAAAACCAATTGGTATACAAATCTTATGCTTAATCTACACAGTCAAAGTAAAACTTTGGAAATTTCATGTCGGACAAGAACGGTAACCCTTTCTCAGTTAACATATATTTTTAGCTTCAATAACTTCTGTTCACGGGAACTCACGAATCAATAATCAGAGAGAATTGAAATTTACAGAATGCATTGGACTTAAGTAGGGCCAGGTCTGACAGAAGTGATTTTGAATTGTAGGCAACTGTGTTCCAGTGGTGCCATCTTGAAAATTTACAAAGAAAAAAAACTGCTTTTTGCCCTATGAAATGTGAATTACTTACCAGATTTTCATGAAATTGACACAGTAGCTGAACCTTACTCTAAGCTCTGTTTGATAGAAATTTGGTTGAAAAATTCGATTGGTGCTGCCAGCTATGGTAATTTTTGTGTCTTTGGTTTTGAAAATTCGCTCAGGAAAATAAAATTTTTTCGCCCTATAACTTCCAGTGCAGTCATGAAATCAATACGAATTTCATTCAATTACTGGAACCTATTATAAACATTATTCAAGCCAAATTTGGTTGAAAAGCCATGATAGGGTTGCCAGCTATTGTTGCTTTTGTGTTTGTTTGCAATATGTTTCTTAAGCGGTTTTATCGTAGAATTTTCAATTGGTTATGATATTGTAGTGACAATAAACAGCAAATATTAAGCTTTCGATTATTTGGAAAAAACTCGCTGCAGGTAACCCTAAATTTCTTTATACTCCTATAACTTCAAATGTTATATAACAACGTGAAACAGATATGATATATTCTTGGCTTTGATACTGGCGAAAGTTTGCCAGCACGAGTCGGTTGTGCTATACATTTGTATCAATAAATGCTTACAGTTAGTATTCATACCGGAAAAATTTACAATGAAAATAAATAACCGATGTTTCAATTCCAAAGTTCTGCAAATTTTTCGGATCTCAGTCCAAACTCCAACTTCAGTTACAGTGCTGCAGGCACTGAGCATTTATATTATATGAGATGCTGCTTTCAAAATTTTGTGAATTAAGCAACTGATAACGAATATAATTAACCCGTGTTTTGCTCTCATAAACGTTGAAATTCATGCCAGTGGTAATATCTGAAACCTTCTACCATATGAGTTATAATGCATTCTTGAGATAAAAGTAAAACGTGGCATTTGAAACAATTTGGCCGTAATAAGCAGCGCATGTGGTAGAATGTGCACTCAAAACCTGCACGATTATTCTACTGTTCTTCGAACATGAGTGTTTCTAGCGGTTCGCAATGATGCAAAAAAAAAATTATCATCCACATCATCATATGGTAAGGTAACCATCCCCAAAACTTATTTAAATGATCATCCACGAATCATCGACAAAATTTTCTGATTTTTGAAAATATATATATTCAAATTATTGATAAATTTTGACCTCTGTCCATCACGTCAAAATAACATTTTTAAAATTCCGCGGTGCACAAAAATGACAACCTTTGATGAAATCACCTCTATTTTCAGCACCCTGAACTTCTGTTCACGAGCTAGGACCAAGTCTGAAGAAGAAGTAATTTTGAAGTACAGGCAATACTGAGGCAGTGGTGTCATTTTGAAAAATCACCGAGAAAAAAAGCCGGTTTTTGGCATAAAGCTTCCGATTTAGCCGACAAATTTCAAAAAAATTCGCGCAATAGAAGAACCTTACTTTGAGACAGATTAGTTCGAAATGTGGTTGAAAAATAAGTATAAGGCTGCCAGCAATGGCAATTTTCGTCTCCAAAATATTGTAAATTTGCTCAAGAAAATAAATGTTTTTCCCTATAATTTCCGATGCAGTAACGAAATCGAAACGAAACTCATGTGATTAGTGAATCTTGCTGTATTTATAATTCTGCAGGAATTTCGTTGAAAAACCGTCAAACGGCTGCCAGCTATAATGAATTTCGTGACTTATTGACATTTTTTCATCGGGCGATGTTATCATTAAATTTCCAAATGAGGATGATCCTGCAATGACAATAAAAAACAAATATTTAACAAAGAACAACGAAAGTTAAAAAAGTTTTGAGGGCGGGGTCAGAGGTCAGCCCTACAATTTTACTTACTCCTATAACTTTCAGCGCAGTTATTCAATCGAAACGGAATTCACGGGGCAGGTTTCACACAACGTGAAGCAGCTATAGTGCTAACCCCCATCCCACACATAACCAGAAATATTTCCGGTATTATTTCCGAAACATTTCCAGAAACCTTTCTGGGAATATTTCCAACAATATTTCTCTCGTCGTTCTACACATGACCGGAAAGTTCATTCATGGTTTGCGTGAACCAGAGCTCAAATCAGAGCTGCCGCTTTTGAAGCTGCATATCCCGTCAAAATTAAAAAGCAACACGGCTCAATGTGACCATCTATGCAGCTCCATTCTATTTTCGGCATATGTATCACAGCCATACCTGGCTATCATACTGTTCTCGGTCCCTAAAAAGCTAATTTTTCCCTCAAAAAATAAAAGTTTCATAAAACTTGCATTCACAACGGCAGCACAGTGCCGAAATTTCGTCACAGCCATGTGACTTTACAATTTTGTACAATTACTTTACAATTTTGTACAAAATACACTTTTGTCATAACCTTATGTTCTTATATACATATAAACTGACTAATGAGCTAACCTGGCTTACTAACTCCTGCCGAACCGTAACAAAAGTCGTAACTTAGAGTTGAAAATTGGTATAGGTCTTCAATACACTTTTATAAATAAAACATGAAAAGTCCCCACCGTTCCTACGTCTGTTAAAAATTTAATTCACGGTCAAAGGTTAAAATATTGGGCTTTCACATTTTTTTAGTAAACGGTAAGTGTTATCGTTAAAATAAATAGGAAAATTTTTGTAGATCATGCAATATTTTTTTTTATACGAGTCCACATTCCTGAGATGTAGCGATTCCAAACATCAAATATACGATGTTCAGTCTGGCTTAAACTACCTGAAAGTAAAACAAACTTAAAAATAATTGACGATAATGTTTACTTACCGATCGATCCGTCCCAATGACAAGTGTCCCAATGACAGGTGAATCGTCCAGCCGTTCCAGTGGAATGAAAGAGATTCCAGTCAGCTGATGTTGGATATTAATGCTGTATTCTATTATGAAATTTCGACTTAGTTTATACTAGTTTAGTAAACAGTTAAAAATGTACTTAAATTGTCATTGCTATGTAAGAAATTTACCAGTTAGTTGAGCTCTCTCTTCTTTGTTAGTTTTAAATTTGATTTGATTCGCTACTTTTCGTATTTCGATATTTTTGCATGTCTTTCGATTTTTTTGCATTGTACTTTTCTCATTTTTGTACGTTTGAATTGTTTTTGCATAGGTGAATTGAAAATAAACGATTGAATTGTATTCTTCGCGTTTTATTCTTGAAATTCCAAGTGAAAGATAAAACATTTGGTCCTCCGAACCGGATAGTGTAATAAATTGAAAAGTAAAAAGTTTTCGTGGAAAAGTCAAAGGACAAAGTAAATCAGTGCAAGTGATGTGTTTAACACAGACAATTTAATTGGTGGCGCGTTTTGGTTATAGCCGGGTGGTGCAAATTTATATTCTTTAAAATTGCATGCACTAAGCCGGGGTAAGTCCCATTCCTTTCTATATATTCTTTTATTCCGCATATACTTCTGTGTTCTTCCTTTAAAATTTCCAAATTGTTCTTCTTCATTGAAACATTTTATTATACATATAAAATATATTGGTTTGCCACAATTTGCGGGCAAAATCAGGCCGTTTAAATTACAAACGACTGATTTAATACATTCGGGTTCAAGCGAATTAGTTGGCGCTGAAAAATTGAAATCATCATTCAGTGATTCTTAGTGTTGCTTGGGTATTTTGAATTGAAAAGCCACATTCAAAGTGTTTTGACTTCGTTCATAAATTTTTAGCGTGTTCGATTCCACAGAAACAAAAGTTGTCCTTACAGCAATTGCATAGACTTCGGTCTAATTTCAAAAAGACTTCAATAAGTCGTAAAACGTTGTCGTATTATGAAAGGGTTAGAGAACGTTTACAGAATTTACATACTGACTATGAAAAAAATCATAAATGAATTTTGGCATTGCGAACGGGTGATGAGGCAGAGTTGAGTATAGACTATGTCGCGAGTGAACTTTTCATGCAGTTTGATGAGCAGCAATTAGAATTTGAGGCTGAGGTAGATGACCAGTTGAAGGAAGCATTGGATAAGCAGCGGGCAGCAGAGCAGCTAGAAGTCCATGCATCGAATAACGACAAACGGACGGCAAAAAAAACCAGATGCAGTGAAACCAACACTGGATGTGGAATGAAAATCAATGAACGTCAGATTGCAAGGCGTAGAATCAAGTTTTGAGGATATTAAATATCCTCGCATTTCTATACCGAAATTGCAGGGGAACTACGACCAGTGGATATCATTCTGGGACTTATTCACATCGCTTATTCACAAACGGCCGAATTTGTCGAAAGTGCAAAAGTTGCACTACTTGAAATGCAGTTTATCAGGGGAAGCTGGGAGACTGCTACGCTAATACACAGTAACCGAAGCAAATTATGACATCGCTTGGCATATCTTAAATAATAGATACGACAATGTCAACATCTTGTTGAATACTTGTTGAATACTTTAATAGGTTATTTTCGCTGCCTTGCGCCACTGAGTCATCTTCTCCTATAAAAACTCTTCTTGACACAACTATGGAGTGTGTACAAGCGATTGAGAACATGGGGGTCGAAAATCTTTGGCATGCGATGTTGGTGTTTGTCGTAGCACAAAGGTTGCATGCTGCCAAAAGACAGCTATGGGAGCAAGAACGCGTTCAACGAACTATTCTTCTTTCACTAACCGACTTTTCTGCATTCATGCAGCACAGATTTAGAGCTTCAGAGGCTGCAAGAATCGAACAAATTAAAATATCAAGAAACCCAAATATATATCAAGCCCACAATGTGCAAGTGCAGACGAGTCAAGTAGTTCAACCTTGTGTTGTTTGCAAAGCGAAGCATCATATTCGACAATGTGCCACTTTTAGCCAAATGAGCCATGAATCCAAGTTTGACATAGTCAAACGTAATAAACTATGTATCAATTGTTTGACGAAAGGACACAAGTTAGCACGATGACCCAGTAGCAATAGATGTGCAAAATGTCAAGGGACGCATCACACATTATTGCATCGGAACTCAAATTCAATGCCAACTAATTCCCTTAACGTTAATACAACAGATTTCGAGTCTGTACATGTGCCGGCAACCAATTCCAATCAAAACGAATAGCATATGCAAACTTTGAGCGCCGTCACATCAAAAAGGGTACTCCTAGCTACAGCTTTAGTTAATGTACAAACATTAAGTGGCTGCACGGGTTTGAGAGCCTTATTAGATCAGGGATTGCAAGCGTCATTCATTAGCGAAAATGTATTCAAAATACTCAACTTGCAGAGAAAGCAAACAAACACTAGTGTGAGTGGTATTGGAAAGGCATACAGTACTCCAACAAAAGGATTTGTGAATTTGAAGGTGACATTACGCAACCAATAATATCTAAATGTCGACGCATATATTTTAAATCAATTAACTAGTTCGTTACCGACATTCAAACTTTGATAAACCTGGGAGGATTGATTTGCTATTCGGGGCTAATGTGTATGCGCAAATGATAACAGGCAACGTTCACAGGTTGGGCCCAATTGTTCAGAAAACGAGTTAAGACTGGATAGTTTCCGGAGGCATTGATACCCAACCAGAGTTTAATAGTTACAAGATCTTCCAGACATTCCAAACAGATTATATAGCATTATTTTCAAATGCTATCATTAATACATTCTTCCATTAACGTGCACAATTCACCTGAATTGTGCAACGCTGAAATGTGCAACGAAGATCAAGTTGCACACGCGCATCCGCTAGAAACAATTTGTCTACATTTAATTTGTCTAAATTCCAAAGGTCTGCATTGGAGTACTTTGCTCCAATTACAAATTCATGTCGCGACGGTTGTAATTCCCACGGCAAACCGAAGTTTCATTTTCAATCAGCAACAAACTTGTAGTTAGTTCTAAGTTAGACTTAAGTAAGTCAACTCGACTGAATCATTACCGGAGAATAAAGATTAAATATTAGATTATATATTATAATAAACCCGTGTTTTAATCGTTAAAATATTTGGTTTTAAGAAATATTAAAACGCGAATCTTAAGTGGCGCAGTCGGTAGGATACTGCAGACACTATCGCGAACTAATATCGTGCGTGTCGATCAAAAGTCGTAAAGTTACGGAAAAGAAAAAATTAATAAAAGTTATTAATTCAACAAAATCGTTGGAAGGGTCGACTCAAGTCTTAAAAGACCTTTTTAAACCTCTTCTTAGACTGGAAAGGTTGATCCAACTATAAAAAAAAATTAAAATAAAAATAAGTGTATAATATAACAGTGAAGCAAGCAGCAAGGATCTGCAAGCCAGCAGTTAATTACATTTTTTTAAAAATAACAAAAAATATTTCTCCATATGTATATGAATATATACAAACACATATTGTAGTTTTCATATTATAATATATTAAGATATTTTAAGTACGAAAATTTTGAACAAAATTCGTTTTCGCGAGGAAGTATACAAGTGAAATTATAGAAGTGAAAATATAGAACTGAAAAATATAGAAGTGAAAATTATAAAAGTGAAAGTGTAAAAATTATTTTCAATGTATTGGTTTCTTTTTGTGAATAAATTAAGCGTGCTATAGAGATTATTTGTCGTTAGTCTCCTATGTCTAATTCCGATATTAGTTCAGTAATAAAACAAATAAAAGTAGCTCGGGAACAATCAAACAAAATATCGCGAATTTGTAATAATTTCTTCAATCCCGAATCGGAAGAAACCACAATGTTATCTCTTTCAATTGACCCTTTAAAGTATATTGCTTACCTTCCAGAGTTCCATGGAGCGTTTAAAGAGCTCCAAAATTTCGTCGATTTAATCGACAAAATCCATCCCTTACTTCTGAGATATGGTGAAACTTCTCAAGCAATCTTTTCAGACCAAATTAAGGCCAAACTGAAAGGAAAAGCGAGAGAAGTCATCGATATTATTTCGCATTTAACAACGTGGGCCGACATAAAGTCGACATTGGTTAATAATTTTGGTGATAGATTATCGTTAGAAGAGCTCTTTGATGAATTACGTTCAGTGAAATTTCGAACGAATAGTGTAGTGTTTTATTCGGAAATTAAAAATGTTCTTCGAAGATTGAATACCAAAACTAAGCAAATCGTTAGTGAAGAAACTCAAATCGGGGATATTGTGCAAGCAAATAAAAATTCTGATTTAACAATATTTAAAAACAAACTGCCAGAACCAATGCGTTCTCTTCTATATTGTAGGAACCCCAGAAGTCTAGAGGAAAGTATGAATATCCTTCACGAATGCGGATATGCTTTTCTCAATCCAAACCCAAGTAATAATATTTCAAAGCCTCGAAGAGGAGATAAGTTTCAAACCAAACGTTCGGAAAAATATAATTATAACAATAATGGTCACAATAACAATCGTGAATATAATCAAAATCATAAGCAACATAACCAGAATCAACCATCGTATAATAACAGCTTCACATCCAATAATCGAAATTATAAAAATCAGGATTGTAATTATAATAAACGGAATCAAGATACAAATTACAATAACTTTAATAAAAAACATAATAACCACTAGAATAATCAGAAATCATCAGGAAGTAGACGCGATTTCTACCATTATAATAATAACGATAATCTATTCGGAAATAATAGTAGACAAAATTTTTCAAATCCCAAACCCGAACCAATAGAAGTTGACCTAGCTCAAGTCAACGATCAAACTAAAAATATAATATCTGAAAATTTTCAGTATCAGGCCTCAAACAAAACCTTCCCCATATAATAGTTAAATCAAATACCAAACCATTAAAGTTTATAATTGATACGGGTGCAACACACTAAGTCATCAATCCAGACTTATGCCATCCGAAATGGAAAACACAGCTTGTAAACCCAACAAAGATTAAAACCTTGAACAATACCGTTGAAATTGAGGAAAAAGTAACTATTCCCATTTATGATGAATTAAGCTCCACGTCCGAAATGTATGACTTTCTTGTTTGCCAATTCCACCATGAGTTTGATTGATTAATTGGGAACAATATTTTATTGGACTTGAAAGCCGTAGTTGATTATAGGGATAACCAACTCATATGTGGCGCGAAAATTGTCAAACTACATTTGGATTTGAATGAGAATACTAGCGAAAATTTTCTAATATCTCAAGAATATGAAATAGTAGAGATGAATTTACCAGCTACCAAAAGGGACGGACTAGGCTATGTTAAGGAACAAAAAGCCAGTGACGACTCTTATACAATTGAAGAGGGAATATATAATATACAGAACTTTGAAATTAATGTTAATATAAAAAAAACCTTTAGGTATGCCTATTTTAGATAAATCAGTTACACCTCTACAGATAGAAGATGTAAACGAAGAAAATTTCAAAATTATTGGCAGCCAGGACAAAATAACACCTTTTGAAAATCTTAGAACTGAACACTTGAATTCCGAAGAGCGTAAGTCACTTCTTAAATTGTTAAAAAGATATAATTCTATTTTATGATGAGAAATCGGACCTCACTTTCACGAATGTTATTAAGCACCAAATTCGCACAATCGACAACGTGCCCATACAGTGCAAAAATTATAGGTATCCTTATGCATTAAAAAAGGAAGTTGATATCCAAATCAAGGATATGCTTGACAAAGGCATTATTCGCCATAGCAATTCTCCATACTCTGCACCAGCCTGGATCGTACCAAAGAAGCTAGACACCAGTGGTACAAAGAAATGGAGACTTGTCATCGATTACAGACGACTAAATGAAGTCACAATCGATGATAAGTATCCAATACCAAATATCGATGAAACTCTTGGAAAATTAGGCAACTGCCAATATTTTACAACACTTGATCTAGCTAAAGGGTTTCACCAGATCGAAATCGATGAACCCGATATTCAAAAAACAGCATTTAATGTTGAAGATGGACATTACGAATATCTCCGTATGTCATTTGGGTTAAAAACGGCTCCAGCCACCTTTCAACGCCTAATGAATCACGTTCTACGAGAATATACGAACAAAATATGTCTAGTGTATTTGGATGATATCATTATCTTTTCGACATCATTACAAGAGCATATGGATTCCTTGAGTAAAATATTTAAGCGACTACAAAAAGTAAACCTCAAAGTTCAAATGGACAAACACAAATTCCTCTAAAGGGAGACAGAGTTTCTAGGGCATATAATTTCCACAGAAGGAATAAGTCCAAATCCCAAAAAAATAGAATGTGTTAAAAACTTTCCGATACCCATCACTCAGAAACAAATAAAGCAGTTTTTAGGGCTCACCGGCTAGTATAGGAAATTCATCCAGGATTATTCAAAAGTAGCCAAACCGATGACCCAATATTTGAAAAAGGGATCTGTACTAAACCCGTTAGATCCAGAATACATCGAGAGTTTTGAAACCCTAAAAAGATTGTTGATAAATGACCCAATTTTGAAATGCCCAGATTTTGAGAAACCGTTTTCTCTTTCTACCGATGCAAGCCAATATGCACTTGGAGCTATTTTATCACAAAAAAACCATCCGATATGTTACGCGAGTCGCATTTTAAATGATACGGAAGTCAATTACAGTACAATAGAAAAATAACTTTTATCTATTGTTTGGAGTACAAAATATTTCAGGCCATATTTTTTTGGACGAAAATTTGTCATCGAGACAGATCATCAGCCTTTACGCTGGCTATTTTATATAACTAATAAGGCTGATGGTGGTGGCGTGCTTATTGCTGTGCTTAGTACTCTCAATAGTAAACTTTGCGCTGATTTTATCCCCAGTCCTCCTGTTGAATGTGTTGCTGTCTCCATCTCTTTGTCTCCTATATCCACTTTGTTTGTTGAGTCCTTATATATTCCTTGTAACATGCCCTTCTCGACTTATGATAAGATCTTTTCTGAACTTTCCACGTATCTTAATAGCTACTTTCCCTCGTCGTCAATCATTATCTGTGGCGACTTTAATATGCCTTCTGTGCAATGGGACTCTTCTTTCTTTCGCATTGTGTCCACCAACAACCTTTCTATTACCTTATCTTCTTTCCTTTCTTCCTGTTCTCTTTCTCAATTTAACTGTTTCCCCAATGCTAATAACAGGATCCTTGATCTCATCCTCTCTAACGTTGAGTCCTCTTCGATTTTACTATCTCCTGTCCTAATACCCTACACCAACCCTGACCCCCATCATCCTCCTCTTTCTATTAATTTGTCCATCTCATTTTCAAATCGTGTTAAAACTTCCACTGCGCAACGATTTAACTTTAAAAAAAATAATTTTGACCGCATATCTAATGATCTGAATTCAATCAATTGGTTTAATTGCTTCCGTTGTCTCGATATTGGCTCTGCTGTATCTAAATTTTACAGTATTTTTACAGAGTTGATCTCGACGTATACTCCTGTTTACAGTTTTCGTAAGCCCCGTGACCCCCCTTGGTTTACCGTGAGGGTAAAGAGTGCCCTTAGAGATAAAAATTCAGCACGCTCGAAATTTTCGAATTCTCGATCTAGTGATGATTATGCAATCTTCTCTCGTTTACGTGCCTCTGCCAAGAAAGAAATTAGATTAGCACTACGCAGATATTCCTCGTCTGTTGAAGCTTCCTTGAACTCGAATAACCCAAAAAATTTCTGTTCTTTTGTCCTTTCCTTAAAATCTTCCTCCTCTCTTCCTGACTCACTAGTGTTTAATGCCTTTACTGCTTCCAACCCTCTTGACTTTTGTAATCTCTTTGCTATGTATTTTTCTTCTGTTTATTCTATCCCATCGATTCCTGCTACTGACTGCTTTTCCTTTGATTTCCCTGCTTGTCTCTCCTCAGTCGTAACTAGCCCCGTAGAGGTTGAATTGCTTTTGTCCTCACTTGACACTAACTGTTCCCCGGGTCCGGATGGTATTCCCAATTTTTTCGTAAAAAGTCTTACGTCTTCCCTTTGTGTCCCTTTAGCCATCTTATTCAATGTCAGTCTCTGTGCTGGTAAATTTCCGTCCTCTTGGAAGCTCTCTAGCATTCTTCCCATTTTCAAATCGGGTGATAGGAACCTTGTTTCTAACTATCGCCCCATCTCCATTCTTCCTTGCCTTTCCAAAATTTTGGAACGCCTCGTTTTCAATCGTATCTATGATACCCTCTACTGTGTCTTTGCAGCGCAGCAACATGGCTTTGTAAAAGGCCGGAGCACCTCTACGAACCTTGTTGAGTTTACTCATGTAATCGCTTCTGCAATTGACAGCAACAATCAAGCTGACGTCCTTTATACTGATTTTGCCAAAGCTTTTGTCTCTGTTAATCATATGCTGCTTCTTGTCAAACTGAAGCATTATGGCATTCGTGAACCTCTGCTTTGCTGGATCTCTTCCTTTTTAACTGATCACACTTGTTTCGTCTCCCTCTTTGGCTTGTCGTCCTCACCTTGCTCCCCTTCTTCTGGTGTTCCCCAAGGTTCCATCTTGGGACCTCTTCTGTTCAATATTTTTATCAATGACATTCCCCCTATTTTTAAGTCTTCATGTCTTCTTTATGCAGATGATTTAAAAATCTTCCGAATCATCAAAAATACTGCTGACTCTCTGCTTCTTCAGGATGATTTGCAAGCTCTCTCTGGTTGGTGTAACTTGAAATGTTTGTCCCTTAATGTTTCCAAGTGTTTTTCTATGTCTTTTTCCCTAAAGCTTCACACTTATGTCTCTCCTTATGCTATTGATGGCACTGTCCTCTCTTGTGTCGATCATTTCTCAGATCTTGGGATCACCTTTGATCGTAAACTGAAATTCGACGTTCATGTCCTTACTATCACTAGGAAAGCTTCTCGGATATCTGGTTTCGTGATTCGTTCCTGCCACAATTCATTTAGTGTTTCTACTTGTGTCCACATATTTATTAGCCTAGTTCGTCCTGTACTGGAATACTGCAGTCAAGTGTGGTGTCCTCGTTTCAAATACCTCTCTGACGCTGTTAAATCAGTTCAGCGCAGGTTTACACGTACTTTACTTTTTAAATATAGTCTGCCGTATTTACCCTATTGTGAACGTCTATCTCTTTTTAACATTCGATAACATTTTCAACATTCGAGCAGCGCAGAGTTTACTTGGATGAGTGTTTCCTGTTCAAAATCTGTCGCGGCAACATATCTTCCTCATTAGCATTTTTGTTCATTGAGCGGGACTCCGTAAGGCCAATCAGGTCTTCCATTCTATTTGAAGTGCCGTATGCCCGTACTGACACTTTCTTTTACTCTCCCGTTTTACGACTCTTACGCACTCATAATAGTCTTCAACTTGGTCCTCTTCCACAATCTATCGCCACTTTCAAAAATATGGTTCGAAGTAAAATTTTTGTTTCTAAATAATGAATTTTATTTTCTATTCTTGTTAATAATGGTTTCTTTCTTTTCTTTTTTTTGCTCTACTTAATTTTACTTCATTATTTACTACTTTAAGATCTTTTGTATATTTTTAATTTTATATATACTCACATATGTTATGTATATGATTTTTTTTTTTTTCTTTTTTGTTCCTAATTAATTTTATTTCCTATACTTTTAATGGATTCTTTCTTTTTTTTGTTTTGTTTGCCTTATCTCTTCTTCATTTAATTTACCACTTTAATTATTTTTTATATATTTATATTTATATTTATTCATTTATTTCTTAGTATTTTTTTTTCCATTGTATCCTATCATTTTTGAATTGATTATTCGTGATTGTAATGAATTTCTCGCTTCAGTTAATTTTACTTTATTTTATTCTAACTTTAATTATTTTACATACTTATATTTATATATTCTTATGTAGTTCTTGTTATTTTATTTTTTTGATTGTATCCAATCTGTAACTGGGCAGTTTTGCCTGTTGAATTGTATACGCACCAAATAAATAAATATTTTCAATAAACGAACCAAGTTCAAAATTGGTGAGATGGCGTTTAAGATTATCAGAGTTTGATTTTACCGTCAAATACAAAAAAGGGATTAAAAATGCTAACGCTGATGCATTATCGCGTATAGAACCAGCAGCAAAAGTGTTCGTAGTTTCGTAAACTCAATTCCAACTAGTACCGCGTGCATCAACGTATTCAAAACACAGATCATAATTAATAAAGCAAATTCAGGCTCGTTTATGATAAAATGACAAAATATTTTCAGTAAGAACAGAATTACGGTCTCAGTCAAAACACTAGACGAACAGACAGCCATAGTACTCTTAAAAAATCATTTCAATCCAAACGGACTCAATGCAATATTAGTAAAAGACTCTGAATTTTTCGAAACTATCAAAAACGTATTCCTACAACATTTTTCCAATAATAATAAATTCAAAATAATCAAATGTGAATCTATGGTAGAAGACATCGTTGACGAAGAAAAATTGGCGGAAATAATCCATCATGAGCATTTGAGAAACAATCACAGGGGGATCGAAGAGGTATACAAAGAATTGAAAATCAAATACTACAACCCAAAAATGAAAGAACAAATAACAAAATTTATAAACAATTGCGATTTATGTAACGCTGAGAAGTATGACAGACGACCAATTAAGCAACAGTTCAAAATAACGGAAACTCCTGATGGACCAAGAGAAATAATACAAGTTGATATATTTTATAGTCTAAATAACACCTTATTTTTAACCTTCATAGACAAATTTACAAAATTTACGCAAGCCATTAAAATTACTTTAAGAACTTGGACAGAATGCAAGAGAGGCATCTTGCAATACCTATGTATTATAGGAAGCTTTAAGAAAATGATTATGGATAATGAGTTAGGTTTTAAACCGATTCCATTGATTGAATTTTTCTCCCAACAAAATATTGAAGTACACTATACATTCAACAACCATAGCAATTCGAATGCTGACATTAATAGACTACATAACACACTCAATGGACATTTAAGACTACTTAGACATGACGAAAATAAAGATACCGATACTGTAGAAGAAAAAGTCCCGAAAGCAATACACTATTACACTAATTCATTTCATTCTACCACGGGAATCAAACTAATAGACTTTCAACTTGGAAACATAGATCGTGCTGATTTTTGTGAAACTCAAAGAGCGAGTAATTAATAAACTCAATGCAAATAGAGAAGCTGTAAGCGTTAGAGAAGGACCCATATTTTTAAAGGAAACAAGAGGTGGAAAAAACCATTCGAAATTTCGAAAAATCAATGTGAAAAAATTAGACGAGGATCATGTCGTTACTCAAACAGGCCATAAATATTATAAAGCACACATTAAACGAATAAAGAAACACTAAGACCCGAATAATCCCAGTATTGCAATAAAATATCCAAAGAAAATTAAGAAACCAAAAGTACATATCCTAATGACAAAATATGAAATTTTTACTTAGAGCTTGTAGCAGAGAGAAACAAACAACAACATGGTACAAAAGTTTACGCCATGAATACATTTTTCGTACCAAAACTACTCCAATCAGGCTATGATTCTATCAGGACTTGGACACAAAAAATTAATATATTCTCTCATGAATTAATACTAATCCCCGTACATGTTGACCAGTCACATTGGTGCATAGCAATCATTGACTTCACAGAAAGGTCAATTAAATATTACGACTCTTTAGGTAAACCAAACCCTAAGCTACTAGACATCTAAGAAGACTATCTAAAAAGGGAAGCTTTAGATAAATTAGGCGAAAATCTTGATACTTCAAATTACGCTAAACAAAATATCTCAGATACTCCGAGACAAACAAACAGCAACGATTGTGGAGTATTCGTCTGCGTAATAGCAGATTATATCTCGCGAAACTGCAAATTAACTTTCTCTCAGGAAAATATTCCATATTTTCGTGACAAAATATTACTCGAGATAGTACAAGGGCAATTCTTGAATGATCCACAAAATTTAGTTTAATATAATTCCTAGACATATAGACTATATATACGTATAACACAGCCATAAAACCTTTTATATATAAATAATACATACTTATAACATATATATATAGTGAGTTCTATACACATAACACATAACTAACAACTAGCATAAGCTGTATAAATTAAATTACTAAACATGGGTAATATACTACGTTAGTTCTATCTCCAATCAAAAACTAATATAAAAAGAAAAATAAATATTAACTATAGTAAAATATTACAGGACATAAAAATGTTACACTCCTTGCTATGTATGATTATACTGATCACAAAGACGACGAAAACATCTAATCAAGAAATACAAGTGCATGATCTTAATAACAATAACGGATACTTAACGATGGAACTTGAACAAATTAGCCTAATGTTAATGTAATTGGTAAAGGCCTTAAGTTCATAGCAGGAACCATGGATGACGACGATGAGGCAGAAAAAAAAACCAAACTCGAACAGTTATATGATCAAGAGAATAAGCTAACCGAGCAAAACAATAACCAAGTAGTAATTAAAAAAAGCTTTAAAAAAATTTATACGCAGGTGTTAAACCTTACAAATCATATAAATAATCAACAACTAACAATCAAAAAATACATTGACAATCTTGCAATTGATTTCTCAAATAGAATCACAACACTAGAAGAAGAAATGACAATTATGCAATATGCCTATCAGTTGAATAATCATATAACATTGTTATCAAATCACATAGATGATATTGAGCAGGTACTCCTCACCAGTAAATTAGGCATATTATCAAAAAATATTCTTAGCACTGAAGAACTTAAATCTGTTCCTAATTTAGAAACCTACCAAAACATAAAAACTTCAGTAATGTCGTACAAAACTACCATCGTCATTATTCTCTTTATCCCAAATTTCTCTAGCCTAAACTATTCTAAAGTACATATCGAACCAATACCAGATCCTCGAAAGAAATCGTTACTCCTAGACAAGAACGAAATACTTGTCGACAAATTCAATAAAGTTTACGTATATCCGGTAAAAGATAATTTAGTGGAAAACCTTATCACTGAAAGAAATCAATGCATTGCTAATATAATGAATTTGAAAGAACCGCTCTGTACTAAAACAAATAGTATAAAAGAAATGAAGCAAATAGCCGATGACATCGTCCTAATCAAATATTTTCCCGAAACGTACATTGCTCATAATTGTAGTCAAATATATATTAACGTAGTTGGAAATGGTCTAATTAAATTTAAAGGATGTGTAATTGAAATCAATAATATTACTTTCGCAAATGTAGAAAAAACAATTTATGATAAAATTTTAGTTCCGAAATTTTTAACAAAAATCAAAGAACATATGACCATCGAAAACTTGTCCCTTAATGATCTAAAATTGGAAAACATTAACAACAAAAAATATTTAGATAAATTGAAACATACAAATCATACACACATTATATCCACCTACAGTATCAACATAGTTTTAATTATTTTCTTAGTAGTAATCTTATGTATGAAAATTTGTTATAAGAATCAAAAAGAGAGAAAAGAAAACTTAAAAATTGTTCAAAACAAAGTAAACACAAATGTAAATACTGCCCCGCAGGAGCGTCGGTCTAACGATGGGGGAGTTACAAGATCTTCCAGACATTCCAAACAGATCATATAGCATTATTTTCAAATGCTATCATTAATACATTCTTCCATTAACGTGCACAATTCACCTGAATTGTGCAACGTTGAATTGTGCAACGAAGATCAAGTTGCACACGCGCATCCGCTAGAAACAATTTGTCTACATTTAATTTGTCTAAATTCCAAAGGTCTGCATTGGAGTACTTTGCTCCAATTACAAATTCATGTCGCGACGGTTGCAATTCCCACGGCAAACCGAAGTTTCATTTTCAATCAGCAACAAACTTGTAGTTAGTTCTAAGTTAGACTTAAGTAAGTCAACTCGACTGAATCATTACCGGGGAATAAAGATTATATATTAGATTATATATTATAATAAACCCGTGTTTTAATCGTTACAATATTTTTTTTAAGAAATATTAAAACGCGAATCTTAAGTTTTAATCTCCATAGTTTTAAAATAGAACTAATCCAGCATGATGAAGTTAATGCGCAATTAAGAAAATTTCGGGAGTTGGAAGAAGTTGAAGTAATCTGGCAGGCAACAGCCGAAAAATTAATTTGTGAAGAGTTTTACGTTCAGAATGCTCACCGTTATGCTGACGGGAGGTACGTTACTCACCTTCCATTCGAAGAAAGAACTAATCAAAATGTGTTAAGTTCTTCTAAAAACACGGCAGTTGCCAGTTTGATGTCACCAGAACGTAAATTTTTGAAGAATCCGGACCTGTATAATGAATACTCCAAGTGCAGCCAAGAATATGCAGACTTGAATCATATGCATGAAACAGATAGTAATGAAGACATTAAAGTAAATGTAAATGGCACATGGAACTAATCAAAATGTGTTGAGTTCGAACTAATCAAAAAGGAACTACTTTCGTCACCACGTTGTGTACAAAGAAAGCACAAAGGCTTGCGTTGTTTTTGATGCTTTCCACAAAACGAGCTCTGGAATATCTTTAAACGATGTACTTTACTCTGGCCCAAAACTTCAAACGAGTCTTGATGAAATCTTGTTAAAATAGAGATGTTTAAAATTTGTTATTGTGGCAGATATAGAAAAAATGTATAGACAAATAAGAATACACAGCGAAAACGCCAACCTTCAACGCATTGTATGGCGCAATAGCCCTAATGAGCCAAGCCGAGACTATTATTTAGACACTGTCAGCTTTGGAGTCACGTGTGCTCCGTTTCTGGCTATACGAACCCTTCAGAAACTTGCGGAACATTCGCAATCGTCGTTCAAAATGACACATCAAGTAGTTTTCAATGATGTCTACGTGGATGATAATTTATCAGGAGGAACCGACATAGAACAGGCGCTAGCAAAAAGAAATGAAGTAAACACATTTTTATATTCAGTAAGATTCAAGTTACGAAAATGGGCTGCAAATAATGAGAAAATTTTACGTGGCATTCCTGTAGAAGATTGTGAAACATTTCCCAGCTAAGACATGAACTGTGATAATGGTCTTAAGACCCTTGGTATTATTTGGTTTCCAACAGAGGATGAGTTTGCATATAAAAACAACATTGATATGGAGTACGTCATTTATTTAAAGCGAAAAATATTGTCGGATATCGCACGATTGTTTGACCCATTAGGATGGATATCACCAGTAACTATATTAGCAAAGGCATTGATGCAATGACTTTAGTTAGATAGTATAGCATGGGATGAGCAAATCCCTATCGATATTGTAACACGATGGCATAGTTTGAAATTGCATCTAGAAACACTTCATACTCTAAGAATACCTAGATGGCTTAGAAATGAACTAAATGACAGTATTGAATTGCGCGGGTTTAGCGATGCTTCTTAGAAGGCATATGCAGCAGCCGTTTATGTTGTTTCTCGTAGGCAAGACCAAATTAATTGTTCATTAATATTAACTAAAACGAAAGTAGCACCTGAAAAGGTCATATCGATCCCACGTCTCGAACTTTGTGGAGCGCTATTACTAGCCAAAACCATACAACGTGTTAGAAAATTATTGCAACTAGACATATCGCGGTTTTTTTTTTATGAACGGACTCAACCATTGTTCTAGCATGGCTATCAAAGCACCCATCAAACTGGACCACTTTTGTTACGAATCAAATCACTCAAATACTCGAAGCCGTAAAGGACATATCATGGAATGATGTGCCATCAGAACAGAGTCCAGCAGACATTGCATTACGTGGCATACTCCCTAAACACATCATCGACTGTAAACTATGGTGGAATGGTCCTGCCTGGCTGAAGGAACACCATCAGAATTGGCCTGTAAACCCACCTTTGCCGGTATGCACAGTAGAAAAAAAGAAAGGGTCAATTGTCTCACGTATTTACTACTAGCACCTACTAGCAACTCAAGAAGAGTCAGATTTTTTGGATGTATGGCTGACTAAATATTCGACACAATCCCGTTTGACTCGGATTATGGCATATTGTTTCTGATTTATTGCAATCGCTAAAGGAAATCGCTATAGCTCACCACATTTAAGCACCACCAAACTTGATTCAGCTATGAGCTTTTGGATAAAGCATACTCAACGAAATGATTTAAAATAGAAAACGATTGCTTGAAACATCACCGTCCTTAAAATAGCGAAAGTAGTATACTGAAATTAAGTCCGTTTATAGATGTGAATGGAATACTCCGAGTTGGTGGCCGACTTACAAATGCTTGTATTCCGTATGATACGAAACATCCAATTATTATCTCCAAACGAAGCAAACTTTTACCTCTCATACTTTTGAAGTATCACATGATAGCTCTTCATGGAGGAGTACAACTAATGTTGAACACTATTAGACAGAAATATTGGGTTACTGATGCAAGAAACTCTATTTGTTTTTTCATGCAGAAATGCATTGTCTGCTATAAGCAAAAGGCACAATCCAGTACTAAACTTATGGGAAATCTGCCAGAGCAAAAAGTATCTCCAATTCGGCCCTTCACTGATTGTGGCATCGATTATTGTGACCCACTAGATCGCAAAAGATTTAAAGGAAGAGGCTCCAAAATTACTAAAGGATATATTGCAAATTTTGTTTGCCTTTCGGCCAAAGCTATACATCTTGAATTAGTTGGTGATTTATCAACGCAATCTTTTTTAGCAGCCTTTTGACGCTTTACGAGCCGACGCGTACTAGCTGATCACATATACAGTAACTGCGGTACCAATTTTGTAGGTGATAATAAAGAATTGAAGAAAATAGTAAAACTAAATGAAGACCTGATGAAAGAATTCACTAGTAAAGGTTTATATAGAAAAAATTGAAAATTTTGAGCCAGGTGTAGGCGCTGAGTGCCTGAAAGTAGGCAAGGATTTTTTTTTTCAAATTTCGATTCGTCATAACTTCTAAGAAAAACAATGGATCATCGTGAAATTTGCAGAGCTTATTGATGTAAACTAGAATTTAACACACATGGACTTTCAAGACTGTGCGGCCAACTCTGTAGCTACAGCAGGCTCCTGAAAACAAATCCTTCAAATCATCGAGTCTCCTGAAAAATTTTTGATTCTTGAAAATAAATTCAAACTATTGATAAATTTTGACTTTTGTCCACCAAGTCAAATAAAAATTTCAAAAATTCCGCGGTATAATGAACGGCAACCCGTGATCAAATTACCTCTATTTTCAGCACCCAAAATTTCTGTTCACGAGAACTGACAATCGGATAATGCGATCAATATGAAATTTACAGAACATATTGGTATTAACTAGGACCAGGTCTGATAGAAGCGATTTTTAAATACGGGCAATACTGTGGTTGTGGTGCCATTTGGAAAAATCGCTGAGAAAAAAAAATGGTTTTCGGCCTATAGCTTCCGATTTAGCCCCAGATTTTAACAAAATTCACGCAGTAGGTGAACCTTACTCTAAGATAGATTTCATAGAAATTTGGTTGAAAAATTAGTATATGGACGCTAGCTACGGCAATTTTTGTCCCTTAAATATTGTAAATTTGCTCAGGAAAATAAAGGTTTTTCCCTATAACTTCCGATGCAGTGATGAAATTAAAACGAAATTCATGTGAAAAGCATATCTTGTTGCGTTTCTAATTCTGTAGAAATTTTGTTGAAAAACCGTGAAAGGGTTGCCAGCTATGCTGAATTTTGTAATTTATTGACATTTCTTTGTTGAGCGATGTTGTCATAAAATTTCCAAGTGGGAATGATCCTGCAATGACAAATAACATCAAATATTTACGTTTCAAAAATTTATAAAGTTTGGACGATGGTAACCCTAAAATTTAATTCACTCCTATAACTTACAGCGCAGACATCCAATCGAAACGAAATTCATAGTGTGAGTTTAACACAACGTGAATCAGCTATGGTGCTAGTTCATGATTGCCAGCACCAGACAATTTCGTAAATATCGCACCAACAGATGCTTCCATTTTCTATTCACAAGCAAACTATTTACAATAAAATAAGCAACCGATATTTAAATATTCCGAGCTTTGGAAATTTCATTGTTTGTTACTTGAACCTATAACCGAGTTTATTAGCTTATTCATCTGCATCATCCCCCTTCTATGGTCAGCATAATTTATGACAAACGACTTCGATTATATAAAAGCACTAAAAGATTATATAAAAGCACTAAAAGATTATATAAAAGCAAAGCATCTAAGTTATATATCTATATGCTTTTAGAATCGTCAAAAATTGGTGCAACTGCACCAAGTTGTTTATATAATGTTATTTTATATGAATAAAGCTCTTTGCCTTATAGCCTCCAGTACAGTCATGGTATCATAACGAAATTCATATGACAAATTTAAGTTATTCTAGACACAGAATTAAATATTAGAATAATTTAAATTTGTCATATGAATTTCGTTATGATACCATGACTGTACTGGAGGCTATAGGCCAAAGAGCTTTATTCAAATAAAATAACATTATATAAACAACTTGGTGCAGTTGCACCAATTTTTGACGATTCTAAAAGCATATAGACATATAACTTAGATGCTTTGCTTTTATATAATCTTTTAGTGCTTTTATATAATCGAATATTCAGTATAAATCTATTTTGAAAAACAATGATAGGGTTGCCAGCTATGATTGTTTTTGTATTTTTTGAAATAGCTTTAGTAAGCGTTTTTATCATAAAATTTTCAAATCGTAGTGGGCTTGTAGTGAAAATACACACCAAATACTAAGATCTAGAAAATTTGAAAGCTCTTGCGAATGGTAACCCTAAATTTCTTTGTATCCCTATTACTTTTAATGCAGTGATCGGATCAACACGAAATTCGCAGAGCAGGTTGACTTCAACGTGAGGCAGATAGGACTGCTAGCACGAGGTGTTTTTGTTATTTTGGTACCAATAAATGCTTACATTAAGTATTCACATCGCGAATATAGAATATATAACAATATATATGACAATACGTACAATATAGATTATATAAGACAATAGCAACAGTATAAAAACAATATATAACAATTCACTCAAAATCTGCACAAATCCTCTAGTGTTCTTCGAACATTAGTATTTCTAGCGGTTCTGATGCGCTAGTGTTTTTTTAATTGCACCTGCTTCGACTTCGTCTTGATACCAAGAGTTGGTTATTTAATTGGACTTCGCAAACTCGCGATCCACGCGCTAATTCGATTCGAAATTTTAAATATCTGACTCTCCGGTCTGTTCAGAAAATCCTCACCATCCGTTCGCGAGCAAAACCACGGACTTCTTCTCTTAACTACGAATGTTTTAAATTCCGTCCAAATACAAAAAGATATTTATTTATTCGGTCTCCGCGACCAAGTAAGTCACATGAGCATTTAATCCACAATTTAGATCGTTTTACTCTACGGTATTTTTTTTTTTTTAATATCTTTCACCCTTGCCGAATTCCACCACTCCATTTTTACATTCGCCATTCAATTGAATACACATGCAAGATATTCACTATATGTCTATAAGATACTAACTACGAGAGATGAAATTTTCAAGATGACTTAATTGACCTACTTAAGTCTAGAATTTTCTTTCTGTTGTTCGATTTACGCACTAAGCTTCTGATTTCCAACTGATTTCCAATAGTGATGGGCGTTTCTGTTGTTTTCAGAAAACGAAAACGAACTGTTTTTTTTCCAAAAACAGCTGTTTTTTAAAACTGTTTGAAAACTTTTTTCACTCGACCAGCAGCAGATTGATACTGGGTGTTACTATTAGTTATGGGCGTTTCTGTTGTTTTCAGAAAACGAAAACTATTTGAAAAAAACAGTTGGAAAAAAACAGTTTTTTTCAAACAGTTTTTTTCCAACTGTTTTTTTTTCAAATAGTTTTCGTTATATGAAAACAACAGAAACGCCCATCACTAATGGTAACACCCAGTATCAATCTGCTGCTGGTCGAGTGAAAAAAGTGTTCAAACAGTTTTAAAAAACAGCTGTTTTTGGAAAAAAACAGTTCGTTTTCGTTTTCTGAAAACAACAGAAGCGCCCATCACTAATTTCCAACTGATTCCCAACTGATCTGATTTCCAATCTGATTTCCATTGATTTACACTGATTTCTATTTTGAAGAAACATCCAACTTATTATATTCGCCGTCTTACAAAAAATTTCCACTTGCGTACCCGACATCCAATTTTGAAGAAAATCCAACTCATTAGTTTCGCCGTCGCACAAAGAATTTCCACGTGTGTACTTGATTTCCAATTTTGAAGAAAATCCCACTTATCAATTTCGCCGTCGCACAAAGAATTTCCACGTGTGCACCTGATTTCCAATTTTGAAGAAAATCCCACTTATTAGTTTTGCCGTCGCACAAAAAATTTCCACGTGTGTATCTGATATCCGATTTTGAAGAAAATCCCACTTATTAGTTTCGCCGTTGCACAAAGAATCTCCACGTGTGAACGTGTTTTCCAATTTGAAAGAAAATCTAACTTATTAGTTTCGCTTCACACAAAGAATCTCCACGTGTGTACCTGATTTCCAATTTGGAAGAAAATCCAACTTATTAGTTTCGCCGTCGCACGAAGAATTTCCACGTGTGTACCTGATTTCCAATTTGGTAGAAAATCCCACTTATTAGTTTCGCCGTCGCACAAAGAATTTCCACGTGTATACCTGATTTCCAATTTGAAAGAAAATCCAACTTATTAGTTTCGCCGTCGCACAAAGATTCTCCACGTGCGTACCTGATTTCCAATTTCGAAGAAAATACTACTTATTAGTTTCGCCGTCGCACAAAGAATTTCCACGTGTGTACCTGATTTCCAATTTGGAAGAAAATCCAACTTATTAGTTTCGCCGTCGCACAAAGAATGACTCGCTTCGCTTATAATCCTTCCGGAAACCAGTTGACGTTAGAGTTATGCTATTTTCCGATGACTATGATAAACATTGTCAGGGATCTCGGGCTGTTTTCAATTTGAGTGGTGTACCCTTATACGGCTGAATATCAGAAGTGACCCTTGGGATTTTTGGCCATCAGATAGGTATCTACGTTTTGTTTTTGTTCATTGTGCATCCCGGACTCGATACGATTCATTTGACTCTAGGTGCTATTTTTTTTGTCCTAGCTAACACTCCCTACCTTAATTAAATTCCATTCAACTCGAAGTGCTACTAGCTAATCTAAACTAATATTCATTACTACTACTGAATTCTCATCTATCTCTACGCGTTACTATATCCTATTACTTTATTTTTTCAAATTTACGTACTAATTCTTAATTTTACGGTTTTTTCAGCTTTCTGACGATGTCGGATGTCCAGCTAGGAGGACCTGACCGTAAGCGGCAAAAAGGAAAATAAAGAACGAAAAACGACGAGCGGAAGAAGCTCAGAACGACTCGCTGGCTGAATTTAAAGCTTAGAAATTAGGTGATAAGGTTAAGATTGTAAGATTTGGTTTTCTTAGGTTAAATACTGTTCATTTTCCTTAGAGCTTAGAAGTTTAAGATTTGGTTTTAAGATTTATATGTGCAAGTTTAGCTCTTAAGATCTAAATGTTTAAGGTGATATCGTCGGTCGTCGATTTTGAGCCGCCCTACCCCGGGATCCGTTGAGTGGACATACTTCTTCAGATCTTTGGCGTGCCAGGTTCCCGCATTCTTGCCCTTTTCATCTACCAATAGGTAGGTCCATCCCGACACACGCTTGTTGATCCAGAAGGGTCCCAAATACACAGGTGCCAGCTTAGCGGAGTAGACTTTTGCTGCATCCGAGAGCGTATAATTCTTTCGCCATACCGGCTCGCCTTTGGTGTAACTTATATTTCGTTTCCGCAAATTATATCTCTGCGTGCTGGTTCGGGTAGCCTGACTCAGCCGTTTCAACACATCCTCTCGTACTGATTTAAGTTTCATGGCCCTGAATGTCGGGTGTAAGATATTTTGATTGTCTGGAGATTGCTCATCGCTTTCGTGCGAGGTAACCATCTCTCGGCCAAAGTTATACAAGTATGGAGTGATTTGTGTCACTTCGTGTTTGTACGTCCGCAGTGCACATGCAATCTTTGCCAGATGCCGCTCCCATTCGCGATGGTCCTCGGCGACGTACGAACGCAACATTCGCTTGATGTTCTTATTTCGGCCATCAACCGGGTTGGCTTGAGGATGGTATAGTGCTTAATTTTCGTTCCATATTCCTCCACTAGCTGCTGCATCAATTTTCCGCGAAAATGGACTCCGTTGTCGCACACTAACCATTTTGGTGCTCCGAACAACAAAAATACCTGCTCCTCAAGGAGGTGACAGACAGAAGCAACAGCCGCCGTCGCTCTCGACAGTCCATGGATGTATGACCATTACCCTTGCGATTCCAGCAGCGTACCAGGTTTCTCTGCAGTGGGGCTAGATTCATTCCGTCCGCGCAGCCGACGTAAGCCAGATCCAGATCTCCAGAAGGCGATCTTGTTTCCGAGTCGGAAGGGGTAATAAGTCTGATACCCGTGTTGCCTCCAAAGAGCGGCCTATCCTGATCAGATCCGCGATACAACGTACCGGAGTCAAGGCCAGTTGTGTTTGATAAAATGGGGCTATATTTTTCCGTAAGATTCGAAGTTTCTCCTTCTCGGAACACGGGACGGTACGACGCCTAAACAGCCCCTTCATGGCTGATACATATATACCCATCGATTCCTTTGAGCCCTGGGTGCGTCTTTCAATTTTGCTGAGCAGGCGGTCGTCATAGTCAGGCGGTAGAAATTTGGCACGCAGTTCTGCAACCAACTCCTGCCACGAGTTGACTCGAGTCCGATTGGCACGGAACCATACTAGTGCCTTTCCTTCGAACATTTCTACCGCTGACTGAAATAGCGTCTGAGGTCCCACTCCACTGGTTTCCCGCAGCTCTTCCACCCGCTTTAGAAATACGCTCAGAGACCCGGAATCCCCATTATAGCGGAGTCCCCATTTGGACACTTCCTGCCCTTTCACCACCATCGATGTTGCCCTGGGTGTCGAAAATAAAGGACCAGTGCTATGTTCCAACCCACGGTTTGGTTCATGGAAGCATACGGCTACACCCGCGGCCTCATCTCCAACTACGGGTGCCTCACCTCGCTCGTTCCCTTCATCGCCGTCCTCTACTGCCTCAGCTCCCTCGCTTGTCTCCTCACCCTCCACCTTCTTCAGGAGCTCTCCCATAGCCATGATCAAATAAACTCTCAGCTTGCTGGCTTCTTCCCCCATCTCCTCGGCCTCGTAATGTGCATTCTGCAACCGCCGCATCCCAAACTTGACTTTCGTCTTGATCATAAGAAATTCCAACGATTGCCCATAAAGGCTGTAGTCAAGGTTGTAGTCCAGCTTTTCTCTGATGGCCTCCAAGTCCTCTTCCAATGTAAAGGGATAGTCTCGGGTGTAACCAGCTAGGTATCCATCGAAGTCCCAGCTTGGAGTGCCACGCGAAGCGTCTTTCTCATGGCCTTCAAAGTCCCAGTAAGTTGCCCTTGGATTTCTAATTCGTAAACCATTTCCTTCTAACTGAGTCTGTCGATTAGAATCCTGATTTTCGACGCCATCCTGGATTTTCCGTACTGCTAAGTTCTTATGTTAAAAATGGGAAACTACTTAAGAGTAGAATAAAGCACAAATTTTATTTCAAACTGAATCTTGATTGAATTTACAAGTCAAAAGAAATTTCAGCCGCTCCTGTTCCGACTTGCAACCCCCGCAATCTAGCGGTCGCTCCTTTCACACTCTGCCAGGAATCTGTTATTGGGTTAAGGTTCCAGGTCTTCAACTGGTCAGCTGCTTGTCCTATATCGTTTGCCTACCACCGTGATGCTGGGGTCTACTTCTGCTTGGATTGGACACTAATTTTCAATTTTTACATTATCACTTATTTCGACACCAATCTTTTCAAAAGAATTACCCCGCAGTAAGCTCCTTTTGGGCCCCACGTTGGGCGCCAATTCGTTACGCTCCCCACCTAATGGAGGGGGTAGTGACCTTCGGCTTGTTCCGTTTGGGTCCCGGGTTCGCTCAATGGAGATCGGGCGTGGGCGCCAGTCACTCACTACAAGGTAGCACCACGAGCCGCCGAGTGAAGTATTTGGCTCACCGAGGTCAAAGGGACACGATTTGGGAGCCACCTTTACGTTGCGCGACCTCCTTGCTAAATCGCGAGCAAACAACTAACTCTTTTTTAATTGCACCTGCTTCGACTTCGTCTTGATATCGAGAGGTGGTTATTTAATTGGACTTCGCAATCACGCGGTCCACGCGCTAACTCGATTCGAAATTTTAAATATCTGACACTCTGGTCAGTTCAAAAAAAACCTGACCACCCATTCGCGAGCAAAACCACGAACTTCTTCTCTTAACTACAAATGTTTTTAATTCCGTCTAAATACAAAAAGATATTTATTTTTTCAGTCTCCGCGATCAAGTTGGTCACATGAGAATTTAATCCTCAATTAAGATCGTCTTACTCTACGGTATTTTTTTAAAATATCTTTCACTATCGCCGAATTCCATAACTTTTACATTCGCCATACAATTGAATACGCATGCAAGATATTCACTATATGCCTATAAGATACTAACTACGAAAGATGAAATTTCCAAGATGACTTAATTGACCTACTTAAGTCTAGAACTTTCTTTCTGTTGTTCGATTTACGCACTAAGCTTCTGATTTCCAACTGATTTCCAACTGATTCCCAACTGATCTGATTTGCACTGATTTCCACTGGTTTCCAATTTTGAAGAAAAATCCTACTTATTATATTCGATCTGATTTCCACTGATTTCCACTTTGGGAGAAAATCCAACTTATAAGTTTCGCCGTCGCACAAAGAATTTCCACGTGTGTACCTGATTTACAATTTTGAACCAAATCCCACTTATTAGTTTCGCCGTCGCACAAAGAATTTCCACGTGTGTACCTGATTTCCAATTTTGAAGAAAGTCCCACTTATTAGTTTCTTCGTCGCACAAAGAATTTCCACGTGTGTACCTGATTTCCAATTTTGAAGAAAATCCCACTTATTAGTTTCGCCGTCGCACAAAGAACTTCCACGTGTGTACCTGATTTCCAATTTGGAAGAAAATCTATTTTATTAGTTTCGCCGTCGCACAAAGAATTTCCGCGTGTGTACCTGATTTCCAATTTGTAAGAAAATCCCACTTATTAGTTTTGCCGTCGCACAAAGAACTTTCACGTGTGTACTTGATTTCCAAGTTGGAAGAAAATCCAACTTATTAGTTTCGCCGTCGCACAAAGAATGACTCGCTTCGCTCATCATCCTTCGCTCGTTCAGCCTCCGGTACTTTTAAACTACAGTTATTTTCACTTTTCTCGTCGTTGCAGGTGAATGTCCACTGCACGCGCCACGAGAGTGCGTCTAGTGTTACGCCCACATCTGTCATCCGAGACACTCACCAGCGGTCATTGAACGAACCTGGTCTGGGATTGAGTGCCAGCAGCTGACTTAGACAGTTCTCTGTGTGACATTTCCACCTGTCGTAATCCCTATGACAATTCGCCGGTTGAGGTTAGAGTTATGTTATTTTCCGATGACTGCTGATGTTTACACATGTCAAAGATCTTGGGCTGTTTTCAATTTGACCGGTGTACTCTTATACGGCTGAATATCAGAAGTGACCCTTGGGATTTGTGGCCATCAGATAAGTATCTACGTTATATTTTTGTTCATTGTGCATCCCGGACTCGATACTTTGTGAGAATTTTTTCTGTTCTTTTCAGGTCATCTGGTGATCAATTCCAGCAGAGTGTGCTACCCCGAATCGAGCACTCGCTAAGGATCATTTAAGGAAAACCCGTCTCTCGACGCGTTTCACTATAACCCGCGGGTTCGATTGTGGCGGGTCTTCGATTGAATTGTGACGATGCGCATGAAAATAAGTTACTCGATATTCAACTCAATCCGCTAGATCGCTTTCAATACACTCAACGGTTGACCCAAGATTTTTGGAGAAGATGTTCAACTGAATATATCGCACGACTCCAACAAAGACCAAAGTGGAATCGTCGCCATCCTAATATCGAAGTCATTGACTTAGTACTCGTTAAGGATGAACGACTGCCATCATACAAGTGCCAAATGGGACGAATCGTAAAAACATATGGTGGGCAAAATGGTCTTGTTCGAGTAGAAAGAGTTTGCACATACACCACAGAATTAGATAGACCCATAACTAAAATTGTTTTTTTATCTGTTGAAAAGGCTCAGGAGCACTAAATTGGTTATATTATTAAACTGATCTTGTTTTTTGAATTAAACATTGAATATGGAACCAAATAAAATGTGAACTTATGAGTCAAATCACTGACATAATGAATTCTCATCAACATTAGCCAATAAGCCCAAATTAGAATTGTGATACCTTGTTTGCATTTCTAATCCACTTCCTATCCATCCCCCCTGGCATGAATGTTCCAGAATGGCGAGGCGAGGCGCCTGAAAACCTCAAGATCCCGGGCATGATTCATGGTCGAAAGGAGAAAATGCCGCTCCATAGAACCGTGCCATCGTTCAAGGAGAAAGATGAACTAGCAGGCCAGAAGCAGAGAAGATGAAGATGATCTTTGTTATAAGTTAAAATTTAATATATAATAGTCTAATTACAGTGAAATATGAGACTGTTGCCTCATCGGAGGGGGGAATGTTTAGTCTGGCTTGAAGTACCTGAAAATAAAACAAAATTAGAAATAATTTACGATAATGTTTACTTACCGATCGATCCGTCCCAATGGAAAGTGTCCCAATGACAGGTGAATCCTCCAGTCGTTCTAGTGGAACTAACGAATTTCCAGTCAGCTGATGTTGGACATTAATACTGTATTCTATTATAAAATTTCGACTAAGTTTATAGTAGCTTAGTAAACAGTTAAAAATGTACCGAAATTTTCATTGCTATATAGGAAATTTACCAGTAAGTTGAGCTCTCTCTTCTTAGTTAGTTTTAAATTAGATTTGATTCGCTACTTTTCGTATTTCGATTTTTTTGCATGTTTTTCGATTTTTTCGCATTGTACATTTCTCATTTTCGTACGTTTGAATTGTTTTTGCATAAGTGAATTGAAAATAAACGATTGAATTGTTTTCTTCACGTTTTATTCTTGAAGTTGCAAGTGAAAGATAAAACACGCTCTTTTGCGGTGCCTGTACGTCATCGGACGTACAATTTAAGTAAAAATATGGACGTTTGACTTGTGAGTAATAACACAATAAAATAGGTGCGAGTTATATGGTTGCTTCTTATATCTGCCCACGTCATATGCCTTGTTCTTTTTGTATTGATTGTTCCTTTGCAGTGGACAAACGTGCTTATTGATAATATTTTGTATTTCGATTTGTGCCGTAAATAATTTTTCAGATGTATTTATAGTAAGTTTTTCACTGAAATCGAGATTGTTGTTGTTGATTGTGAAATGATGACTTTGATTTATTCAAGTCTTGAAAGAAATGGTAGACTACTTGAATTCCTGATAAACAAATAATCTGTGAATATTCATGCGCAGCGTCGTATAATGTACAATTTGAAGAGTAATATTGCTGCAGGCAAAAGACTATGCGAGATGGAACAAGTCAGTACATCTACGATTGACAGTTCCAACAAACCACAAAGTACTTATATTAGTAGATCCAGGGCAGTTTGCTGGTCTGCTACTGGACGCGTCCCCAGGTGGCGGATAGGGGCAGCCCACAGTGGTACGACGGCTTCGGAGGGTTATTAAGTGCGAAGTGCGGTTTAACTGTGTGGTCGCTGCGATATAAGATGACACCACTGGTATATCTAACTGTGTAAGTGACTGAGACTAGATGGCCAAAATTTGTTCATACGAATAAGCAGCCGTGGACCAAAACCATGCCATGAAAGCTTGATCTCATGATCCTGAAGAACTGCGCAGCTGGGCCCCAGGTAATGTTTCCAGCATTATTTGACGGCTGCGGTAATTAAGCTCCCCTGCTCACCATTGATGCGTCGTGGCACTGCCGCCAGCAGGGCAGCGATGCAGATATGGTGTTTCTACATTGGCACAAACTGGCTTACTTTACACGGACAAAGATCTCGACTAATGATTTGGAATTGATGCATTTGGGCTGGTGACTATGGTATTCTGGACCTAGTAACACCGGAGTGACATCCGAGTGCCAACGGCTCCATGTTAATATCATACCGCCTCCGTCCTGTTAAAACCTTGGCAGGCCTCAGAGTACGTTCGAAGTTCGCGCTGTTGAGTTGGCGGGACAGGTTCAGTTGAGTTGCACTCCTGATTAGCGCTGATCTGGCTTTGCGCAGGTGACCCCATAAGGGCGCCTCGCAACCCTCGCGTGGCCTCCCTGCTTGCATTAGATAACCACGGGATCATTAAGGCGACTGTCCATCCGGGCCTAGATAGCGGCTCTGAGGGGGGACCCATAAGACATGATCAACAATAAACATAATAGTAATGACGATAAAGTGAACGAAGCAGACGCGAACACACCAGTGACGAAGGAAGTAAATCCTTTTATTGGTAGACCAAAGGCGCAAAGAACACCACCTGTGGGAAAAAACTCCGCAAGAACAGAACAGAGGCAGTCTGAAACATCTAGCGCCCTGAATTCTGCTGTGGCAGTAAGCGCGGCCACCACAAATAAAGTGGGGGAAGAAACTCCGCGTGCGGAACGGTGTTTGGTCCAGAGAAACATACGCACGCACTGCGTTGTAGTGGGTACCTCTCCAGCGACGATGGCACGATCTTCTTCAAAGGGAAGCTATATTGCTGAAGAAAGGGCGCAAGAAGAAAAGATGCTGCGAAAGTGCCGGGAAATAACTAAAAAAAGAGCAGCTGCATCCAAAGTGCAGAAAAATATATCGCGGCAGGTGAAAGACGGCCTTCTTGAACTCGAAGAGGCTCTGGAAGTTGTAAAAGCCTGCAGAGAAAATTGGAAGAAGGCTGAGCTAGAGCTGAGGCAAATTGAAGGAGCCCAGCCTAGAGAGCACGGAGTAAAGGATACTACCGAAACTCTATGCACTGTGCAAGCCAAAGCACAAAAAAACGGGCAAGAACGCCTGAAGGTAGTCCTAACAAAGAAAATATCGTTCGAGCACGAACTGAAGTAGGCACCACCGAACAGCACACATGGGTGACTGTGTTGAAAAAGTCACGTAAAAGTAACGGCCGACAAGTTAAAGCGGCAAATTTTGGTTCAACTAAGAGCTTGGCGTCAAATTCAGAGCTTAACCTGAAAAAACAGAGGCGGAAAAAAACGAAATCGCCTAGGGCAAGAAAGGAAGCTGTGGTAATAAAGCCTACCCAAGGGAAGAGTTATGCAGAAGTCCTTCAGCATATTCGGGCAGGGGTAAGCCCAAGCAAAGTTGGGGCACACGTTCACCAAATCAGAAAAATGGCAGACGGTGGGGTACTTGTGACACTGGCAAAGTGTAAAGACATCTCGAAATTCGGTGATGCAATCCAGGCAGCTGTGGGGGGTTTCGGAGAGGTTAAAAGGCTCGTCTCCAAAGTCAAAATTGAGATACTCGTCCTCAACGACAGAAGAGGAAGTGATAGCAGCGATTCGAGAAGAGGGGATTCAGAACATAAAAGTGACCTTATTTCCCCCGAATACAAGGGAACAGAGGAAAGCCGTCGTTGAACTGGACGAAGCAAAAGCTTTGAAGCTAGTTGATACTGGACGAATTAGAATTGGCTGGGTTAACGCTATGGTAAGGAAGCGACCTGAAGTTGTGCGCTGTTTCAAGTGCATGGGATACAACCACACCAAAAAAGATTGCAAAGGACCAGACTGTAGCACTAACTGCTGGAAGTGCGGACAAGTGGGGCACGTTGCAAAGGTATGCTCGGCGGAGCCATTCCGCATGCTGTGCAACGACAAAGGTAAAACAGGAGAAGTGAAGCATGTTCTGGGATCAGGAACATGCAAAGCTTTCCGAGAAGCGCTCGATGCGCAGAAGAAGTTGCTGCGTAGATGAGGGTCCTACAGGGGAGCCTGCAAAGATGCCGCACTGTGGACGATTTACTCACGCAGCTTATACAAGAATCCAGAGCTCAAATCGCAATGATCAGCGAACCATACCGAAGGAGAAATCCAGAGACATGGTATTCAGACACTTTGGGCTATGCAGCTTTATGGGTTGCAGACACTCGGAAAGTCCGGGTTGATCGACGAGGTTCGGGCGAGGGATTTGTTTGGATTGAAAACTGCGGCATCAGCTTTGTCAGCTGCTATTTTTCACCGAACGACCCAATAATGGAATTTTGTAGAAAGATAGAATTATTTGAAGACATTCTTCGAGACCTTCCTGGCAAACTGGTAGTAGCTGGTGACTTCAGTGCGAAAGCCTTGGAATGGGGGATGCCGACTCAGAACACAAGAGGGAGATTAATTATGGAAATGGTGTCCAGGCTGAGTATGGTCGTGGTGAACAGGGGCTCAACACCAACTTACCGCAGGTCAGGCTTCAGTGAGGCCATTCCCGATATAACTCTTGTCTCGGAGACGTTGTCCATGATGACAAGGGATTGGAGGGTGATGGAGGAGTACACTGGAAGTGACCACAACTATATTACTTTCTGGCTGTCGGAGGAAAGTTCGGCCACTCGGAACCTAAGACGGAAAATACTCGGTTGGAATGTTTCGAAGTTGGATAGGAGGAAGCTATTGGAGTCACTAGGCAACAGCTTTACTGACGAAGTCAGCGCAGGACAAGCAGGGGTAGCAACGGGCCCTGGGGAAATAGATACGGTTGTAAATTCGACCATGGGCGAAATTAGGCGAGCGTGCAATGCGTCGATGCCACTTCGAAAGTCACTACCGGGCAAACAGAGCGCTTATTGGTGGACTGAGGAGATAGCGGAACTAAGACGAAGAGCTCTAGCATGCAGGCGTAGAGCACAGCGGTCTATTGGACGACCGGAAGCGTTGCTACTTGTCGCCACCCACAAAAAGGCAAAAAAAAGAACTGGGAATAGCTATAAAACGGAGGAAAAGGCAAATGTGGCAAACTTTATGCGAAGAAGTGGACCGGGACCCGTGGGGCCAGGGTTACAAAATAGTATCGGGTAGGCTGGGCCGCATGGGTCCCAACCCACCCATGGAGGCGGATGTCCTGAGGAATATTGTAGATTCACTGTTCACAGCGCACGATGTAAGAGCAGAGAGCAACCACACAGTCCGCCAGGAAGATATCCCTTTGTTTACTGAAGAAGAACTACGAAGCGCGAGTGGCAGAATGAAGAACCGAAAAGCCCCAGGCCCGGACAATATTCCAGTAGAAGTCCTAAAAGTAGTGGTGGAACGACACCCGTCAACATTACAACGTATGTACAATGAATGTTTACTAGCGGGTGTCTTTCCGTCACCCTGGAAAGTGGCGCGACTTGCCCTAATTTCAAAGGGAAAGGGAGATCTTAACACACCATCAGCGTACAGACCTCTCTGCATGCTGGACACTGCGGGGAAGCTTTTGGAAGGGCTGCTGAAACCTCGACTTAAGGCAGCTATACGAAGAGCAGGTGACCTCTCGAAAAACCAACATGGATTTCGCAGTGGCCACTCAACAATAAGTGCCATCTGCGAAATAATTAGCGCAGTAGATCGCGCAGAGGCCGCTTGTCATCGGGCTAGAACCATTGTGTTTTTGGTAACGCTGGACGTTCGTAACGCCTTTAACTCGGCGAGATGGACAGACATACTGGATTCTCTTCAGCGACATTTTCAAATAGAGGAATACTTGCTGGCAATGGTACGGGATTACCTGAAAGATCGCCATTTGATCTATGAAACGAATCAGGGAACTGTACGCAAAGCCATTACAGCTGGGGCAGCACAAGGATCCATTCTCGGACCAAACCTATGGAATGTTGCGTATGATGGTCTCTTACGCCTCGAAATGCCAGAAGATGTGCTCTTGGTGGGCTATGCTGATGATGTAGCCGCTGTCATCACGTCTAGAAATCCTCATCTCGCCCAACTCAAACTCAATCAAGTAATGAGAAGGGTGGAAGCCTGGATGGAAAGCCATGGTCTCCAGCTGGCGATCGCGAAAACTGAGATTGTCATGCTGACCAAGAGAAAAATACCAACCATTATACCCATGACGGTTGGCTCTGAAGTACTTGAGACCAGAAAATCGGCTAAGTATCTTGGAGTGATATTGGACTCGAAGCTGGCTTATGGGGAGCACATCCGAAAAGTATGCGGAAGGGCGCTACTGTCTGTTATCTCGCTTGGGAGACTCATGGCAAACGTTCACGGTCCTAGTCCGAGTAAACGTAAGCTCCTTATGACGGTGGCTCATTCAATGCTGCTGTATGGTGCGGAGATATGGGCCACTGCGTTAAGATTTGAAAAGTATCGAGCTAGGATGGTGAGCGTCCAGCGTAGGGGAGCGCTGCGAATTGCAAGCAGCTACAGAACAGTTTCAGGAAACGCCGTGTTAGTGATAGTGGGAGTAATCCCAATTGATCTATTGGCGAACGAACGCAGGCAAGTGTTCCTGAACAGAGCAGAAGTGAGAAGAGAAATCTTGGTTGCTCAAGCACGAGCGTGAACGCTTGAGCTTTGGGAGGAGCGTTGGGCTACGAGCTCGAAGGGAGCATGGACGATTAGGCTAATTCGCGCCTTAAAACCTTGGCTTAATCGCGACCACGGTGAAATAAACTTCTACCTGTGCTAGTTCCTATCGGCCCACGGCTACTTCAGGAAATACCTTCACAGAATGGGGAAAGTCAGGACGGAGTTCTGTAAGTACTGTGCTAAGGAAAGTGATGACGCTTTGCATACCTTTTTCCATTGCGCCCGCTTCAGAAGAGAGCGACACATGCTCTTCTCTGCAATTGGCCCTGTGACGCCGGAGTCAATCGTGGAGATGATGCTACAGTCAGAAGACGCCTGGTCAGCTGTGTCAGCATATGTGGAGCTGGTATTGCGCTTAAAAAAGAGGAAGGATGTCTCATAGACTCCTGAAAGCCTGACAGAACGGAAGTAAGCCAATGGGACACCTGATGGGTGGAAGTAGCACGGCCGAGTTGAAGTAATGCGAAAGCGGTTCCGGCTCGGACCTCCGTGGTCGGTGGGTGACGATTTTTAGTGAGTAAGAATCTCACATAATCTTGTTTAGTTCGCAAGATACCTATTGAAGGTTTTTGACATCCGCTCCCAAAAAAAAAAAAAAAAAAAAAACTAATATTAGTAGAGATGTCATGCCACTGATAAATTCTTAACAAACGGTGTGAAGCTCACTAACACATTTTCTTATCTCTCGCACGCACATAAATGTCCATATGTGACGTCATACAAAATATCCCTTACTTTTCGAATCAACCCTCGAAAAAAAACAGCGGGCTATAATATATCAAATGACATTAAAGAATATGCCCTTTTCATATTAATTATTTGAACAAACATTGTGCACCACCCTGTTAAGGTGTTACATGGTGCTGCCACAGCTAAAATCAATGGAGGAATTGTGCTGAAATCAAGATGGCACCACTGGCTCCGCATTTCCAAATCGCTTCTATCAGACCTGGTCCTACTCAATACCAATACATTCTGTGAATTTAAATTGTATCAGTTAATTAAATCGTGAGTTCTCGTGAACAGAAGTTTTTGATGCTAAAAATATAGATAAATTGTAGGAGGATTACCTTTCTTGTTCGATTTTAAATTTCACAAATTTTCCTTTGGTTCTATATGCAAAGCATAAGATTTTTATATGAACTGGTTTTCCCTGTAAAAGACGAAAATTTTTCAGGAGAGTCGATGGTTTGAAGATTTTCATTTTCAATGCCAGCCAAAGCTGCAGAGTTGCCAGCACGATCATGAAAAACTACAGGAGTTTACAAAATAGTATCAGCAATATGTCCTGTAAGTTTCATAATGATCCGATAATCTGGTCAATTCAAAAAATTATCGCAATTGAAAATTTTTTAAATTTTCCGAATCTTATTTTAGGTGCCTAGCGCACAAATAGGGTACATAAAAACTAAACCATATTTAGAATTTTAACACATGCCATAAATTTTATTTCAGCAAAAGTTATTTATTGACAGACAAATAGGTATATTTCAAAAATCACTAAAATAGCCGCTGGCGCCAAGGGGTTATTTATTATTATTAAGTTTTTTGAGACCTGACAATATTCTGCATATACACCAATGTATCCTTAAAATTTCAGATCAACCGGATAGCGCGTTCCTGAAACTTTTTTCACAGACATTTTTTGATGATATATATATATATATATATATATATATATATATATATATATATATATATACATATATATATATATATATATATATATATATATATATATATATATATATATATATATATATATATATATATATATATATATATATATATATATATATACCTATATATATATATAAATATATATATATATATATATATATATATATATATATATATATATATATATATATATATATATATATATATATATATATATATATATATATATATATATATATATATATATATATATATATATACCGAAATATGAATTTTTGGCCTAAGTGATTTTAATACTGATGTTCTTCTTAGAGCACTAGTAAAAACGTTATTTTATAGCCACTTTGTAGGGCAAATTTTAATCAAAATGCGCTATTCTTTTTAATGAAACATCAATTCTGTATTTTTATCAAAAATTTCATTTAATCGATCACAGTAACATACGTTGGCGAACGGTCTCTCCAGTTTATTGAACTGATTTCGCGAGCAGTATTGCACGGGTTATATTGAGAAAAACACACAGAATACAAAACAAACTAAACTTTCACTTTTTAACACTTTCATTTGATAATATCACCGTCCTATGGCGTCCGTGGTTACTGAATATACATATACAAGCCAACGTTTCGAGCTCCCTTTTCCCACGCTGAAACAATATCTTCAAGTCATGACTTTCTTCACGTTGCAACGTATTAAATAATCTCTTAAATTCATTTCTCGGTACGTACCTAAATATTTCATTTTTATTAAAAAGTGCTAGTGCATTTATGCTTTGGTCCTTTAAATATGCTATCAACTTCTTCATGACAGAAACAAATTTCGTGTATGAATTATCATTGCAACTATCGTGAACTCTCAGCTTATTGTTGACGGAAACGGATTTCTCGTCACTTTTATCACTGTAGGGCACTGCTATGCTATCTTTCTCTTTAAGTATCTGTACATCAACTTTACTCGATTTACAATCTTGGCTGCTCAGTATATCCGTGACGGAAACGGATTTCTCGTCACTTTTATCACTGTAGCGCATTGTTTGGCCATTTTTCTCTTTAGCTATCTGCATATCTTCTTTCCTTGATTTATTATCTTTGCTTGGTTTATTTTCTTTGCTTGGTTTATTATCTTCGGTTGGTCTATTATCTTTGCTAGGTTTATTATTTTTGCTTGGTTTATTATCTTTCCTTGGTTTATTGCTGCTGCGCAGCAAAGGTAATAAACCAAGCAAAGAGTTTATTACCTTTGCTGCGCAGCATATAAAATCTCAATTTATTAACGCTTTTAATGTCTGACAGAGAAGTACAATCAAACACACGGAGGTGACCAGTCTCTTTGTTTTGTTTTTCACTTTGTCTGTCGATTATATTGCTATCTTCGCTTTGTACTTTTTTGACATGCTTTTTGTTATCGCCAGTAACTTTTTGCTTATACTTTCATCGTTTGTTGGAAGTATCATTGATTTCAACATATCAGCGTTAAGTTGAACTCTTGACAGTGCATCCGCATTCGTATTTATGTTACCTTTCTTGTATGTAATTTATTACAGTTATTCTTTCTTGGACCCCAAATCGATAGTTTCGGGGGCCTAGCCTCACCGGAGATGGGGGTGGGTCGGGCGCCACTCGCTTCACGGCCCCGAAACTGCGCTTGCCGACGCTCGGAAGCGAGAATATGCGACGGTTTCGCGTAATATGTATCGCACAAAGAAAAACACGCTAGCGGTTTCCAAGAAATTCATACACAACAGTTTATTAACGAAGGTTCCTAATTTACCTATATCGGCACTTAGGCCCTACTTTATAACGGCGCCGCGAAAGTTACACTCTATCACTTCTGATAACCTATTCTATGTATCACATTCATCAGCTATCTCGTATTTCCAAATTTCGGTATTAAACAAGGAATAAACTTAAACTACTTACAATTTAATCTCCAATCAATCTCCTCCCGCAGCGGATTCGTCGTGATTCGCCGTCACTTCGCCGATAATCTCCCCAATAACTCGTTCGGTAGTCTCGATCTGCTCCTCGATCCTTTTTCAACCGTCGTCGCTATCGAAAGTTATTGTTTCTTAACCGCCAACCGATAAGCTTTTTCTTGCCAGGTGCATGTGAAAGAAATAGATGCTCGATCACTCGTGTTTCGTCCCAAAATCTGCTCCTCGATTCTTATTACCGATCTTACATTTACATAGCTTGAAACAACCTTCGACTCCCTACCGCAAGCGTGTCCGCGCCAATGAAGTAGTATGGATTTCTATCTGCTACCGGTACGGCTCGCGACGTGATCGACCGTGACACCCCCCTCTCTTCAGAGAATTCCCTGGGAATTCTTGACGCTATTTCTCAGAGACGCCACGCGTAATTATATACTAACCCCGAGTTTTATATTTCGGTACGCTTTAGCTTATCGTACAACAATTTCCGGTCGTTGATATTCCTTATTTGAATTCTGAATTGCACATTCACATCACAAATCCCAGACATACCTTATTATGCATGCATATGTGTCTCGACTGATAGCTCTAACTGGTGTTGGTATCTGTGCCCGTAATATTTCAATATTCTAATACGACCTGAACTCAATTTTAGGATAAAAACCAAAGGACATCAAGAGAAAAAGAAAAAAAACGAAGATAAAAAAAAACGAGAGGCGCAAAACAAGACGAAAAAAAGGAGAAAAAGGAAAGGAAAAGATAAGATCAACCCTACTCAACAGAGGCACGGAAGTCACGCCCCAAACTATGGTATATTATTTCAGTTTTATCTCATTCATTCTAACTCATACGACTAACTCCTCAAAATTTACTATTAACTAATACTAGGCTTACTTCTACTAACCCTTCACCAAATATTTTTTTTTTCTTTACAACGCTTAATCCCGGAAGTTACTCAATAATATTAATTCTGTTATTGTGAAACTAAATCCCACCACCATTTCTTTTCCATTGCTTATCGCGCCGGCATACCACCACCACAGAGTCTAATGGCTAACCTTTCAAAAGAAACGTGTATCTAAATTCGAAGCCCGCCACCAAAATCCATGCTAATCACGTTCGCCTTCCACATACATTTTGAGGTCTTTCGCATGCCAAGTGCCTGCATTTTTACCTTTTCCGTCGACCAATTCGTATGTCCACGCTGATGTCTTTCTTCTCAGTGTGAAAGGTCCGATGTATGCCGGGGCTAATTTAGCTGAAAAATTTTTACTAGCATCCGACAAAACGTAGTTCTTACGCCAAACTCTCTGTCCCACCTGAAAGCTCTCTGTGCGTCGGCGAAGATCATACCGCTTTTGACTGGTAACCGCTGCCCGTTTCATCCTCTGGACCACCTCCTCCCGTATCTTTTCCAAATTAATTGCGTTTTTGACTGGTGAAAACGCCTCTTGCACTCCTGCTGGCCGCTCCACATCCTCCCTAAATGTGACCATTTCTCGCCCAAAATTTAAAAAGTAAGGGGTGAAGCCCGTGACTTCATGCTTATACGTTCTCAGCGCACACGCGATTTTACTCAGGTATTGGTCCCACGAGCGATGGTTCTCTGACGCGTAACATCTCAACATGCATTTTATGTCCTGATTACGGCGCTCCGCCGGGTTAGCCTGGGGATGGTACAGCGCGGTGAAACATATCTTAACGCCATACTCTTCCACCGCCCGCTTGAACTGCTTTCCCCGGAACTGCACCCCATTATCGCATATCAAAGCCCTGGGTACTCCATACACCAAGAAGACGTTCTCTTCCAACAACCGGAAAACAGCCGATGCCGTCGCTGTCCGTACTGGTAATATTACCGAGTACTTGGTGACATAGTCTACAATCGTGAGAATGTAGGTGTACCCTCTCGTTGACCTAGGTAATGGTCCCACTAGATCCACGCTGATCAGTTCCCATGGCAATTTGGCCTCGCCAGCCCTCGTAGACATCAAGCCGATCGGTGATTTTCTCTCCACCTTGCAGGTTTGGCACACGTTACAGGAACGTACATATTTCTGTATGTCTCTCCGCATCCGGGGCCAGTAGAAATTTTGAGCAACGCGAGCCAACGTTCGAGTAGCACCAAGATGTCCCGCCTTCGGGTCGTCGTGACACCGGAACAGTATGGAACCCCTTTCCGTTTTCGGAACTACCCTTTTCCAAACCGGGTTGCCGTCCCTCTCGCTCCCATAGCCTGGTAGCTGCTTCCACAGAGTATTATCGACCACTTTCCAATTCGCAAACTTACGCGGATCGCTCCGAACCTTCTCCACCATTTCCACAAACCATCGCTCTAGCGCCGGGGAAGCCGCTATGTCTCCCACCTCCGCAACCGCTCGAGACAGTGCGTCTGGCACCAAATGTTCCTTCCCTTTCCGATGAACGATCTCAAAGTCGAATTGCTGGAGGCGTACTGCCCATCTCGCCAACCTGCCTGATGGGTCCTTCAGCTTGTTTAACCAGACAAGGGAATGATGGTCGGTAATCACGATGAAATGCGTACCCTCAATGTATGGCCGTAACTTCTCTATGGCCCACACAACCCCTAAGCACTCCCTTTCGGTGACAGAATAATTTCTCTCCCGTCTCGACAAAGCCCGACTCAAATAGCAGACCACTTTCTCTCCTGATGGGTGAGCCTGACTCAAAACAGCCCCAATTCCGACATCCGATGCATCCGTCTGCACTTTGAAGGGGAGGTCGAAATCAGGACAGGCTAATATCGGCGCGGCCATAAGTTTCTGTTTGCACGCGACAAAAGCCTGCTCACATATATCTGACCATATAAACTTACGTCCTTTTTTCAACAGATCATTTAATGGCGCGACAAGAGTGGCGTGATCCGGGATGAAACGCCTGTACCACGACACCATACCGAGTAGTTGTCGGACTTGTTTGACTGATGTCGGTTTAGGAAATCCCTTAATCGCCTCAACCTTCTCTGGATCTACATGCAGACCTCTTTCATCCACTAGGTAGCCTAAATACCGCAATTGAGCCCTACAGAATTGACATTTCTCTTTCGATACTCGCAGACCTTCTTCCCTCAACCTAGAGAAGACCTCTCGCAGTACTTCCAAGTGTCGCTCGAACGTTTCCGTGACAATAATGATATCGTCTAGGTAAGTGAAAACGAAAGGTTCGAGAGTAGGCCCCAATACCGTATCAATTAACCTTTGCCAGGTGGCTCCTGAGTTGTGGAGACCGAAAGGCATGCGCCGAAAATGAAATAAACCCCTACCCGGCACGGTAAAGGCAGTGTATTGTTGAGATTCCTCCGCCATGGGCACTTGCCAATACGCCGACTTCACGTCCAGCGTCGACAGATATTTTGCATTTCGTAGTTTGTCGAGAGTTGCCGAGATATAAGGTAACGGATACGCATCTTTTTCCGACACCGCGTTTACTTTGCGAAAATCAACGCAAAATCTGTAGGAACCGTCCTTTTTACGAACCAACAAGATCGGGGAGGACCAAGCACTTTTCGATGGCTCAACCACTCCCATTCGCAACATATCGTCCAACTCTAGGTTTATTTGTTTTTGAACTGCGGGGGAAACGGGATAATATCGCTGCTTGATTGGTTCCGATTTTGTCTTTATGACGTGGCTGACAGACTTCGCGCAACCCAAACCATCCCCCATCAATTCGAACTGTTGCTCTAATAGCTCCGACAGAATCTTCACCTCTCCCTGCGTTAAGTGTGACCAACCTCGTAGCGCTTTCCCGGTTCCTGACTCTACAGTGGCCACGGAGGTCCATTGTTGCCCCTTCATATCAAGCACGACTCCAAAAAGCTGCCAAAAATCTACCCCTAGGATTACCTCTTGTGGAATTGCCGCGATCACCAGTACTTCTATCACATATTTCCGCCCCCTTAAACTGAATTCTAACCTTGCCACACCATCCACAGCGCACGTCTCTCCATTTGCCAGCCGCACCTCCTCTACTCTGTCTCGGTCCAAAATCAACCCTTTGGCTTCCAACCGTGACCATCCCTTCTCTCCCAAGATCGTACGACTCGCGCCCGAGTCCAGAAGTCCCTCCATTTCCACACCTTCTACCTCAACTTGCAAATGCGGTCGACTATCCTCGCCGCTCTTTACCAAGGCGTAGTCCACGTTCGCCGAATGAATCACTTGCTGCGGCCTCATCTTCGTGCTCCCTCTGCCGCTTAGTGAGCACGCCGGTCGTTTCCCGATTCTCGTTGATCCGTACGTGCTCGCACCACGGGATTCCTCGCCCTGGATCGGCACGTGGGACATGCTGCTCGCATCACCCCTTGTCTGCCACAACCGAAACATCGTCTGGGCTCCGTGCACTCTCTCGACAGATGACCATCCTTCCGGCAATTCCAACACTGTACTCGCCCGTTTTCGGTCAGTACAGCTATCTGCCCCGAAGTCTCTGCTCCTACGTATGCTAAGTCCGGCTCCAAACAACGTCGCGCTCGCGTAGGAGGTGGCACAAACGCTGCTACTGACGCTCTGGTGGCATCTAATGTCCGCCCCATCCTCACTAACTCAGCTACCGACGTGATAGGCGTTAGACTCAACTGCTGCTGGTAGAAAGGGGCAATGTTTCTACGCAGCGTTCTTAACTTTTTCTCTTCCGAGTAGTTGGTCCTCAACCGGCTGAACAGACGCTCCATTACCGCTACGTATACTCCCATTGACTCGTGCTCTCCCTGGGTGCGCCTTCGGATCTCATCACGCAGGCGATCCTCATAATCTGCTGGCAAAAACTCTGCCTTCAGTTCCTGCACCAGCTCATCCCAGCAACTGACCAAGTCACGATTCGCCCGGAACCAAATGAGAGCCTGCGATTCAAATAGATCCACTGCTGCTCTAAAAAGTTGCGGCTTTGTAAGTCCCCTGGCCTGCCGTAATTCCTCCACGCGCTCCAAAAAAGCACTCACTGATCCGGTCGAATCCCCACTGAATTTAATCCCCCATTTTGCCACCTCCGCCAGGCTCGGAGCTCTCGACGCCTGCGGCGGAGACATCACCGGGACATGATTCGCTGTCTCATCTTCGCCGTCGCTGGATTCTTCTGTGTTCCCGACCAACGTTCCCATCGAGATTATCAACCGGTTCCGTAACATCTTCACGCCCTCCTTCTGTTCCTGAGTGATTGCCTTTACGTTACCTAGCCGGCGGAAACCAAACTCAATTTTCACTCTCGCTTTAATGTAGTCTGAAGAGGTCTGATCCCCCGCAACTCTTGCTACCAACTCTTCAATTTCCGACACTTTCGCAGATAATTCCAAAAAATCCGTATCATACTCATATGGATACTCTGCCTCCACGTAGGACGTGTCGGACGCCGCCTCTGCCTTCAACGTACCCCTCAACGTCTTCCGCATATTGTCGACGGTATCCTGTGGAAAGCCCCGAATAGCGAGCTCATATGTGAGCTCGTCCTTGCTCAAGCGATCGACTAAAATCTTCATCGCACTGAATTCAAAAGAACAAATTCTTCTCAGACTGGTCAGTAGCCAACGAAACCGCCAACACCGCACTCTCTATATGGTTTATCCCTCAATTCCAATGTAACTAGTTCCTAGACCCCGAAAATCTAAAATCAACCCCCCAGTGACTAAAATACCAAAACGTGATAGATCAGTGCTCGCCTTTTCGCTCGATCCTCTATTCACGCTCTCTACTCCCGCACAGTTCTGTCCTGAAAATCCGACCTCTTATTGCTAGTAACAATACTACTTCACACACCCAAGCTTCAATATAAATTCACTATATCCAAACCCATACACACTCTGCTCCAAAATTCAAATGAAATGCTTTTAGTTCTTTGATTACTCACTTTGGCACAAACACTCTAATTCACACAACAATGCTCGGAATCCAGAATTCAGATAAATATATATAGATATACGGTGATCAATAATATACACTGCATCAATAATTGTTATGCAATATAATAAATAGAAAAGTATAATGTTCTAAAGCAAACAACCCCTACTTATCCCGCCACACGAATGGGGTGAATTCTAAATCAAATACCCGTTCCGCGATTTCTCTTCAAAAAAAAATATTCCGAAATATGCCTTAATGGTTTCTTTCTTCCTGAATTTACACGCCTACCGAGCCTCCCACAATTTGGGACTTGGCTAGACAAAATTTTCCACGTACCGTTACGTACCGTTACTACCGTTATGCCCCACGTTGGGCGCCAATTTATTACAGTTATTCTTTCTTGGACCCCAAATCGATAGTTTCGGGGGCCTAGCCTCACCGGAGATGGGGGTGGGTCGGGCGCCACTCGCTTCACGGCCCCGAAACTGCGCTTGCCGACGCTCGGAAGCGAGAATATGCGACGGTTTCGCGTAATATGTATCGCACAAAGAAAAACACGCTAGCGGTTTCCAAGAAATTCATACACAACAGTTTATTAACGAAGGTTCCTAATTTACCTATATCGGCACTTAGGCCCTACTTTATAACGGCGCCGCGAAAGTTACACTCTATCACTTCTGATAACCTATTCTATGTATCACATTCATCAGCTATCTCGTATTTCCAAATTTCGGTATTAAACAAGGAATAAACTTAAACTACTTACAATTTAATCTCCAATCAATCTCCTCCCGCAGCGGATTCGTCGTGATTCGCCGTCACTTCGCCGATAATCTCCCCAATAACTCGTTCGGTAGTCTCGATCTGCTCCTCGATCCTTTTTCAACCGTCGTCGCTATCGAAAGTTATTGTTTCTTAACCGCCAACCGATAAGCTTTTTCTTGCCAGGTGCATGTGAAAGAAATAGATGCTCGATCACTCGTGTTTCGTCCCAAAATCTGCTCCTCGATTCTTATTACCGATCTTACATTTACATAGCTTGAAACAACCTTCGACTCCCTACCGCAAGCGTGTCCGCGCCAATGAAGTAGTATGGATTTCTATCTGCTACCGGTACGGCTCGCGACGTGATCGACCGTGACACCCCCCTCTCTTCAGAGAATTCCCTGGGAATTCTTGACGCTATTTCTCAGAGACGCCACGCGTAATTATATACTAACCCCGAGTTTTATATTTCGGTACGCTTTAGCTTATCGTACAACAATTTCCGGTCGTTGATATTCCTTATTTGAATTCTGAATTGCACATTCACATCACAAATCCCAGACATACCTTATTATGCATGCATATGTGTCTCGACTGATAGCTCTAACTGGTGTTGGTATCTGTGCCCGTAATATTTCAATATTCTAATACGACCTGAACTCAATTTTAGGATAAAAACCAAAGGACATCAAGAGAAAAAGAAAAAAAACGAAGATAAAAAACTCTAGCGCACCTGAACCGCTAGAAACACTAATGTTCGAAGAACAGTAGAAGAATCGTGCAGGTTTTGAGTGCATATTCCACCACATGTGCTGCTTATTACGGCCAAACTGTTTCAAATGCCACGTTTTACTTTGGTCTCTAGAATGCATTATAACTCATATGGTAGAAGGTTTCAGATATTACCACTGGCATGGGTTTCAAAGTTTATGAAAGAAAAACACTTGTTAATTATATTCGTTATCAGTTGCTTATTTCACCAAACTTTGAAAGCAGCATCTCATATAACATCAATGAAGAAAATGCTCAGTGTCTGCAGCACTGTAACTGAAGTTGGTGTTCGGGGCTGCGATCCGAAAAATTTGCAGAACTTAGGGAATTGAAACATCGGTTATTTATTTTCATTGTAAATGTTTCCGGTATGAATACTAACTGTAAGCATTTATTGATACAAAAGTAGCACAACCGACTCGTGCTGGCAACCTTTCGCCAGTATCAAAGTCAAGAAAATATCAAATCTGCTTCACGTTGTTTAATTACATTCGAAGTTATAGGAGTATAAAGAAATTTAGGGTTACCTGCAGCGAGTTTTTTCAAATGATCGAAAGCTTAATATTTGCTGTTTATTGTCACTACAATATCATTATTATTTGAAAATTCTACGATAAAACCGCTTAATAAAGATATTACAATAAAACACAAAACCAACAATAGCTGGCAACCCTATAGTGGCTTTTCAACCAAATTTGGTCTGAATAATGTTTATGACAGGTTTCATTAATTGTATGAAATTCGTATTGATTTCATGACTGCACTGGAAGTTATAGTGCAAAAAGTTTTATTTTCCTGAGCGAATTTTCAAAACCAAAGACACAAAAATTACCATAGCTGGCAGCACCAATAAAATTTTTCAACCAAATTTCCATCAAACAGAGATTAGAGTTAGGTGTGTCTACTGTGTCAATTTCATGAAAATCTGGTAACTTATTCACATTTCATAGGGCAAAAAGCAGTTTTTTTTCTTTGTAATTTTTCAAGATGGCACCACTGGCACAGACTTGCCCACAATTCAAAATCGCTTCTATCAAATCTGGTCTTACTTAAGTCCAGTGCATTCTGTAAATTTTAGCTGTATCTGATTATTGGTTCGTGAGTTTCCGTGAACAGAAGTTTTTGATGCTAAAAATATAGGTTAACTGGGAGAGGGTTACCGTTCTTGTCCGACATGAAATTTATTTAGTTTTATTTTGAACGTGTAGATAAAACATAAGATTTATATACAGATTGGTTTTATTGTAAGAAACGGACATTTTTTTGAATATTCGATGGTTTGAATGTTTTCACTTCCAATTTTTTTTTTCAAAATGAAGACACCAAAATTATCATAGCTGGCAGCTCCAACCGAATTTTTCAACCAAACTTCTACCAAACGTGGCTTAAAGTAAGGTCCAGCAATTGTGTGAGTTTCGTCAAAATCGAACGATTCAATCAGAATTTATAGGGCTAAAAACAGTTATCTTTTTTAGTGGTTTTTCAAGATGGCAACACTGGCACAGAATCGCCCGCATTTCAAAATCACTTCTATCAGACCTGGTCCTATTTAAGGCCAATACATTCTGTGAATTTCAAATAATTCTGCTCATCGGATCGTGAGTTTCCGTGAACAGAAGTTTTTGATGCTAAAAATATAGGTAAATTGGGCAAGGGTTACCAGGCGTGCCCGTTATACCATAACTTTTTTTTTTTTTTGGTTATATAAACAAAGCACAAGATTTACATATGAATGGCTGTTTTTTGAAGAAACGGCATTTTTTCAAGAGAGACGATGATTTGGAGGTTTTCACTTTCAGTGCCTGCCCTAGCTACAGGGTTACCAGCACGCTCATTAAAATATACACAAATCTACAACTAAATAATATCAATATGTCCTGAAAATTTCGTAATGATTGAGTAGCTCTGTCACAAGTTATCGAAATGTAAAAATTTTCAAATTTTCCCGTCCTCTTTTTAGGCACCCAGCGCACACATAGGGTTAAAAAATTCCAAAGCATTATCCGATTTATATGTAAAACACGTTAGAAATTTATTTCGTTAACTTTATTTTTGCGAAAATCATTTGTGCACGAAATAATAGGTATATTAAAAATATCACTTAAATGGCCGCCGGCGCCAAAAGGTTAACAATAACTGACATTTAAAGAGACCTGGACCTATTCTGCATATACACCAATATATCCTGAAAATTTCAGCTCAATCGGATGGCGCGTTCCCGAGATTATCTCACTGAAATTTTTTGTACATATATATATATATATATAAAGAAATATGAATTTTTGGCCGAATCGATTTTAATACTAATGTTCTTCGAACATTAGTAAAAAAAACGAGAGGCGCAAAACAAGACGAAAAAAAGGAGAAAAAGGAAAGGAAAAGATAAGATCAACCCTACTCAACAGAGGCACGGAAGTCACGCCCCAAACTATGGTATATTATTTCAGTTTTATCTCATTCATTCTAACTCATACGACTAACTCCTCAAAATTTACTATTAACTAATACTAGGCTTACTTCTACTAACCCTTCACCAAATATTTTTTTTTTCTTTACAACGCTTAATCCCGGAAGTTACTCAATAATATTAATTCTGTTATTGTGAAACTAAATCCCACCACCATTTCTTTTCCATTGCTTATCGCGCCGGCATACCACCACCACAGAGTCTAATGGCTAACCTTTCAAAAGAAACGTGTATCTAAATTCGAAGCCCGCCACCAAAATCCATGCTAATCACGTTCGCCTTCCACATACATTTTGAGGTCTTTCGCATGCCAAGTGCCTGCATTTTTACCTTTTCCGTCGACCAATTCGTATGTCCACGCTGATGTCTTTCTTCTCAGTGTGAAAGGTCCGATGTATGCCGGGGCTAATTTAGCTGAAAAATTTTTACTAGCATCCGACAAAACGTAGTTCTTACGCCAAACTCTCTGTCCCACCTGAAAGCTCTCTGTGCGTCGGCGAAGATCATACCGCTTTTGACTGGTAACCGCTGCCCGTTTCATCCTCTGGACCACCTCCTCCCGTATCTTTTCCAAATTAATTGCGTTTTTGACTGGTGAAAACGCCTCTTGCACTCCTGCTGGCCGCTCCACATCCTCCCTAAATGTGACCATTTCTCGCCCAAAATTTAAAAAGTAAGGGGTGAAGCCCGTGACTTCATGCTTATACGTTCTCAGCGCACACGCGATTTTACTCAGGTATTGGTCCCACGAGCGATGGTTCTCTGACGCGTAACATCTCAACATGCATTTTATGTCCTGATTACGGCGCTCCGCCGGGTTAGCCTGGGGATGGTACAGCGCGGTGAAACATATCTTAACGCCATACTCTTCCACCGCCCGCTTGAACTGCTTTCCCCGGAACTGCACCCCATTATCGCATATCAAAGCCCTGGGTACTCCATACACCAAGAAGACGTTCTCTTCCAACAACCGGAAAACAGCCGATGCCGTCGCTGTCCGTACTGGTAATATTACCGAGTACTTGGTGACATAGTCTACAATCGTGAGAATGTAGGTGTACCCTCTCGTTGACCTAGGTAATGGTCCCACTAGATCCACGCTGATCAGTTCCCATGGCAATTTGGCCTCGCCAGCCCTCGTAGACATCAAGCCGATCGGTGATTTTCTCTCCACCTTGCAGGTTTGGCACACGTTACAGGAACGTACATATTTCTGTATGTCTCTCCGCATCCGGGGCCAGTAGAAATTTTGAGCAACGCGAGCCAACGTTCGAGTAGCACCAAGATGTCCCGCCTTCGGGTCGTCGTGACACCGGAACAGTATGGAACCCCTTTCCGTTTTCGGAACTACCCTTTTCCAAACCGGGTTGCCGTCCCTCTCGCTCCCATAGCCTGGTAGCTGCTTCCACAGAGTATTATCGACCACTTTCCAATTCGCAAACTTACGCGGATCGCTCCGAACCTTCTCCACCATTTCCACAAACCATCGCTCTAGCGCCGGGGAAGCCGCTATGTCTCCCACCTCCGCAACCGCTCGAGACAGTGCGTCTGGCACCAAATGTTCCTTCCCTTTCCGATGAACGATCTCAAAGTCGAATTGCTGGAGGCGTACTGCCCATCTCGCCAACCTGCCTGATGGGTCCTTCAGCTTGTTTAACCAGACAAGGGAATGATGGTCGGTAATCACGATGAAATGCGTACCCTCAATGTATGGCCGTAACTTCTCTATGGCCCACACAACCCCTAAGCACTCCCTTTCGGTGACAGAATAATTTCTCTCCCGTCTCGACAAAGCCCGACTCAAATAGCAGACCACTTTCTCTCCTGATGGGTGAGCCTGACTCAAAACAGCCCCAATTCCGACATCCGATGCATCCGTCTGCACTTTGAAGGGGAGGTCGAAATCAGGACAGGCTAATATCGGCGCGGCCATAAGTTTCTGTTTGCACGCGACAAAAGCCTGCTCACATATATCTGACCATATAAACTTACGTCCTTTTTTCAACAGATCATTTAATGGCGCGACAAGAGTGGCGTGATCCGGGATGAAACGCCTGTACCACGACACCATACCGAGTAGTTGTCGGACTTGTTTGACTGATGTCGGTTTAGGAAATCCCTTAATCGCCTCAACCTTCTCTGGATCTACATGCAGACCTCTTTCATCCACTAGGTAGCCTAAATACCGCAATTGAGCCCTACAGAATTGACATTTCTCTTTCGATACTCGCAGACCTTCTTCCCTCAACCTAGAGAAGACCTCTCGCAGTACTTCCAAGTGTCGCTCGAACGTTTCCGTGACAATAATGATATCGTCTAGGTAAGTGAAAACGAAAGGTTCGAGAGTAGGCCCCAATACCGTATCAATTAACCTTTGCCAGGTGGCTCCTGAGTTGTGGAGACCGAAAGGCATGCGCCGAAAATGAAATAAACCCCTACCCGGCACGGTAAAGGCAGTGTATTGTTGAGATTCCTCCGCCATGGGCACTTGCCAATACGCCGACTTCACGTCCAGCGTCGACAGATATTTTGCATTTCGTAGTTTGTCGAGAGTTGCCGAGATATAAGGTAACGGATACGCATCTTTTTCCGACACCGCGTTTACTTTGCGAAAATCAACGCAAAATCTGTAGGAACCGTCCTTTTTACGAACCAACAAGATCGGGGAGGACCAAGCACTTTTCGATGGCTCAACCACTCCCATTCGCAACATATCGTCCAACTCTAGGTTTATTTGTTTTTGAACTGCGGGGGAAACGGGATAATATCGCTGCTTGATTGGTTCCGATTTTGTCTTTATGACGTGGCTGACAGACTTCGCGCAACCCAAACCATCCCCCATCAATTCGAACTGTTGCTCTAATAGCTCCGACAGAATCTTCACCTCTCCCTGCGTTAAGTGTGACCAACCTCGTAGCGCTTTCCCGGTTCCTGACTCTACAGTGGCCACGGAGGTCCATTGTTGCCCCTTCATATCAAGCACGACTCCAAAAAGCTGCCAAAAATCTACCCCTAGGATTACCTCTTGTGGAATTGCCGCGATCACCAGTACTTCTATCACATATTTCCGCCCCCTTAAACTGAATTCTAACCTTGCCACACCATCCACAGCGCACGTCTCTCCATTTGCCAGCCGCACCTCCTCTACTCTGTCTCGGTCCAAAATCAACCCTTTGGCTTCCAACCGTGACCATCCCTTCTCTCCCAAGATCGTACGACTCGCGCCCGAGTCCAGAAGTCCCTCCATTTCCACACCTTCTACCTCAACTTGCAAATGCGGTCGACTATCCTCGCCGCTCTTTACCAAGGCGTAGTCCACGTTCGCCGAATGAATCACTTGCTGCGGCCTCATCTTCGTGCTCCCTCTGCCGCTTAGTGAGCACGCCGGTCGTTTCCCGATTCTCGTTGATCCGTACGTGCTCGCACCACGGGATTCCTCGCCCTGGATCGGCACGTGGGACATGCTGCTCGCATCACCCCTTGTCTGCCACAACCGAAACATCGTCTGGGCTCCGTGCACTCTCTCGACAGATGACCATCCTTCCGGCAATTCCAACACTGTACTCGCCCGTTTTCGGTCAGTACAGCTATCTGCCCCGAAGTCTCTGCTCCTACGTATGCTAAGTCCGGCTCCAAACAACGTCGCGCTCGCGTAGGAGGTGGCACAAACGCTGCTACTGACGCTCTGGTGGCATCTAATGTCCGCCCCATCCTCACTAACTCAGCTACCGACGTGATAGGCGTTAGACTCAACTGCTGCTGGTAGAAAGGGGCAATGTTTCTACGCAGCGTTCTTAACTTTTTCTCTTCCGAGTAGTTGGTCCTCAACCGGCTGAACAGACGCTCCATTACCGCTACGTATACTCCCATTGACTCGTGCTCTCCCTGGGTGCGCCTTCGGATCTCATCACGCAGGCGATCCTCATAATCTGCTGGCAAAAACTCTGCCTTCAGTTCCTGCACCAGCTCATCCCAGCAACTGACCAAGTCACGATTCGCCCGGAACCAAATGAGAGCCTGCGATTCAAATAGATCCACTGCTGCTCTAAAAAGTTGCGGCTTTGTAAGTCCCCTGGCCTGCCGTAATTCCTCCACGCGCTCCAAAAAAGCACTCACTGATCCGGTCGAATCCCCACTGAATTTAATCCCCCATTTTGCCACCTCCGCCAGGCTCGGAGCTCTCGACGCCTGCGGCGGAGACATCACCGGGACATGATTCGCTGTCTCATCTTCGCCGTCGCTGGATTCTTCTGTGTTCCCGACCAACGTTCCCATCGAGATTATCAACCGGTTCCGTAACATCTTCACGCCCTCCTTCTGTTCCTGAGTGATTGCCTTTACGTTACCTAGCCGGCGGAAACCAAACTCAATTTTCACTCTCGCTTTAATGTAGTCTGAAGAGGTCTGATCCCCCGCAACTCTTGCTACCAACTCTTCAATTTCCGACACTTTCGCAGATAATTCCAAAAAATCCGTATCATACTCATATGGATACTCTGCCTCCACGTAGGACGTGTCGGACGCCGCCTCTGCCTTCAACGTACCCCTCAACGTCTTCCGCATATTGTCGACGGTATCCTGTGGAAAGCCCCGAATAGCGAGCTCATATGTGAGCTCGTCCTTGCTCAAGCGATCGACTAAAATCTTCATCGCACTGAATTCAAAAGAACAAATTCTTCTCAGACTGGTCAGTAGCCAACGAAACCGCCAACACCGCACTCTCTATATGGTTTATCCCTCAATTCCAATGTAACTAGTTCCTAGACCCCGAAAATCTAAAATCAACCCCCCAGTGACTAAAATACCAAAACGTGATAGATCAGTGCTCGCCTTTTCGCTCGATCCTCTATTCACGCTCTCTACTCCCGCACAGTTCTGTCCTGAAAATCCGACCTCTTATTGCTAGTAACAATACTACTTCACACACCCAAGCTTCAATATAAATTCACTATATCCAAACCCATACACACTCTGCTCCAAAATTCAAATGAAATGCTTTTAGTTCTTTGATTACTCACTTTGGCACAAACACTCTAATTCACACAACAATGCTCGGAATCCAGAATTCAGATAAATATATATAGATATACGGTGATCAATAATATACACTGCATCAATAATTGTTATGCAATATAATAAATAGAAAAGTATAATGTTCTAAAGCAAACAACCCCTACTTATCCCGCCACACGAATGGGGTGAATTCTAAATCAAATACCCGTTCCGCGATTTCTCTTCAAAAAAAAATATTCCGAAATATGCCTTAATGGTTTCTTTCTTCCTGAATTTACACGCCTACCGAGCCTCCCACAATTTGGGACTTGGCTAGACAAAATTTTCCACGTACCGTTACGTACCGTTACTACCGTTATGCCCCACGTTGGGCGCCAATTTATTACAGTTATTCTTTCTTGGACCCCAAATCGATAGTTTCGGGGGCCTAGCCTCACCGGAGATGGGGGTGGGTCGGGCGCCACTCGCTTCACGGCCCCGAAACTGCGCTTGCCGACGCTCGGAAGCGAGAATATGCGACGGTTTCGCGTAATATGTATCGCACAAAGAAAAACACGCTAGCGGTTTCCAAGAAATTCATACACAACAGTTTATTAACGAAGGTTCCTAATTTACCTATATCGGCACTTAGGCCCTACTTTATAACGGCGCCGCGAAAGTTACACTCTATCACTTCTGATAACCTATTCTATGTATCACATTCATCAGCTATCTCGTATTTCCAAATTTCGGTATTAAACAAGGAATAAACTTAAACTACTTACAATTTAATCTCCAATCAATCTCCTCCCGCAGCGGATTCGTCGTGATTCGCCGTCACTTCGCCGATAATCTCCCCAATAACTCGTTCGGTAGTCTCGATCTGCTCCTCGATCCTTTTTCAACCGTCGTCGCTATCGAAAGTTATTGTTTCTTAACCGCCAACCGATAAGCTTTTTCTTGCCAGGTGCATGTGAAAGAAATAGATGCTCGATCACTCGTGTTTCGTCCCAAAATCTGCTCCTCGATTCTTATTACCGATCTTACATTTACATAGCTTGAAACAACCTTCGACTCCCTACCGCAAGCGTGTCCGCGCCAATGAAGTAGTATGGATTTCTATCTGCTACCGGTACGGCTCGCGACGTGATCGACCGTGAAAAATTTCAAAACCGTAGTCTGACTAATCTAAACGTGTCCTTGTTAGTTTTGATGATGGATTTTTATGCGTGAATAACGATACCAGGGGTCTGTGATCTGATACGACAATAAATTTTTGTCCATACAAATATGTTCTAAAAAAATGTATTCTCCAATGGATTGTAAGTAGTTCTCTCTCTAAAATTGGTTTATTCAGCTCGTGTTTGTTTTGAGTTCTAATCATGATCGTGGCGAGAGCAGTCTTGTTTTCGCACTGACTCCGAAAGTTCCGTTAAAGGTCACCTAGATATATAGAAGCACAAACGCAGTTTGACTGCGACTTTTATTGACAGAAATTATCGTCGTGATAAAGTGAATGAACGTGATATCGATAGTGAACTAGGAATAGTGCCAGCCAGGTTTATAGCAAAACGTGTAAGATAAAAAAATCCCCAATGGGGAGAAAACGAAAAAATACCAAGTCTGCGAACTATGTCGAAGTTTCAGATGTTGACGAGCCAGTTAATTTTCCATCCGGCAAAAGTTCGAATAAAATTATCGCTCTTGAGAAGGAGAACCAAACGCATTGAAAAGAGCTCTTGGACCTGAAACGGCAGATTATATTACTTATGGAGGCCCAACCGGTGAGGTATAATGCAAAACAACCAACGTTGATGCCAACGCTAAGACCTGGCCCGAAAATAATAGCCAAGCAGCCCCTGCTACCACCAATGATAACATTTCCGTCCGTGGTCAGTATGAATGGTTTTTCGAAATCTGGGTATTGCAGTATGGGTGGTAAAATCAGTTTACAGTTAAGAAGTTCGTATGCTTTTTGCTGCTCTTGCTCCCAAATGAATGGTGCTTGTTTTTTTTAAAAGAGCATTGAAACTTTTAGCGATTTCAGCGAAATTCGGTATAAATTGTCGATAGTAATTGCAAAATGCTACGAATCTTCGTACGTCATTCGCGTTCTTTTGGGTGGGGTAGTTCTCAATAACTTTATTTTTAGCAGGGTCTGTTTTTATACCTTCTGCTGTGATGAGGTGCCCTAAATACACTACTTCTGATCTTAAACAATTGCATTTGGTTGCATTCACCTTCAAATTGTATTTACGCAGCTTTTGCAAAACCTTTTTTAAATATTCGTTGTGATGTTTCATGCTGCAAACCAAAAACCATGATATCATCCATGTATAAGAATGCTGAGTCACTCAAACCAGTAAGAGCAATAACTAACATTCTTCGAAAGCTATTCGATGATATTTTCAATCCGAAAGGTAACCTTTTAAACTGATAATGTTCAACACTGGTGGAAAAAGCAGTTAAAGGTCTTGATTCCTTTTTAAGTTCAACTTGGTGGAATGAACTAGTCATATCCAAGGTGGAAAAATATTTTGCCCTACCTAGTTTGTCTAGAACATCTTCCAACCTTGTCAATTGGAATTTATTGTTCACCAGTTTGTCATTCAGTTTACTGAAGTCAACAACTAATCTCCACTTTCTCTCATCATAAGAGCTTTTCTTCGGTGCGACCAACAATGGTGTGTTGAATGGGTTTGTAGACTGTTCAATGATGTCATTGTCTTTCAGCTCACAAACCTGCCTAAGAATTTCTTCACTCTGCGTTTCTGGAAGTCTATAATTTTTTATATAAAATAGGTTTTCACCGCATGTATTCAGCTTCTGCTGGTAGAAATTATTCTTCGTGAGGTATTTACCTTCAAGGTGGAATACGTCCTAGTATTCTTCAATAATTTCTGGTAAGCTTTTATTTGCATGCCTCACCAATAGTGTCTGTCTTGATTACTTCCAATAGTTTGTATATTCGTTTTTAGTCAAACTTTTGTTGTGCTCTTAATGTGTAATAATTACTGAGCGGCTATACCTCTATTTGAAAACTTTTCAGAGTCACGTCATATTCGTTGGTGTTAAGTATATTCACATGACAACTACCTTTAGCTGGAATTATGAAGCTGCCCAAATATACCCCTGATTCAATTTCTTTATTCCAAATAGCGTTTTCTTCCATTCTATCTTCGTTAATGGGTAATATGGATTCTGTTGTCACGGGTATTTTTATGTTAGCCATATTTACTTTTTTATTATAACATAGGTAACAGAATATCTCTGTCCTGAGTACTGAAGGATATGGTATATGTCTCATAGTCGATCTCTCACATATACTTGACTAGCATATCACGTTCTATAATGCCGTCATTTTCAATAGGAAATTTCTCGTCCACTGTATGAAATGTGTTGGATATTATTGTATCCTCAATCTTGAATTGCAGCTGAATAGTTCCTAAAGACATTGTGGTTTCATCTGTTATTCCCGTTAGTCTGCATCTGTTTTGTGTTTGGACATCATATATTACAGATGTAGAACTGTTAGTTTTGTAAATCGATATGTCAGCTCCAGCATCTATCAACAGTTGTAACCATCGTTTCTCTTTCTAGTTGTAAATTGATACATAATTTGTGGTCATACCCATTATCCTATATATCCTATTATCTAAAACAAATTTATTATATTTTACGGCTTCATTTTCTAATTTTCCTAAGAAAGGCTGCCTAATTCCGCTCGGGAGTTTGCTCGTTTCCCTGGTTCTCTGTTATGCCAATATTTCTACGATTATTTCTCTGATTTCCCTCAAAGCGGCTATTTCCTCGAGCTTTGTTGGTGCGTCTATAATTATTGTTATTGCTACCATTGCGTTTATAATCATTTGCGTCATTATCACGAGTTGCATCATCGTGTCTACTATTTCTCCTAAACCTATTATTGCCGAATCTATAATGTTGCACATTATATCTACGGTTATTATACTTTGTATCCGTCATTGTCATACTAATCACGCTTCTTTTGAATCCCAACAAAGCACCGGGCATCGATGGAATCCCCGCGGAGCTCCTGAAGACAGGCGGGATTTCGGTTTTAAGGGCTATCCATGGATTGGTGACCGACATATGGCAACAAGAAACGATGTCGGATGAGTGGCGAAAAAGTGTTATATGTCCCATTCACAAGAAAGGAGATAAACTGCTATGCGAAAACTACAGGGGCATATCACTTCTTTCTACGTCGTACAAACTCTTGACAAAGATTTTAGAGCTAAGGATTTCCCATCACGCTGAGAAAATTCTTGGGGAATATCAAGGTGGTTTCATGGCATG
>OX376372.1:95263710-95297315 GCA_947369275.1 Nemotelus nigrinus | reverse complement strand
TTCGAAGAACAGTGGAAGAATCGTGCAGGTTTTGAGTGCATATTCCACCACATGTGCTGCTTATTACGGCCAAACTGTTTCAAATGCCACGTTTTACTTTGGTCTCTAGAATGCATTATAACTCATATGGTAGAAGGCTTCAGATATTACCACTGGCATGAATTTCAACGTTTATAAGAGCAAAACACCGGTTAATATTATATTCGTTATCAGTTGCTTATTTCACAAAATTTTGAAAGCAGCATCTCATATAACATCAATGAAGAAAATGCTCAGTGTCTGCAGCACTGTAACTGAAGTTGGTGTTCGGGGCTGCGATCCGAAAAATTTGCAGAACTTAGGGAATTGAAACATCGGTTATTTATTTTCATTGTAAATGTTTCCGGTATGAATACTAACTGTAAGCATTTATTGATACAAAAGTACCACAACCGACTCGTGCTGGCAACCTTTCGCCAGTATCAAAGCCAAGAATATATCAAATCTGCTTCACGTTGTTTAATTACATTCGAAGTTATAGGAGTATAAAGAAATTTAGGGTTACCTGCAGCGAGTTTTTTCAAATGATCGAAAGCTTAATATTTGCTGTTTATTGTCACTACAATATCATTACCATTTGAAAATTCTACGATAAAACCGCTTAATAAAGATATTACAATAAAACACAAAACCAACAATAGCTGGCAACCCTATCGTGGCTTTTCAACCAAATTTGGTCTGAATAATGTTTATGACAGGTTTCATTAATTGTATGAAATTCGTATTGATTTCATGACTGCACTGGAAGTTATAGTGCAAAAAGTTTTATTTTCCTGAGCGAATTTTCAAAATCAAAGACACAAAAATTACCATAGCTGGCAGCACCAATAAAATTTTTCAACCAAATTTCCATCAAACAGAGATTAGAGTTAGGTTTAGCTACTGTGTCAATTTCATGAAAATCTGGTAACTAATTCACATTTCATAGGGCAAAAAGCAGTTTTTTTTCTTTGTAATTTTTCAAGATGGCACCACTGGCACAGAGTTGCCCACAATTAAAAATCGCTTCTATCAAATCTGGTCTTACTTAAGTCCAATGCATTCTGTAAATTTTAGCTGTATCTGATTATTGATTCGTGAGTTTCCGTGAACAGAAGTTTTTGATGCTAAAAATATAGGTTAACTGGGAGAGGGTTACCGTTCTTGTCCGACATGAAATTTATTTAGTTTTATTTTGAACGTGTAGATAAAACATAAGATTTATATACAGATTGGTTTTATTGTAAGAAACGGACATTATTTTGAATATTCGATGGTATGAATGTTTTCACTTCCAAATTTTTTTTTTCAAAATGAAGACACCAAAATTATCATAGCTGGCAGTTCCAACCGAATTTTTCAACCAAATTTCTACCAAACGTGGTTTAAAGTAAGGTCCAGCAATTGTGTGAGTTTCGTCAAAATCGAACGATTGAATCAGAATTTATAGGGCTAAAAACAGTTATCTTTTTTAGTGGTTTTTCAAGATGGCAACACTGGCACAAAATCGCCCGCATTTCAAAATCACTTCTATCAGACCTGGTCCTATTTAAGACCAATACATTCTGCAAATTTCAATAATTTCTGCTCATCGGATCGTGAGTTTCCGTGAACAGAAGTTTTTGATGCTAAAAATATAGGTAAATTGGGCAAGGGTTACCAGGCGTGCCCGTTATACCATAACTTTTTTTTTTTTTTGGTTATGTAAACAAAGCACAAGATTTACATATGAATGGCTGTTTTTTGAAGAAACGGCATTTTTTCAAGAGAGACGATGATTTGGAGGTTTTCACTTTCAGTGCCTGCCCTAGCTACAGGGTTGCCAGCACGCTCATTAAAAGCTACACAAATCTACAACTAAATAATATCAATATGTTCTAAAAATTTCGTAATGATTGAATAGCTCTGTCAAAAGTTATCGAAATTTAAAAATTTTCAAATTTTCCCGTCCTCTTTTTAGGCACCCAGCGCACACTTAGGGTTAAAAAATTCCAAAGCATTATCCGATTCATATGTAAAACACGTTAGAAATTTATTTCGTTAACTTTATTTTTGCGAAAATCATTTGTGCACGAAATAATAGGTATATTAAAAATATCACTTAAATGGCCGCCGGCGCCAAAAGGTTAACAATAACTGACATTTAAAGAGACTTGGACCTATTCTGCATATACACCAATGTATCCTGAAAGTTTCAGCTCAATCGGATGGCGCGTTCCCGAGATTATCTCACTGAAATTTTTTGTACATATATATATATATATATATATATATATATATAGAAATATGAATTTTTGGCCGAATCGATTTTAATACTAATGTTCTTCGAACATTAGTAAAAATTCATACGAAACTGCATTCCCTAGATAAAAGGCGTGTTTTTTGCTCCAATACAGAACAGAATAGAACAATGACGCAAAAACACGATCCATCACAAAACAGCTGATGCTTTCGCTAAGACTAACATAGGTTGCTGTATTTGCTGTGGTACCACTCAACAGCTCAAAACAAAGGGAGAAAATAACGAATATACACTACCACAATCGATAGAAAAAAGCAAAAGGACTAACAGAAAATTATCTCTTTTAACTTTCTACACATTATGCGAGCTTTTTTTAAATTACTAACTACCAACACATTCAACTTAACCTTATATATATATATATATATATATATATATATATATATATATATATATATATATATATATATATATATATATATATATATATATATATATATATATATATATATATATGTATATATATATATATATATATATATATATATATATATATATATATATATATATATATATATATATATATGTATATATATATATATATATATATATATATATATATCTATATATATATATATATATATATATATATATATATATATATATATATATATCATCATCAAAAAATTTAAGTGAAAAAATCTAAGGAACGCGCCATCCGATTGAACTGAAATTTTCAGGACACATTGGCATATATGCAGAATAGTGATAGGTCTCACAAAAAATTAATAATCTCTAACCTTTTTAATATACCTATTATTCCGTACACAAATAATTTTTGCAAAAATAAAGTTGACGGAATAAATTTCGAACGTGTTTTACATGTGAATCGGATAATGTTTTGGAATTTTTTAACCCCATGTGTGCGCTGGGTGCCTAAAAAGAGAACGGGAAAACTTGAAAATTTTTAAATTGCAATAACTTTTGACAGAGCTATTTAATTATTACGATATTTTTAAGACATATTGGTATTATTTAGTTGTAGGTTTGTGTATCTTTTAATGATCGTGCTGGACACCCTGTAGCTAGGGCAGACACTCAAAATGAAAACGTCCAAATCATCGTTTCTCTTGAAAAAATGCCGCTTCTTAAAATAAAGACACTCATATGTAAATCTTGTGCTTTGTTTACATAGACAATAAAAAAAATTGATATGGTATAACGGGCACGCCTGGTAACCCTTGCCCAATTATTCTATATTTTTAACATCAAAAACTTCTGTTCACGGAAACTCACGATCCGATGAGCAGAATTAATAGAAATTTTCAGAATGTATTGGTCCTATACCAGGTTTAATAGAAGTGATTTTGAAGGCGATTCTGTGCCAGTGGTGCCATCTTGAAAAATCACTGACTTTACTCTTACTCTATCACCTTACTTTAAACCACGTTTGGTAGTTATTTGGTTGAAAAATTCAGTTGGAGCTGCCAGCTATGATAATTTTGGTGTTTTAAATTTGAAAAAAATAAAAATTTGGAAGTGAAAACATTCAAACCATTGAATATCCTAAAAAATATCCGTTTCTTGCAATAAAACCAATCTGTATACAAATCTTATCCTTTATCTACACGTTCAAAGTTAAACTTTGAAAATTTCAGGTCGGACAAGAACGGTAACCCTTTCCCACTTAACCTATATTTATAGCATCAAAAACTTCTGTTCACGGGAACTCACGAATCAATAATCAGATACAACTGAAATTTACAGAATGCATTGGGCTTAAGTAGGACCAGGTCTGATAGAAGCAATTTTGAATTGAAGGCAACTCTGTGCCAGTGGTGCCATCTTGAAAAATTACAAAGAAAAAAAACTGGTTTTTCCCCCATGAAATGTGAATAAGTCACCAGATTTTCATGAAATTGACACAGTAGCTGAACCTTACTCTAAACTTTATTTGGTAGAAATTTGGTTGAAATATTTGATTGGTGCTGCCAGCTATGGTAATTTTTGTGTCTTTGGTTTTGAAAATTCTCTCAGGAAAATAAAACTTTTTGCCCTATAACTTCCAGTGCAGTCATGAAATCAATACGAATTTCAAACAATTAATGGAACTTATTATAGACATTATTCAGGCCAAATTTGGTTGAAAAGCCACGATAGGGCTGCCAGGTATTGTTGGTTTTGTGTTTGTTTGCAATATCTTTATTAAGCGGTTTTATCGTAGAATTTTCAATTGGTAATGATATTGTAGTGACAATAAACAGCAAATATTTAGCTTTCCATTATTTGAAAAATTTTGCTGCAGGTAACCCTAAATTTCTTTGTACTCCTATAACCTCGAATGTAATATAACAACGTGAAGCAGATGTGATACATTCTTGGCTTTGATACTGGCGAAAGGCTGCCAGCACGAGCCGGGACTGCTACGTTTGTATCAATAAATGCTAACAGTTAGTATTCATACCGGAAACATTTACAATTAAAATAAATAACCGATGTTTAAATTCCTAAAGTACTGCAAATTTTTCGGATCGCAGCCCCAAACACCAACTTCAGTTACAGTGCTGCAGGCACTGAGCATTTTCTTCATTGATGTTGCATGAGATGCTGCTTTAAAAATTTTGTGAAATAAGCAACTGATAACGAATATAATTAACCCGTGTTTTGCTCTCACAAACGTTGAAATTCATGCCAGTGGTAATATCTGAAACCTTGTACCATATGAGTTATAATGCATTCTTGAGACCAAAGTAAAACGTGGCATTTGAAACAGTTTGGCCGTAATAAGCAGCTCATGTGGTGGAATATGCACTCAAAACCTGCACGGTCTTCTACTGTTCTTCGAACATTAGTGTTTCTAGCGGTTCAGGTGCGCTAGAGTTTTTTTCTATCACCACATTCTATGCTTCAGCACGTGAACTACCTATGACGAATAAAATTTCTGTGCTAGTGAATTCACTGGTGCAGGAGTGTTGTTGTTTCCAATGCGTATATCCTATTCTCTTCTAGATAGAGGAGCAAAAAACACGCCTAATGTATCCTCCGCCAGCCAAGCACAACTGAATGTAACCTTTACAATATCCCAAAGAAGCCTATAATATTTGACAAAGTGCATGTGGACCACTTCGGACCATTACCATCGCTGCAGCCAAAAAGAAAACATGTGTAGTACTTCTTATAGTAGACTCGTTTACAAAATATGTAAAACTATACCCAACTTACAGTACAAGTTCCGAAGAAGTCATTGCAGCCTGTTATAAAATATCTACGTACATACTTGCCTAAATTCATGCCGTATATTCACCTGTCTTATTAAAGATCAATACCGATACGTACTTACCTATTCGTTTATTTACCACATATCTGTTTGCATACGTACATGCAGTTTAAATGTAGATACAAAATATCTGTACAACAAACTCATATGACGTGCATGTAATTTCTTGTCTGTATTGTTAATACAGCATTTATATCATACGATATCTTGCCAATCGGTCCCAAGTTTGAAAGTTCCATTAATTGGATTGTTACGGCGCTTTTATATAAAAATTTATGATATTTAAAAAGCCCGTTCGTTCTTATTCTCATGAATGCATATCCCATGAGGTACGAGGGCTGTTCGTTCGGTTCCTCATAAATACAGGTTCCATGACGGTACGAAAACCGTTCGTTTGGATCCTCATGAATGTATATTTGACCTGGGATAGACACGAAGAAGTACAGAGTGTAAAAGTAAGAATTCACGCGACCAACAAGATGTCATCAGATATCAGCGCGTAGTCTCAGTGAACATCTAAATTTAAGCTTGAACACAACCAGTGTTGTTCCCCTTCCGAAAAAATTAGTAGCAAATTTGTATCAAAAAAGGTAGTACATTTACAAATTTCGTAGTAGATTTGAGAATTTTCAGTCAAACAAGAAGAAAATATGTGATCTTGTTATTCACAAGTGCTTTTTTGCATGCTTTACAATACTCCTTGTATTAAAACACATTGGTTGTAGGTAGGTTATGAAAACCGAACTATAGTTCAATATATTATGCATAACAAATACAGATACATTTGGTACAGGAGGTTACATTAGATAATAGATGGCGTGAAACGTTTTATTTTGATATCATTACAACCTCTTGCCCTTCACAGCTTTGAGCCAGTTAAAGTTATCAATCCAGGATGCCTTGAATTTTTTGTTTTTACTTCTTCGAAGTAGAAGCGGAAGTTTCATAATCCAAACATCTTAAAAAGTTTAGTGTAAATATATGTAAGATTTCATATAATTGAATCCAATTACGAGCTAGTCACGTAAAGTTCCCCTTTCGTATCTGCCATTATTGACGCGCTCTCAGATATCAAAGCTGACTCCGATTATTTACATAGAATTCTTATAATTAATTTATCAAGTCAATGCTTAAATCTACTAAAAAACTTGATTTCCTGTTACTTTGATAACAGGCGTAGAATCAGTGCTGCCACTTTGGATACCTTCGTATCATTTTGGATACGAATCAAATTGGAAAAATTTGGATTATACAATGATACGTTGTCCCTAAAATGGATACTTTTCTCGTCATTTTTAATTTACCTGCACGAAAGCGTGTGTTCATAACAATTACTTTTTTCCAATTTCCATTACATTATATTTCAAATAGAAAAGTTTGATTGCACGATTTGACCATACTGTTATATTTATCCACTTCGAATGGAAGTAGTAGCATTTTCTTTTGAAAAAGTTTGGCGTTCTTTTCAAAATGGGCATTAACATGATGTGACTCAAGAAAGCAAATGTATCTGAAGAGGTAGCTCAGAAACTATCAAAAATCTACAAGAATTTATAATACATAATAATTTATCATGTACAATAATTTGTATAGAGCTAAATAGGTGTATTCTTCCAACCCTCAAAATACATAGGCTGCTGCTGAAACATATTTTATTCCAATAATGAATACATTCCTCATCTTACCTAAAAGTTATGCAGAAGTCTTTGAGGAATGGCGAAGGATTTCGCTGCAAAATTGAAAAATCCTATCCAAAATCTTCAGCAAGACAAAGCTAAGACTTATTGGACGATAGTTCTTGGGCACAACATGAGAAACTTTCACTGCTTTACGGATAAACACAACTCTAGTTTCCCGCCAGCCGGTGGGAACATACGATAAGCGCACACAAGCACTATAAATCTCTCAGAGCCATAGTAGCGATACTTCTATGGTTTGCTGGATATCAGCAGTAAGGACGCCATCAAGGACTAGAGATTTAAACGGCTCTAATGAGTTAATAGCCCTCCTCAGTTGAGAATAAGATATTCTGAATGACGGTGTTGAGCTCGTAGCTTGCTCCGTTTGGTGCACCGCTTCCAGAGGACAATGATTGCCCGGAAAATGTGCATCCAAAAGAACGTTTAGAGTACCAGAGCTGGAATAAGTTCAAATGCCCTCAGGGTTCATGATGCACCACATAGCCTTCGGTGTCGTGCTTAAAACCTTACGAAAGCGATTAGTCTCGCTGATACTATCCACGTTTTCACAAAAATATCTCCATGGGAGCTTCCTCCTTGCGTACGGCATACTTAAAAACCCTCAGCTTCGTTACAGCGACCAGTCATTAGACTTTTTCGAGCTTTTGAACTCCCTCCTACACTCTCTTCGCTGGGTGCTGTTCTCCATGATCTGCTCAGCTGAGCTGCGGCCAGCCACGTTGAACGATAGGTATCTATGATCGGAGAATGAACGCTCCTGTAAAACCCGCCAGTCACGAAGAAGATGCGAGTACCGCCCACTGCCCAAGGTAACGTCAAAAACTTCCCTACGGTTTGAGTTACGGAAGGCCGGTTCGCTGCAAGTACTGGCGATGAAAAAGTGGGGGCAATGATGAAATCAAAAAGTTCCTCACCACGGCCATTTATGTTATAGCTACCCTATACTTCATTATGAGCATTAGAGTCAGCCCCCAGAAAAAAACTACACCAATTTTCATGGCTTTAGCCACAGCACCATTGGCAATGTTGCAGCTGCACTTCCCTCTTCATGTAGTTCCCCGGCCACTTGAGCCACTTGTTTTGAGTCAGGCTTCATATTTATCAGATCTTCTGAAACAAAGCTCTTTGGCCTGTCGCTTCGACATATGCGTAGAGCCAATTTCTCGACTCTGTACCTGATAACGCCCTTACAGGGCATCAAAAACCGGCAGTGCTTCTTCATTTACAATGAAAAGGGCCTCCCGTCTATTATCTACTATTAGCAGAATATTTGAAACAAAAATATTTTTAGCTTCTGCCAAATTTTATGCATTTGATTTGTTAAAAGCTGAATGTGATTTTTTTTATTAAGATTTCGATATTTTTTTAAAATATATGTTCGATTTTACTATATGCTGTAGCATGAATCGCCGATTTATGTTAAATGTCGAAAATGAAATTTTATATTTCCGACAAAAATGGCTTTACAGAGCCATGCAGAGCTATTACACCAAGGTATCAATTTGATACGCATTGCTAAAATTTTGGATACGATGGATACGTGTTTTTTTACTAATTTTGATGAATTTGGATACGATATGAGAGCTCCGAAGCGGCAGCAGTGCGTAAAATATCTCTTCATAGTTCTCAAATAGGTCATGCATACAATTGCCGAAACTCCAAAAGCATGGCGACACTACAAAAGACAATTCAAGTAAGCGTATTCCATTCAAGCGCAGTTTCATTTGCGGAATGTGGAACAAATCACCGAGTACGTTGTGAACTGAAGTTGGCGTTTAGTGAAATGCAATTCTGTACCGTTTCACACGTGGAATAAATCAACTATCAGGCTGCGTTTACATACAAGTTGCATACATGTTCAGCGGCACGCTCGCTTAAGATGGACTTGGTTCATCTGCGGCCCTATTGTACCAAGAAATAGCAATCTGATTGACCGACCGGCTTTTAACCTCATATCAAACAATATAATAAATTTGGTAGCAGAATTGAAGCCTTACGTAGCAGATTTTTTTGAGTTAAAAAAAGTAGCAGGTCTGCTACAATTGTAGTAGGGGAACATCAATGAACACAACGCTCAAGTTTTCTCCGACAAGACAACACTAAAAAAAAACTCGTTGGCCCGTACCTTTGACTGATTCAACATTCCAGTCGCAATTCAAACGTAGAAGCCGTAAAGACAAATTATTCGTTGATCAACGTGCAGCGATGGGAAGATGAAGTCGACGTTCAAAAATTGTGCAGCCGTCATACGTTCATCGATAAACAATTAGATTCTTGGCAGAACAGACGTCATTTGCCTATACTGCTTGGATACATACCGTAAAGGTAAGTACGCAGCCTTGCCTGAATTTCGGTTCCCCTTAAAAATGCATGGGAAAAGAGTGACGGAATTTCGGCACCTGCATTTTTTTTCAGGTCGCTTGAGAAAATCGGTACGCAGCCCATCCTGAAGGTTAGTACGCTGCCGAGCCTGAATTCCTGTCCCCCTTTAAAATGCATGGGAAAAGAGTGACGGAATGCCGGACCTGAATTTTTTTCAGGTCACTAGAGAAAATCGGTACGCTGCCCGTCCTGAAACGTTGCCTGAAAAGTGTCAGAATTTCTGTGTTGCTCTTCGCTCGTAGGTGGCTCTGCAGCACAAGTTGAGAGTTTTTTCAGGCACGAGGTGCCTGAATTAAATGGTCTGCTATTTATTTGGTCACGGAAAGCAATCATTTTGGCCATTTTGACCGCGCGTCAAATTTGAATTTTGTTTGAAAATTTGAAATTTGTTGTACGTCGGAACTTTCTGTCTTCTAATTTTATGCGTAGGATAGTTCGTGCAGAACTTGAAGCAATGATTTTCCAGCACATTTGGTTTTTTTGGCAGATACGTTTGCTAGGAAGCACTTTAATTAGCTGGTTGGTTAATTGAATTAGTGCGACGTTATAAAAGATCTGTTCGCGTACTTCAGCAAACTGCAGCAGTAACATAATTTGGCAGCTGGCTTCTTTTTGCTGCAAAATTTGGTTTGAAGCAATTATGCGAATTTATTTGAATATATTATAATAGACTCAGGTACGCGAACAGACCTAAAGTTTTCAACACCGCATGTGTACGCGATATGAAATGCATGGATGGAAATTATGTATTCGTGTGAAGGAAATATTTATCAAATAAACAATTATTAAATTGATTACATAATTGTTTTACTTCGAAAAACTACGCCTATTTTCATTCAGTCTAATTGAATTTTAAGTGAAAGTAATTTTTAAAATTTGCTACCAGAACTTTGTTTCTTTCATAAACTTTGGTTTGGTTCATAATATAGCAGTATGATGAGGCAGCAAACCTGAATGAATTTAAAATTGAAGAGCTGAAAGAAGCATTGATGGAATAGTAACATAGTATTTCACATACAGTTGGTAGATTGTAAAGGTTATTTTCAAAGAAAGCTAATTTCTAAATCCCATGCCGCCAAAGTTGAGAGCAATTAACTGTCACTTTGTAATATTCTACACTTCTCTACACGAAAATTTTTCCGTATAGAAATAAATAGCACAACCTTGTGTCCGGAATTCAGGCTCGCCAGCGTACTAACCTTGAAACGTTGCCTGAAAAGTGTCAGAATTTCAGTGTTGCTCTTTGCTCGTAGGTGGCTCTGCAGCACAAGTGGAGAGTTTTTTCAGGCACGAGGTGCCGGAATTAAATGGTCTGCTATTTATTTGATCACGAAAAGCAATCATTTTGGCCATTTTGAACGCGCGTCAAATGTGAATTTTGTTTGAAAATTTGAAATTTGTTGTACGCCGGAACTTTCTGTCGACAAATTAACTAATTTTATGCGTATGATAGTTCGTGCTGAACTTGAAGCAATGATTTTCCAGCACATTTGGTTTTTTTGCTGATAATTTTACTAGGAAACACTTTAATTAGCTGGTTGGTTAATTGAATTAGTGCGACGTTTTAAAAGGTCTGTTCGCGTACTTCAGCTAACTGCAGCAGTAACAGAATTTGGTAGCTGGCTTCTTTTTACTGCAAAATTTGGCTTGAAGCAAGAGTACAAAAACTACTTTCTGCGAATCTATTTTAATATATTATAATAGATTCAGGTACGCGAACTGACCTAAAGTTTTCAGCATCGCATGTGTACGCGATATGAAATGCATGGATGAAAATTATGTATTCGTGTGAAGGATATATATCAAATAAACAGTTATTAAATAGATTACACAATTGTTTTACTTAGAAAAACTATGCCTATTTACTTTCAGTCTAATGGAATTTAACGTGAAAGTAGTTTTTAAAATTTGCTACTATAACTTGGTATCTTTTGTAAACTTCGGTCTGGTTCATAATATAGCAGTATGATGAGGCAGCAAACTTGAATGAATTAAAAATTGAAGAGCTGAAAGAAGCATTGATGGAATAGTAACATATAGTATTTCGCATACAGTTGGTAGATTGTAAAGGTTATTTTCGAAGAAAGTTAAATTCTAAATCCCATGCCGTAATGAGCGTAATGCGGTGTGAACGTTGTTATGGAACAATTTAAAGGCGAAGTGGGCTGGAGGCTTGTACTTTTGAGGGAAAACAATATTTATTTATTTATTTATATATTTATTGTCTAAATCAACAGATATAAATCCAATTAAAGATTAGACAAAGAAAAAACTTATATATAAAAAGAAAAGAGACTATAAATTAAAACTAAACAAAGTATAATGAGGCGGTGAAATTTAATCATAATTCAACACAGATATGACATTAAAAATTCAAAGAGTTACTTCATTTCATGCGATAAAACGCATCCTCTTAACATATTTTTAAAAATGCGTAACGAGGGCGGAAGAGGACCAATATTCAAAGAATTATGTTGCCTAGGCAAGCGTTAAAGAGGAGAGTAAAAATATGTATGAGTACGAGCAAATGGTACGTTGAGGACAAATGAAGACCTGGAAGAATGTACCGGGTCACGAACAGAAAACTGCGCTCCGGGGATATAAGTAATAGATCCAGTAATCATTTTATACAGGAGACATTCGTCGAAATACACTCTGCGTGAAATAAGAGTAGGGATTTCAAGGATGGAAAGACGCATACTATACTCACAGTAGGGAATACGGAACTTGAGGAATAGTGAGCGAGTAAATTTACGTTGTACAGACTCAACAGCATCAATTAAGAAACGATAATGAGGACACCAAATTTGACAACAATATTCGAGGGCACTACGCACAAAGGAGATGTACAAGCGAACACACGAGGAAATATCAGTAAAAGGTCTGGACGCTCTTAGAATGAAGCCGCACAAGCGCGAGGCCTTGGATGTGACACGCAAAATGTGGACATCAAATTTTAATTTAGTTTCAAACATAACACCAAGGTCCATGAAATTATCAATAGGATGGAGGGAAGAGCCAAGGATAGAATAGAGAAACGTGATATGGGATAATTTACATGTGAAGGACATCTGGAAACATTTAGCAACGTTAAGGGAAATACAGTTAACAGAGCACCAGTTACTCAGAGCAGACAGGTCATCCTGCAGCTGGGAGCAGTCATTCACTGACTCAACCACCCTGAAAATTTTCAGGTCATCAGCGTACAAGAGACACGGGGAGTTGAAGAGAGAAGGAAGATCATTAATAAACAGGAGGAAAAGGAGAGGACCAAGAATTGACCCTTGCGGGACACCACAAGTAGGATAAAAGGGGGAAGAAGAACAAGAGTGAAACGTAACAAAACAAGCACGATCACGAAGGTATGAGGAAAACCAGCAACGGAGCTGACCCGAAATATTGAAACCATCAAGCTTTGAAAGGAGGATTTCGTGGTTCACGGAGTCAAAAGCCTTGGCAAAGTCTGTATATAATACATCCACTTGCTTTTGCTGGTCGATGGCGGAGGCAACAGTATTGGTGAACGAAAGAAGGTTGGAAACCGTTGACCTACCTTTGACGAAACCATGTTGCTCAGAAGCGAGAAGAGGTTCAATTAGAGGGTAAACCCTGTTGTAAACAACTTTTTCGAGAAGCTTACTGAAGCAAGATAGAAGGGATATGGGACGATAATTGGAGACACAGGATGAATTTCCGGTTTTAAGGATGGGATAAATATTTGCTGACTTCAAGGAAGAAGGAAACGTACAGGAAGCAATACTAAGGTTAAAGATGACAGATAAAGGAACACACAAGGATGATGACAATGACTTTGCAAATATGTTAGGTAAGCCGTCGGGTCCGCAGCTGGTGCTACAATCTAGGTTAGCAAGCAAACCTTCGAGCTCCAACGGGTTCGTTAAAAACAAACAATAATTATTAACATCTGGAGAGGGAATATTAGCAGAGAAAGATGGATTAGGTTGAGAGGTAGCAGAAGAAAAGAAAAGAGCAAACAGCTCACAAATTTCATTGGGCGAGGAAGCAGACAAATCATTAAGGTACATCAGAGAAGGGATAGAGGGAGACTTTTTAAGGAAACGGATATAGGACCAGAAGGGTTTCTGTTGGCAGGATGATACAGAGGCTTCAATGTGGGCATGACAAGCACTCATCGTATCTTTAACCATCTTTTTAGCACACGAGCGTAAATTTCTGTATCTCAGTAAGTCAGCCTCTAAGCCGGAGCTTCGAAATCTACGACGCGCCTCGCTTTTGATTTTAAGAGCACGCATCACGTCAACAGTTAACCAAGGCGGATCAATACTTCTGCGAACACGAAAAGTGGGAGTGTGACAGAAAACAATATTAGACAAGAAATCATAGAACGCATGAAGGCCGTCATCAACACTTCGACCTCTGAGAAAAGCAAACCAGTTAACAGCATTAATAACATTGGACATGGAAGTGAAGTCAGCTTTACCAAAGTTATAACGCATCGCAGAGGTATTTTTATTTTTAGGGAATGAGGTAAAGGAAAGTTCTATAGCAAGAGGTGGATGGTGAGGATCAGGACTGACATAAGGTGACAGAGCAGCACATAAACGAACAGATGACAGAGGAGAGTTAGTAAGAACAAAATCGAGTATTCTGTTATTAACATTAGGCACATTATTCAATTGTGAAAAGGAGCAAAGAGAGAAAAAGGAAGATGTAGCTAAAGAAATGTTGCTCTTCGATAAAATTGGCGAATATAGCAGCGATGTTTAATATGGTTGTGTAGTCTGCAGCACAACCAATTTACAATTTTCAATAAGAATTATGGATAAAATTTCCACCTACAATTTATTAAAGTTGGAGCACCAGAATGTGGTATTAGCTTCGCTTCTCAAGAATATGCGCCGTACATCAACAGTAAACTCGCGAAACCACTATCCATTATTCTGTTTGCTGAAAATGCAAAATACAAGTGCCAAACATCTACACAATTAACTGTCATCTTGTAAAATTCTACACTTCTCTACACGAAAATGTTTTCGTGTAGAAATAAATAGCAAAACCGAGTGACCGAAATTCAGGTTCGGCAGCGTACTAACCTTAAGGAGGACTCTTCATTCAAATCCATGATTTGCCGTTCGATTTAGTTCGCCTGTACGTTATTGGAATTTCTTTGGTAATAAATTTTCTTCACAACGCCGGAATAATTGGTTGTGATGTCAAGCCTGAAAATAATTTATTGACTTACGATTATCACATTAAACTCACCGACTTCAAACTAAGCAAGTGGTTAAAATTTGACGACCGTACCAAGACAATGGGCCCTATTCTGAGAGTCACCTCACATGACGAATGAGGTGACGCTCATGATTTCGTATTCTGAGTCACGTGAGGTGTTGTTATTTCACCTCAAGTGACGTTTTCGATCTGTTGGCTATTCTGAGAGTCACGTGAAGTGACGAGCGTCACGTGAGGAGAGATTTTTAGTCATTCGATAATATCAAGTGACTGCGAGCACAAGTGTACTAGAATTTGAGATTTTTCACAAGACGAAGAATAATTTTGACGAATTTTAGATCAATTATGGAAAAAAAGTAAGTACATTTTATGCTGAACATAATTATATATTTTAATTTGAATCATGCGGCTAAACTCGAATACGTGTTCTACATAGTCGTTACACGATTTTGCCGATAGATGTTTGGCTAGTAAGTATGTGTATGTTTTTGGTGTATTTCATTAGTGTGTCCTTTAGTGTCTCCTTGTGTATATTAATGTCTTTCTGTGTTTCGCTAAAATTTTTGATTTTAATTATTAGGCTAAAAGTAACAAACAAACGGCAATTCGAATGCCTTGTTGAGTTGATGGAGAGTAATCCAAACTTGGCGAAGGGGCAGAAGTTTTCGGAAAATGTGAAAATAGGAAAACAAAACTTTAACGCCCTGTTACGGATTAAATATTTGGTTAATGTTTTTAAATGGTAAATATAGAGGAGAGTCACTAAACATTTGGTTAATGTTTTTAAATGGTAAATATAGAGGAGAGTCACTTGTGGTCCGATTACAGATTTCGTTTGCTCTACTTCACCAACGGTTTGTTTGAAAACTAAAAATAACTGTTCATTAATAATGTTGTTGCCAAATTCAATTTAATACTGTGATGTTTGCATAGATTTTTGGAATTCAGTAAGCTAAAAAAAAAGTCAGTTGTTGAAAATTTGAGTTAAAAAAAAATGCAGTTTTTGAGGCAGTTGAGTTAGAGAGTGAGTCGAGGAGGGTTCGATCAAGAATAATTGAGTTGAGTTAGAGAGTGAGTCGAGGAGGGTATGATCAAGAATAATTGAGTTGAGTTAGAGAGCGAGTCGAGGAGGGTTCGATCAAGAATAATTGTATTTAATACAATTGTGCTGAATCAAAAAGAAAAAGGTGGATGTTTACAAGAATCGTTAATTTGGAACCAGATAGGCAATAAAATAACACCTGGTGACGAGTCCAGTAACGCAGCGGTGTGACCAAACCGATTATTTACCAATTTATTTGGTCATTCAAATCATCACCATCGGGAGATTTTCACACAATAGTGGATAGCGACAGCGAATATCATCTCGTTAATTGACATTTGTTTGCAGCGACATTTGCTCTGGATTTAAGGTAGAGTTGCAGCGACTTTTGCTCTGGATTTAAGGTAGAGTTGCAGCGACATTTGCTCTGGACTTAAGTTGAAGAAAAGGAAGTGGGAACGTTGATGAAGAACAGAATAAGCAAGCATCTCGAGGCCTTTTCTTTTCTCTTGTACGACCACAATGGTCGGCTTTATCCAGTGACTGTATTTTCAAGATTTCTTCCCTGTAAGCACGAAGAACGAAGAACTGAATAAGCAAGCATCTCGAACGAAGTACGAGTTTTGGATCGACGGACTGCATCCAGAGGGGGCCCCCACAGGTAGTTGTTTGTTTGTTTCTATTATTATTATATTGTTACAAGGTTGATTTTTCATGAATAATATTGTGTAATGTAATTCAAACGAATCGTTGGTGAATTTAATTGATTGCTTGATAAAAGGAAAGTGACTCTCCAGACAGAGAAGAAAAAAAAGTGACTCTCCCTAGAGTAGAGTATTTGGTTAGAGTAGAGTATTTGATTCTCGTAGGTAAACAAAAAAAAATATATATAGATACATTTTTCCCTCATTATCCGTGAGGCTACGTCTCGTTCCGTAGCCGAGGGAACGCAATAGAAATTGAACGAGTGGCGCTGTTCTTTACCACGACCGTCTTCGGCTGTGGTCGGGCAAAATCTTCGAGCGTTCCCCGCGGTATTGCGTGACATTTTTGGTGCCCAACGTGGGGCCCACAAGTTTAGATTCGCGAGTGTGAAGTGATGTAAATTTTGGTAATCGCGGATGTGTTGTGAATGGTGTTTTTGATTGCTAAGGATAATTTTGTGTCGCATGGTAGTGAGTTTGATTTCGCGGGTGTGATTGCATAATAACCATAGTGATTTAGTGATCAGTCTTTGCGTGGCTGAAGTTCCGGTGTTTACTGTGAGTGTAAATTTGATGAAATTTTAACTCTGTAAAATATATATACATATTTGATTATCTTTGGTGTTGTATACAGCTGTAAGCTTATAGGAGTTTTGTTTAGCCATGTCTTTGGCAAATAAGTATTTGGTGGACAAGTTGGTCAAAGATGAGCTGATGTACGAATTAGCCATCCGGGGTCTACCTGCAGATACGACGGAAAAGATGCGGAGATCTTTACGGGCAGCGTTACGAGCAGAGGAGGCAATGGACGAATCGTTACAGATTAAAGATTATCCATTCACGTATGAGGAGGACTTGGAGGCTATGAAGGCGCTGACAGGGGAAGTCGAAAGCATGGCAGAAAACTTCACTGGCGATAAGAGGTCAAGAGATTACTTGAGACTCAAGGCAAATGTGGAGTTTGGTTTGCGCCGCCTTAAGAACATGGCTCAGTTGACAAACGCGTTGCCAAATGAGATAGACAAAATACGGCGGCGTATAATGATGGGGATAGGCTTTGTTCTGGAGGATTCAAAAGAAGTCGAGGGGCTAGACGAAGAGAAAACAATTAAGACTGGGGTACTGGAGTGTAAACCGGCACCGGAGTCAAAGTCTCTTGAAAATTTCGAAGGACCAGCCTTTTGTTCAACCCCAAGACTTGTCACGGAGGATTTTTCTAAACAAAAAAATGTTGTTAAATGGGGGGTTAAGTTCACGGGGGAAACTCCAAGTTCCGTGAGTGCCTTTCTTGAGCGGGTGGAAGAGCTCCGCGTTGCCCGCGGTTAAGCTTCTTCTCAATTGTATAAGGCCGCGGTAGATTTGTTTGAGGGCAAGGCTCTCATTTGGTATAGAGCTAATCGAGACAGGTGGTGTAGCTGGGAAGACCTGCGACGTGAGCTACGGGCCGAATTTCTTCCGGCTGATTATGATGATCGCCTTTGGGATGAGATTCGCCGGCGTACTCAAGGCCAAGGCGAGTCTATTGGAATTTATGTAGCCGTGATGGATGGTTTATTTCGATGGCTAGGAGAACCGTGTAGTGAGTCCAAAAAAATGAAAATCCTACGGAGAAACATTAACCCTTTTTATCAGATGCAGCTAGCAATGCAATCAGTAGCAACGGTGGCTGAACTAGTACAGCTGGGAAGGAAGTTAGAAGCAACGAGGGCCACGGTAGAAGCTTTTAATCCTCCACCAAATCGAAGGATGGCAAAGCTTCTAGAACCAGATCTGGCCTATGCAGACCCTTGTTTGGTGGAAGTCGTTACTTCACCAAACGACAGGCCACAGGGAGTTTGTTGGAACTGTGGAAGTCAGGCGCATTTCGCGAGACAATGCTCAGAGTTGAGACGTTGTTTTGGATGCGGCCGACCAAATACGATTCGTTCAAGGTGTCCAGAGTGTACCTCGCGCGGGAGGCGATCGACATGGCGCTCAGGGGAACGAAACCAAACAAAAGAAGCGGGAAACGACTGCGGTGCTCGATAGGCGGCAAACAGGGCACCGTAATTAGCTGTAAGGAACAAGCCGCAGAAAAAAGGTCCGCGTCCATTTTTTATTCACAACCAAGGGATGTACGTCCTCATCTGGGTGTGGATATTTTAGGGAGAAAGTTAACGGGTTTGGTAGACTCCGGTGCGTCCACTACGATTGTGGGACAGAAAGGTTGGCGGCAGCTGCAGGAAATGGGAGTAGAACTGAGAACGACTACTCAACAAGCAGTATGATTGGCAGATGAGGGACGGTGTAACATCCTGGGCCAGATGTTGGTGCCCATTAAGCTATATAGGCCGACAAGGTGGATGGAAGTTTTGGTGGTTCCTTCGTTACCGCATGGGCTGATCCTCGGGGTAGATTTTTTATAGCAGTTTGGAATTACCTTAAATTTAAAACATGATTGTTGGGATTTTATCCACGAAGCGGTGACTCTTTCAGTTGAACATTTACGCGATAGAATCAGTCTTTCTCAGGAGGAGGAGTCACATTTGAAAAATTTGGTGGATGACGAATTTATGCAAATGGGAGATGGATTGGGATGTACTAGTTTAGTGGAGCACGTCATCAAGACGGATTCGATGCCCATTAAACAAAGGTATTACCCGGCTTCACCAGCTATTCAAAAACACATTAACGCTGAGTTGGAAGAAATGTTGAAGTTGGGAGTAGTAGAGCCATCCTCCAGTGCTTGGTCTTCACCAATTTTGATGGTGAAAAAGAAAGATGACACATATCGCTTTTGTGTAGATTTTCGCAAAATCAACCGGGTATCTGAAAAGGATGCATATCCTCTACCCTATGTTTCAGCTACGTTAGATAAGTTACGGGACGCAAAATATCTTTCGTCTCTAGATATAAAGTCCGCCTACTGGCAAGTACCTGTGGCGAAAGATTCCCGTCAGTTTACCGCTTTCACAATTCCAGGTAGGGGTTTATTTCAGTTTTGTAGGATGCCGTTTGGATTATCAAACGCCCCAGCTACGTGGCAACGGTTGATTGATCGTGTTCTAGGTCCTGCTTTGGAACCCTACGTTTTCACGTATCTGGATGATATCATCATCGTCACCCAGAGGTTCGACAAACACTTAGAGATACTCCAGGAGGTATTTAAACGGCTAAGGGAAGCAGGCCTTGAGCTGTTAGTAGATAGATGGGTATTAGGAACGATGAATAAGGTAAGAAACAATCCAGATCAATTTAAAGACTGGCGGATAGAGGGCAACTTGTTGTGGAAAAGAGTTTCCAATCGTTATTCGGATCTCAAAGGAAACTCATGGAAACAAGTGATTAACAAAGGGGACAGGAAAAAGGTTCTGCAAGAATGTCACGATGAGCCAACAGCGGGACATATGGGTGCAAGTCACACATACGATCGGGTGGCACAGAGGTATTTTTGGCCTAAAATGCGTGCCGATATTCAACGGTATGTGGCCAGATGTAAAGTTTGTCAGGCCACAAAAGTAGAGAGGCGACCGCCATATGGAACCATGACTACCAGGGTGGGTCAAGCAAAAGAACCATGGGAGATTATCTGTATTGATTTAATCGGTCCTTTGCCTCGATCGACACAGGGCAACACATATATTTTAACGGTAGTGGATTACTGTACGAAATTTCCTCTGATATTTCCACTAAGGCAGGCAACGGCCGCACAAGTTTCCAGACTACTCGAAGATAGGGTCTTTTCACTGTTTGGAGTCCCTGCGGTGATAGTGTGTGATAACGGGGTACAGTTCCGGTCCAAGGAATTACAGACACTCATGTTGTCATATGGTACCCGGTTGCAATATACAGCTTTCTATCACCTTCAGGCAAATCCGGCAGAGCGTATAAATCAAAATATTAAACGTATGCTTCGGGCGTACGTCGGTGAAAATCATCGGAAGTGGGATCGTGATTTACCAAAGATTGGATGTGCGTTACGCACATACACACACGAGGCCATGGGAGCCACACCTTATTTTGTGAATTTTGGTCGAGAAATGATCGTTTCGCGAAAGGGACCACAACCTCCATGCGAGGATGAGTTAGTCAGAGATCCGGTACAGAGGGCGGAGGGACTGATGAAGATTCGGGAAGTAGTAGTTCAACATCTAAAGGAGGCCACAGGAAAGAGTATGCAGCGATATAACCTACGAAAAAGCATTCCTCCATTTTCTGTAGATGACTTGGTTTGGAGGCGTAATTTCGCCCAATCCGACGCAGTTCATTTTTATTCTGCGAAACTAGCTCCAGAATATTTGGGACCTTTTAGAATTGTGCAGCGCGAGACTTCATCTATTTTTAAGTTGGTGGATCTCGAAGGGCGTGAGGCAGGACGCTGGCATGCCAAGGATCTTAAACCATAAGTAGACTGAGATAAACTAAGACAGATATAATTAGCATGAATTAACACGTTAATGGTTCCGTTACATCAATTGAATTTCAGGAAATTCTTTTCGTGAGGGGGGAAAATGTTACGGATTAAATATTTGGTTAATGTTTTTAAATGGTAAATATAGAGGAGAGTCACTAAACATTTGGTTATTGTTTTTAAATGGTAAATATAGAGGAGAGTGACTTGTGGTCCGATTACAGATTTCGTTTGCTCTACTTCACCAACGGTTTGTTTGAAAACTAAAAATAACTGTTCATTAATAATGTTGTTGCCAAATTCAATTTAATACTGTGATTTTCGCATAGATTTTTGGAATTCAGTAAGCTAAAAAAAAAGTCAGTTGTTGAAAATTTGAGTTAAAAAAAAAATGTAGTTTTTGAGGCAGTTGAGTTAGAGAGTGAGTCGAGGAGAGTTCGATCAAGAATAATTGAGTTGAGTTAGAGAGTGAGTCGAGGAGGGTTCGATCAAGAATAATTGTATTTAATACAATTGTGCTGAATCAAAAAGAAAAAGGTGGATGTTTACAAGATTCGTTAATTTGGAACCAGATAGGCAATAAAATAACACCTGGTGACGAGTCCAGTAACGCAGCGGTGTGACCAAACCGATTATTTACCAATTTATTTGGTCATTCAAATCATCACCATCGGGAGATTTTCACACAATGGTGGATAGCGACATCGAATATCATCTCGTTAATTGGCATTTGTTTGCAGCGACATTTGCTCTGGATTTAAGGTAGAGTTGCAGCGACTTTTGCTCTGGATTTAAGATAGAGTTGCAGCGACATTTGCTCTGGACTTAAGTTGAAGAAAAGGAAGTGGGAACGTTGATGAAGAACATAATAAGCAAGCATCTCGAGGCCTTTTCTTTTCTCTTGTACGACCACAATGGTCGGCTTTATCCAGTGACTGTATTTTCAAGATTTCTTCCTTGTAAGCACGAAGAACGAAGAACCGAATAAGCAAGCATCTCGAACGAAGTACGAGTTTTGGATCGACGGACTGCATCCAGAGGGGGCCCTCACAGGTAGTTGTTTGTTTGTTTCTATTATTATTATATTGTTACAAGGTTGATTTTTCATGAATAATATTGTGTAATGTAATTCAAACGAATCGTTGGTGAACATTGTGGTCGTACAAGAGAAAAAGAAAAGGCCTCGAGATGCTTGCTTATTGCTTGCTTTTTGCTTGATAAAAGGAAAGTGACTCTCCAGACAGAGAAGAAAAAAAAGTGACTCTCCCTAGAGTAGAGTATTTGGTTAGAGTAGAGTATTTGATTCTCGTAGGTAAACAAAAAAAAATATATATAGATACATTTTTCCCTCATTATCCGTGAGGCTACGTCTCGTTCAGTAGCCGAGGGAACGCAATAGAAATTGAACGAGTGGCGCTGTTTTTTACCACGACCGTCTTCGGCTGTGGTTGGGCAAAATCTTCGAGCGTTCCCCGCGGTATTGCGTGACAGCCCAGTGGCAGCCATTAGCAGAAAAACTCAACAGTATTGGACCTCCAATGAAAACCGGCGCAGAGTGGCAAAAAGTAAATAACTTGAATTTTCAATTATATTTAACATAAGTTTTTCAAACAAAATATATTTTAGGTGTGGAGCGATTTTAAATTAAAAGTTAAAAAGAAAATTGTCCACAACAAGAAAGAAGTATCTGCGACAGGAGGAGGCCCGAATACCATACAACAATTTTCCGCGATTGAAGAGGCGACAATGAAATTATTATTGCTAGACACAAGTGTACTAACTGCAGGAAAAGTATTTGGTCTCCCAGAGCAGCGAACCAGCACAGCAGAAGACGTTGTTCCATCATGTTCATATGCTGTGGACTATGACACCTGGCCGAGGGTAGTCGAAAATGCTGAAAATGTGACCCCGTCGAAAATCAGCGAACCCGTGGACAACGTGACCCCATTGGTAAGCGATAAGTCGAGGCAGCGGACACGCACGTCGAAAGAAGATTTTAAGCATAAGTTATTAAAGGAGCAAACGGATTATCTAAAACGCATAGTTGAAAATACAGATGCCAAAGCAAAGTACGCGAGACGAACCTTCATTCTGAAGTAAAGAAAATTCAAAATATACCAAGCCCACAAAACTAAAATCGCGAAAATTAAGGAAGACGCCTTAAAAGTGAAAATGGAGTTTTTAGAATTAGAAAAGAGAAAACTTGAAATCAAACTTAGATCCGAATCATAATTAAGAATTTATGTTAGGAATAATTTTAATTATATTGTGGAATAAATCATTTTAAACGCTGGCTCGCAATATCTCATTTCGCACATTTGCTGCTGTCAAATACGATCCACCGTGTGTTTCATCAGGCGCATCTTCTCCGTCGCTTTCTTCAACGGGTAAATCCTTAAGCTCACCATCAAAATTCATCCGATATTTAATGCGAAGATTGTGAAGTGCACAGCACGCGTTAACGATTTTCGATGCTTTTTCGGGTGTGTATACTTTTTCAGGTAATGTAACTCCCTTGCCCCTATAATGCTACGAAATGTATTCTTCAAAAGTCCGAAAGTGCGTTCAACTGTTATTCTCGTCTTAGAGTGTGCAGTATTGTACAAAGCCCTCCTTGCGCGTTCTTCAGCCACTTCTTGTGATTCCCTAAATGTTGTCATCAAATATGGCTTCAAGGGATACCCTTTGTCACCTGGAAAATATACAAGCGTTTATTTCTTTGATACTGATTCATTTCGAATACAATTATAATATTACCCAAGATCCATGAATTTCTTTCCCCGTTTTCATATTTCCCGTTCAAATGATTGTCGATTTGGCTACTATTCCAAATGAGAGAGTCATGGCTCGCTCCTGGGTGATTTGAATCAACATACCTGATGCACATTTTGTGGTCGCAAATCTGCAAATTGAAACGTATTAGTTAAAAGTATCCATATATAAGTAGGGCAAAGCATACGATCATAACGTTCAAGCTGTGATAACCTTTTCGGTTGTAGAAAAGGTGCTGCAAATCTCGACACAATAGCGACATGTGTTCCATGTGTTCAATAAAGTTGCGGACCTCGCTTAGTGCCCTTGACACAGACGGTTGCGCTAGTGCAACGTTGAAGTCATTGCCCACGCTTGTTTGGTAACTGCCATGTGCCAAAAATCTTAAGGAAGCAGTTAACTTTATTACAGGCGGAACAGAATCGCTTCCGATGACTGGCCTGAATTTCTCTTCCATTTTCGTTAGCAAGTAAATGAAAATATCTTTTGAAATCCGAAAACAATTTATAAATCTAAAAGAAAATATAATTTTATTATGTGGATACAGGTTACTACATGCAGACTTACGTCGTATTTGGCAAAGCCAATGGGTCTGAAGAATCTCTTAAACTGCACCGTCTCAAAGATAACGCCTTACCATCCTCATCTTCATCACTGCTATCAAACCAAAATATAAAAGACGACATCTTATTTGTATGATTTCACTCTAAAATCGTTCACACAAATTTTTTATTCTTTTCCCTCCACGAACGTAGCGCACTTTCCAAACGATCGCACATATGTTAGAACTTGACATTAAAACCTGGTTCAAAGCGGAGTACACATTTTCGCACCAAATGATGAACGTCAGTATACCGCGCATAAGTTTGAATCTAATTTCACAGGTATCAGAACCAGAGAAGAGGTAAAGTCCAATGTTCGCGTACCTAAAATTTGAAAAAAAACCCTACTTACAGTAGAACGTGCATTATTCCATACCAAATTTTACAAGATATGCGATCGTCTGAAGAGGTTACTAAGCTAAATTGGATACTACTACTATACTTATACTAGTACCATACTTTTTGTATATAGCTTTTTTATTACGTAAAAATACTCCTGAAAACTGAAATGAAGCAAACATTCAAATATTCTTCATAAATCCAGAAACTTTTCGTAATTACGAAATGTACATGCCCAAGTCTAACAGTTAACCTTTTATGTGCAGGCTACATGAGTCCTACCATTTATGACCCTACCCCTAATAAAACCGTTTTTCATATCCATCATTGCATTTTCATCATCCTTACATATTTAATCTTGCATATACCTGTTCTAGCATACCTGTTCCACTTGTACATATCCTCCTCTTTTTTAATTTCACAAATCATTTGCTTACCCTTGGAAATTCCCTGTTTGCATTTGCTTGATTTCCAATTAAACTGAAATTTTGTTTAAAATATATTTTACTTCCTTCAAAGTATGCCGCGCTCTAGTGATTTGAAGGGAAGGAAATATTTTTTATGCATGCCAAAATATGCGGTGCTACCAAGCCGTCCCCCATCTAAGTAGAGACCGCGCATGACACTGCTTAACTTCGACGATCGGACAAGAATCGGTCGATGTCAGTGTGCTATGGACGTGGTAGATTTCGAACGATGATAAATTTCAATTGGGTGATAAATTTCAAACGCTCAAGCGTTGCCATTTAAACGCATATTCGTATTCACCTCACCTAGAGTCACGTCACGTGACTCTCAGAATACCGATTCGTAGGTGACGTGACTTTCCAAGTGACGTGCGATCTTCTGTGAGATGACTCTCAGAATAGAGCCCAATGTGTGGAATGTTCCAATATATAGGTACGATCTAGTTTTATATAAAACCTTTTATTTTACATTTTGAATAAGACAACAGTGATAAAGTGTATGAAATTTGTTTAGAAATTATAGCACCCACATTTCCTAGTGGACTCTGCTAATAAGCTTGATATTTTGTTTTAAAAAGGAAATGATTAGTTTCAACAATAAAATGTGTGAAGTAAACAAATAAAGCGTATTTTTGTGTGTGTGTGTGAGAGAGTTTTTCCTCGGGATGGTGGCGTGCGGTATCGCGCCTTAACGATGTTTGGTGTCGCGAGTGTTTCTTTCGCTCTCCTGTTTTCCTGTTACATCCGCTATGTAAATGTGGTTACCTACGGTGACCTAGTCCAGGATTTAAAAAAAAAAAAATTTCTTTCGATCGCCACTATGCGTTCATAGTTATATTGCTGCGATGACGAACCCTCGGCAGGGTTCTCACGCAGTTTTCATAGCAAATGGTGCCAAAATTTGTTATCTTTTTTTTTTTTCTTTTGTGTAGTTTCGCGTATCGATTTCTTCATGTCTCATACAGATGAGCAAAAAGTTAATTCGTTCGGGAGAACGTGTTGTGTTCGGAGTTGAGGATGGATTTGTCTTACAGCGCATACGATCCAGTTCTTCCCCCGCCTCGAAACACTCCTGTTGCTGTTTACCGAAGGATTGCATTTTTGAATAAGAATTAAGAATTTAAGGTGCTCCACAACCAAAACAAAAGATACTTTTGATAGGTCTCGAACAATTAGAGAATGAATTTCCCATTTCTTTACAGTTCCAGCAGACGTGAAATTCGGACCGCTGAAAAGTGGATTGTGGCCTGAAAGCCTCCACTGGAACATCTGGGGCATCGGACTGATCTAGTTTATGAACAAAGTGACTAGATCGCTGAAGAACGTGTAGTTTCTCCGGTTTCGGTCAATTCCACACAGCTTCCACAGACACGCAGCATTGAACTAGTTCCTGCGTGCTGTTGAAGTATCGACCAGCGAAGTGGTCGCGAAGTCTCCTGTACATGTTCCGGAACACCGTATGCTGGAAATTAACATCTGACATTCCCTGACGTAATTGGAGGGACAGGGCTTCAAATGCATCGTAAAATTCGATGAAAGACTCTTGGTTGCCCTGCAGACGAGCATCCATCTGCCGAAGAATATCGATATCTACCGTGGAGGTTGAATATCGGCTAAGAAAAGCTGTGGTGAGAGAATACCAATTTATTTGATGCGAGTTCATCTCGTGGTGTTTGCAAAACCACTCAAGAGCTGGTCCTTTAAGGAAAATGTGGAAACATTGGGATAGAGCCTCATAGGAAACTTTTTGAGAATCTTCCATAGCTTTGAAGCGATAAATGAAAGACTGCGCACTAAAACTAGTTTTAGTGCCGTCGAAATAGGTCCCCCATTTGGATATGGGCAAAGAGAGAATTGAGTGATTTATGGATCGTCTGCTTACATGATAGTCATGAATTGATTCCGAGTTTGGGTGTATATAATTTGATGCGGATGAATTCACAGGTAGATGAGATTGGAATGGATTACTAACCGGATGTGAAAAGTTAATGTTGGAAGGATAAATGTTGTTTAAACCCGGGCTATTGTTGAAAGCGAATGTCAGACGCTGAAGGTCATTTGCTAATCTGTCTAATTGATTATGGCCCGGATTATAGGGTGGTATAGAGTAACTGAACAAACGTGGTGGCGATGTTAATAATTCGGCCATGTCAATAACTTCTTGCGGCGGAACGGATATGATGTCATTCAGGAACGGATTTGTAGTATTAAATAGCGCGCAAGGTAACCGTGGTACTTGTTCCGGGATCTGGGAAGAGATTCTTGTGTCCCTGGACACAAGACCAGCGCGTGCAGCACATGTGGACCCATTTGGAGTAGAAGAAGCATACAGCGCAAATTGTGATTGTCGAATTCCGTTATAAGCCTGATTGAAATTTACTTTATGGTTATAAGACATGATTTTACTTTAGAAAATTTTGACACTTTAAAAAAAATTTACTCGCGGTCCAAATGCGTGTGGTGGGTGAGATTGCAATGTTTTGAAATTTTTTTCTAAATTCTATTTCTTATATAAAATATTTATATGTGTATTTGATTGATTTTTCGTCAATTTTTTTTTCCAAATACTTAGTCTTATTATTTTATTTTCTCAACGAAAATGTATGTATAGAAAAATATGTACTTGAGAATTTTAATTTTCATTATTCCAAGCAAAGTAAGTTATCTATAAAATTTGTATTTTCTATGCTTATTATTGTGTGGTTAAATATTGTGTGTGTGCACGATCATCTCCCCCTAGAAACGACGATGCACGACAACGACTCGAAACGGTGTTCAAATTAGCAATTTCGAAAAGGATAGAAAAGACAAAGATACATGCTGAATTTAAAAATGGAATTTGTGCGATCATCCGCTGTTACATCTATGTTTCAAAGCTATGATACCGAAAATCCGTAGATGGAGGCGAATGATAGCACAAATGTACTCTAATCGGAGCTTTGTCGCATACAGAACCGGACATGTTAGCTGCATCTCAAAACCAAGAAGGCGAAAACAACCAACCTGTACGGCACCGCAACAACCACGTGGTCAAAACCCCAAAGGCAACACCGTGGTGTTTGCACGCGACAAAACTCACGCGAACTGATTCTAAAGGAAGGAAGCACAGTGGAAGAGAGACGACTAGCTAGAAAACCGGTGAGCGCCAGCTGCGATGACGAGCCCTCGACACTATGAAAATTTATTTATAAAACTCGAAACTTTACGGAAACTACGTAAATGAAAAAAAACTCTAGCGCACCTGAACCGCTAGAAACACTAATGTTCGAAGAACAGTAGAAGAATCGTGCAGGTTTTGAGTGCATATTCCACCACATGAGCTTCTTATTACGGCCAAACTGTTTCAAATGCCACGTTTTACTTTGGTCTCAAGAATGCATTATAGCTCATATGGTTGAAGGTTTCAGATATTACCACTGGCATGAATTTCAACGTTTATGAGAGCACAACACGGGTCAATTTTATTCGTTATCAGTTGCTTCTTTCTCATATAACATCAATGAAGAAAATGCTCAGTGCCTGCAGCACTGTAACTGAAGTTGGTGTTTGGGGCTGCGATCCGAAAAATTTGCAGAACTTGGGGACTTGAAACATCGGTTATTTATTTTTATTGTAAATGTTTCCGGTATAAATACTAACTGTAAGCATTTATTGACACAAAAGTAGCACAACCGACTCGTGCTGGCAACCTTTCGCCAGTATCAAAGCTAAAAATATACCACATCTGCTTGACGTTGTTATATTACATTCGAAGTTATAGGAGTATAAAGAAATTTAGGATTACCTGCAGCGAGTTTTTTCAAATAATGGAAAGCTTAATATTTGCTGTTTATTGTCACTACAATATCATTACCAATTGAAAATTCTACGATAAAACCGCTTAATAAAGATATTGCAAATATCTTTTTAGGTATATTAAAAATCCACGGCAATACCACACTGGAATAGCCGGTTCTCGTCCGATCACCGAAGTAAAGCAGTGTTGGGCTGGTTAGTACTTAGATGGGGGACCACTTGGGAACACTGCGTGTCGTTGAGACGTAAAAACAAACTTTTAGCTATCTCTTATACCAACAAACCAGTTGTCTGGGAAGCACTATGAAAGAAAAGAAAAAAAAAACACAAAACCAACTATAGCTAGCAACCAAATTAGGCCCGAATAATGTCTATAATAGGTTCCATTAATTGTATAAAATTCGTATTGATTGCATGACTGCACTGGAAGTTATGGGGCAAAAAGTTTTATTTTCCTGAGCAAATTTTCAAATCTAAAGAAACAAAAATTACCAAAGCTGGCAGCATCAATCGAATTTTTCAACCAAATTTCTTCCAAACAGAGTTTAGAGTAAGGTTCAGCTACTGTGTCAATTTCATGAAAATCTAGTTTCTTATTCAAATTTCATTTCCACTATTCTGCATATACACCAAGGTGTATTGAAAATTTCAGTTCAATCGGATGGCGCGTTCCTGAGATTTTTTCACTGAAATTTTTTGATGATATATACAAATATATATATATAGAAATATGAATTTTTGGCCAAAATGATTTTAATACTAATGTTCTTCTTCGAACATTAGTAAAAACTCTAGCGCACCTGATTCACTAAAAGCACTAATGTTCGAAGAACAGTAGAAGAATCGTGCAGATTTTGAGTGCATATTCTACCACACGAGCTACTTATTACATCCAAACTGTTTCAAACGCCAGGTTTTACTTTGGTCTTATAACTCATATGGTGGAAAGGCTCCAGATATTACCAGTGGCATGAATTTCAAAGTTAATGAGAGCAACACTTGTGAATTATATTTGCTATCAGTTGCTTATTTCACAAACATGTTCAAAGTAGCATCTCGTAAAACATCAATGAAGAAAATGCTCAGTGCCTGCAGCACTGTAACTGAAGTTGGTGTTTGGGGCTGCGATCCGAAAAATTTGCAGAACTTTGGGAATTGAAACATTGGTTATTTATTTTCATTGTAAACGTTTCCGGTATTAATACTAACTGTAAGCATTCATTGATACAAAAGTAGCACAACTAACTCGTGCTGGTAACCTTTTGCCAGTATCAACGCCAAGAATATATCACCTCTGTTTCACGTTGTTATATTACATTCGAAGTTATAGGAGTATAAAGAAATTTAGGGTAACCTGCAGCGAGTTTTTTCAAATAATCGAAAACTTAATATTTGCTGTTTATTGTCACTGCAATAACATTACCATTTGAAAATTCTACGATAAAACCGCTTAATAAAGATATTGCAATTAAACGCAAAACCAACAAGAGCTGGCAACCCTATCGTGGCTTTTCAAACAAATTTGGCCTGAATAATGTCTATGATAGGTTCCATTAATTGTATGAAATTCGTATTGATTTCATGACTGCACTGGAAGCTATAGGGCAAAAAGTTTTATTTTCCTGAGCGAATTTTAAAAACCAAAGACACAAAAATTACCATAGCTAGCAGCACCAATCGAATTTTTTAAGGGTAAGGTTCAGCTACTCTGTCAATTGCATGAAAATTTGGTTCCTTATTCACATTTCATAGGGCAAAAAGCAGTTTTTTTTCTTTGTAATTTTTCAAGATGGCACCACTGGCGCAGAGTTGCCTATAATTAAAAATCGCTTCAATCAGACCTGGTCCTATTTAAGTCAAATGCATTCTGTAAATTTCAGTTGTATCTGATTATTCGTTCGTGAGTTCCCGTGAACAGAAAATTTTTTGATGCAATAAATACAGGTTAACTGGGAAAGGGTTACCGTTCTTGTCCGACATGAAATTTTCAAAGTTTAACTTTGAACGTTTAGATTGGGCATAAGATTTGTGTACAGATTGGTTTTATTGCAAAATCCAGACATTTTTTAAGATATTCGATGGTTTGAATGTTTTCACTTCCAAATTTTTATTTTTTCAAATTTAAGACACCAAAATTATCATAGCTGGCAGCTCCAACCCAAAACTACCGAACGTGGCTTAAAGTAAGGTCCAGCTACTGTGCGAATTTCGTCAAAATCGAACGATTGAATCAGAATTTACAGGGTGAAAAGCAATTATCTTTTTTGGTGATTTTTCAAGATGGCGCCACTGGCAGAGAATAACCCGCATTTCAAAATTACTTCTATCAGACCTGGTCCTTTTTAAGAGCAATACATTCTGCAAATTTCAATGAATTCTGCTGATCGGATCGTGAGTTTCCGTGAACATAAATTTTTGATGCTTAAAATATAGGTAAATTGGGCAAGGGTTACCAAGTGTGCCCGTTATACCATATCCAATTTTTTTTTGCCTATGTAAACATAGCACAAGATTTACATATGAGTGGCTTTATTTTGAAGAAGCTGCATTTTTTCAAGAGAGACGATGATTTGGCGGTTTTCACTCTCAGTGTCTGGCCTAGCTACAGGGTTTCCAGCACGCTCATTAAAAGCTTCACAATTTTACAACTATATAATATTAATATTTCCTGAAAATTTCGTAATGATTGAATAGCTTTGTCAAAAGTTATCGCAATTTAAAAATTTTCAAGTTTTCCTTTGCTCTTTTTAGGCACCCAGCGGACACATGGGGTTAAAAAATTCCAAAACATTATCCAATTCACATTTAAAACACGTTCGAAATTTATTTCGTCAACTTTATTTTTGCAAAAATTATTTGTGTACGGATTAATCGGTATATTAAAAATATCACGAAAATGACCACCGGCGCCAAAGGATTAAAGATAATTGAAAAAAGAGACCTGGACCTATTCTGCATATACACCAATATATCCTGAAAGTTCAACTTAATCGAATGGCGCGTTCTCGAGAGTATCTCACTGAAATTTTTTTATGTGTTATATATACGAGTATATATATATATATATATATATATATATATATATATATATATATATATATATATATATATATACATATATATATATATATATATATATATATATATATATATATATATATATATATATATATATATATATATATATATATATATATATATATATTTATATACATATATAAATATATATATGTATATATATATATATATAAATATATATATATATATATATATATATATATATATATATATATATATATATATATATATATATATACTGATGTGGCCAAATTATTATCACCGTCTGAAAATCTTAAGTTTTTTGTCCTAAATCACACCTTTTACAAATAAAAACTAAAACTTATTGTAATTAACATATTTATTAGTATTTAGTGAACATTCCTTTCGCATCTTTTAAACGCTGTATTCTACGAGGCATTATCGTATTTTTGGCTTTTTCGATTAAATCCGTATCATTTTGCCAGACTTGCTTCATTGCTGCAATCAAGTCTGATTTTGTCCGGGGGCAGTTTTCTGCCACTTTTTGTTTAAAAGAGCCCAGATATTTTCGATCGGATTCATATCTGGACTATTTGCTGGCCAATCAAGGATTTGGATACCTTGTGTTCTTAGAAATTCAATGATTTTCTTCGCCGTATGGCATGGAGCCTTGTCGTGCATGAAAATCGCTTCTCCATTAAATTTTTCGTTGAGAGTCGGTACCAATTGTGTCTGTAGAACAGTTAAATATTGATTGGCATTCATTGTTCCCTCGACTACGTAAAGTGGGAAGAGTCCTTTCGATGAAATTGCCGACCAAATCATGACCCTGACTGGTTGTTTGACTCGTTGCTGAACACACGAAGCTGAATATTCCTCTCCTTTGTATCTGCGGACAGTCCTGACCATTGGTAGTGTTAAACTCATCATCGTTTCATCGCTGAATATAACCTGATCAGAAAATAAAAAAAGGATAAAGTCAAAACACGAACTTTTTGACAAGTGTCATTTGTGTCATTTCAAGTGTGACAAGGTAATATTTAAAAAAGAGATATTATTAGTTTATACCTTTTCCCAATCGACTGCAGACCATGATAAATGTTCATTCGCCCACGTTTTCCTTTGTAGTATCATCCTAGCATTTAGCTTTTGCTTTTGACGAGGACGTCTTGCACAGAGCCCAAGTTGGAAAAGTCGACGCCTAACTGTTCTCTCCGATATTTCCACACCAACGTCGCGTAGAGTACCTCTTAGGGACTTGCTGGATAGCGTTCGGTCTTCTTTCGCTTTTCGCAATAAATATCTGTCTTGACTGGTTGTTGTTTTAGGCTTGCGACCGCATTTCCCCTTTCTTTTCGGACTTCCTGACGGCCGGACAACTCTACTTTTCGCAAATTTGCTAACAAATGACCTACTTACTCCCACTTTTTGAGCTATTTGCGCATGAGTATAGTGTCCTACTTCCAAATACGTAGAAATTTAAGCTTTCACCACTGAACTGATATCTTTTGCTTTACCCATATTGAAAATTCACTACTTTTACAAAAGCCACTTTTACGTTCTCCTTCAAAAGTCAAAAAGGAGACTGAAATTTTTCGGTAAAATACTTCACCTTAAATGCT
>OX376372.1:95112161-95263510 GCA_947369275.1 Nemotelus nigrinus | reverse complement strand
AGCCTAGCCTTTTACAATGTAGGATTGAAAAATTGAAACCTCGAAGTTTCAGGCTATAACGGGCCAATCTGCCCTGACAAGTCCCTGTTGATTCATCAACCACTTTAAAACTAGCATGGTCAGTTATGACCTTGAATATCCTGTACGCGCGGAATTCTCTTCACGCTTTGAATTGCAGCTAAACACTCAAGCTCAGTAATGGTGTAGTTTTTCTGAGCAGAAGTGAGCTAAGCGGACATGAAAGCTATAGGGTGTTCATGACCATTTCTCATTCTTTGGAAAGAGGACGCTATCTATTCCGGTAGTGCTAGCATCGCATGGGATAACAGTTTGTTGAAATCAGGGTTGATGAGAACAGAGGCAGAAACTAAGGCTTGTTTAAACCTGCTGAAAAGGAGTTTTTCTGCTGCATCTGTCCATTTAAATGAATATTTGCCCTACAAAAGATCGGTCAACGGTGCCGTGATGGAGTCAAAGCGGACTGATAAACTTACGGCACAAGCCAGCCATCCCCATGAATGGTCTTACGTCTCTAGCTGACTTAGGTGTTGGGTAGTCAACGATGCTAGAGGTTTTGATTATTCCATCACTTACCACATAGCCCAGATACTTAATCTCTTAATGGATGAACCTGCTTTTCTCGACATTAATTGTCCAACCATCAGCTGATAATAATTTAGCAACTGTGATGAGAAGGTAGATATGTTTCGTCGAAAAAGGAACTAGTGATCAGCAAGTCATCTAGGGTAGACAAAGATCTTGTCATGCAGCTCATGAGGGATTACCTTGTGCATAAGACGACACATGGTTTGTGGAGCGTTGCAATATAAGCATAACTTTAAATTGGTATAAAGGACGACCCGGCACCGTGAAAGCTGTTTTCTCCTGAGATTCAGGATCAAGGGGTATCTGCCAAAAGGCGTCCTTCAAATCTAAGCTGGTAATGAGCTTATTGGACCTTAATCGTACAAGCAGACCGTCTGTTAAGGGAAGAGGATATGCGTCTTTGATAGTAACTTAATTAAGCCGTCGTGCGTCTAAGCAAAAGCGCACTTTACCAGGTTTACGAAATAAAGTGACTGGTGCGCTCCAAGAACTATTACTCTCACAAATAACCCCCAAAGAGAGCATACGATCCAGTTCTTGGTACAATAAGTCTTGCACAACCGGAGAAATAGCATACTGGCTTTGCTAAATGGGTTTAGCGTCCAGAGTCTATGTGGTGAGAAACCAAGTGCGTCTTTCCTAGACCAAGTTTATTGAAAGACGGAAATTTATCAATTACTTTCTGTAATGGTTGCTGTCAGCTGACAATTTATAATATGTCGAAGAGTTCTCAGTAGAGGCAGAAGAAAGGGTTTCGCGAAGTTCACCTACAGTAGGCAGTTGCACTGGTGCTATATTAAAAGTATTCCAGAAATCGATTCCGAGATAAAGCTTGTTAGCTAATGAAGGAACGACTCAAAACCGTAGAGGTTTTGTTGCAGAACCATAACGGACTTTAACGAGAATATAACCGAGAACAGATTCAGACTGTCCAGACGCAGTTTTAATATTAGCCTTAACTGTGTGTAGAGTTAGATCTAATTCCTTAATTAGATCCAATGAACCCTGACCTAACACTCTAACGCTAGCTCCACTATTTATCAAACCTGTAAGTTTGTGGTTTTTGACGTAAATGTCACAATATGGACGAGGATCATTAGGAACCTTGTCAGAGCTAACTGCTAATCGACGTAAGGCACGTTTAGCGCGAATATGTAAAATTGAACGCGAACGTCGACGAAGGCTTTTAAAAGAAATGCCAAATTTATTTGGCTGAATGATAGAAGGATACTCTATTGTTGATAAATTACCATTGACGGAAAATTTGTGTGAAGAAGGAGTAACAGATTAAGTCTGAGTAGCGATGTCTACGGACTGAATGAGATCTGATGCAAAATCAGAAGTACACGATAAAGCGGAATTGAAAGATGTCGCCTCTAGTAGCGACGATGGAATTCGGGATCGATGTTGGTGGCTGCTTCCTCGGTGGAAGGTCTCACACGGTTGGAATGTAATGGAAGATTTGATTTGTTGGGAGTGATTCGATTTCCCAACCTCGAAACACTCCTGTTGCCGTTTACCGAAGGATTGCATTTTTGGCAACGCACCTTAAGAATCTTAGGCGCTCCACAACCGAAACAAAAGATACCTTTGATAGGTATCGAACAATAAGAAAATGAATGTCCCATTTCTTTACAGTTCCAGCAGACGAGAAGTGCGGACCGCTGGAAAGTGGGTTGTGGCTTGAAAGCCTCCACTGGAACATCAGGGGCATCGGACTGATCTAATTCATGAACAAAGTGATTAGATCGCTGAAAAGCATGTAGTTTTTCTGGTTAATGCAAATTCCACACAGCTTCCACGGACACGCAGCATTGAACTAGTTCCTGCGTGCTGTTGAAGTATCGACCAGCGAGGTGGTCGCGAAGTCTCCTGTACATGTTCCTGAACACCGTATGCTGGAAATCAACATCTGCATTCCCTGACGTAATTGGAGGGACAGGGCTTCTAATGCATCGTAAAATTCGATGAAAGACTCTTGGTTGCCCTGCAGACGAGCATCCATCTGCCGACGAATATCGATATCTACCGTGAAGGTTGAATATCGGTTAAGAAAAGCTGTGGTGAGGGAATACCAATTTATTTGATGCGAGTGCATCTTGTGGTGTTTCCAAAACCACTCAAGAGCTGGTCATTTTAGGAAAATGTGGAAACATTGGGATAAATCCTGATAGGAAACTTTTTGAGAATCGGCCATAGATTTCAAGCGATAAATAAAAGACTGCGCACTAAAAATAGTTTTAGTGCCGTCGAAATAAAACCTCCTTTTGGATATGGGCAAAGAGAGAACTGAGTGATGAGTCTGGTTACATGATAGTCATGAATTGATTCCGAGTTTGGGTGTATATAATTTGATGCGGATGAAATGACAGGTGAATGAGATTGAAATTGACTACTAACCGGATGTGTAAAGTTAATGTTAGAAGGATAAATGTTGTTTAAACACGGACTATTGCTGAAAGCGAATGTCAGACGCTGAAGGTCATTTGCTAATCTGTCTAATTGATTATGGGGTGGTATAGAGTTACAGGACAAACGCGGTGGCGATGTAAATAATTCGGCCGTGTCAATAGCTTTTTGCGGCGGAACAGATTCGATGTCATTTAGAAACGGATTAGTAGTATTAAATAGAGCGTGAGGTGGCCGTGGTGCTTGTTCCGGGATCTGGGAAGAGATTCCTATGTCCCTGGATACAAGACCGGTGCGTGCAGCAAATGTGGATCCACTTGAAGTGGAAAAAACATGCGGCGCAAATTTTGATTGTCAAATTTCGTTGTTATTAGCCATGTTTAGAAAATTTTGAAACTTTAGGAAAATTTACTCGCGATCAAAATGAGTGTGTAGATAGAGTGTGTAGTGTACAATGTTTTACAAATTTTGTTCTTAATTCTATTTCTTATATGTATTTACATATGTATTTGATGCACTTTTATCAATCTAATTTTTTTTTTCAAATAATTATTCTTATTATCTTATTTTCTCTAAGAAAATGTACGTAGAGAAAACAATGTATTTTTGAATTTCACACGAAGCAAGTTATCTTTAAATTTTTATTTTCTGTGTTTATTATTGTGTGATTATATATTGTGTGTATGCACGATCATCTCCCTCTAGAAATGACGATGCACGACAACGAATCGAAACGATGCTCAGTTTCGCGAGTTCGAAAAGGATAGAAAGACAAAAAAAGAATAACTGTTGAATTTACAAAATGAAATTTGTGCGATCATTCGCTGTTCCATCTATGTTTCAAAACCGAAAATCCATAGATGGAGGCGAATGATAACACAAATGTACTCTAATCGGAGCTTTGTCGCATACAGAACCGGACATATTAGCTGTATCTCAAAACCAAGAAGGCGAAAACAACCAACCTGTACGGCACCGCAACAACCACGTGGTCAAAACCCCAAAAGCGACACCGTGGTGTTTGCACGCAACAAAACTCACGCGAACTTATTCTATAGGAAAGAAGCACAGCAGAAGAAAGACGACTAGCAAGAAAACCGGTGGGCGCCAGCTGCAATGACGAGCCCTTGACACTATGAAAATTTAATAGCAAAACTCGAAATTTTACGGAAACTACGTTAATGAAAAATATATGGACATGCGCGTTTCGATTGGTGATGAAGATGGATTTTATCTATCAAAGAGAAATCCATCCTCAACTCCAAACAAAACCCGCACTCTCGAACGAATTAAGTTTTTGCTCATCTGTATGAGACAATGAAGAAATTGATACGCGAAACTACAAAAAAGAAAAAAGAAACTGAAATTGGGCGCCATTTGTTATGAAAACTGCGCATGAACCCTGCCGAGAGTTCGTCATCGCAGCAAAATAACTATGATCGCATAGTGGCGATCGAAAGAAAAAAACTATATTTTTAAAATCCCGGACTAGGTCACCGGAGGTAACCACATTTACATAGCGGAAGTAAAAACAAACAGGAGATCGGAAGAAACACTCGCGACACTGAACATCGTTAAGGCGCGATACCGCACGCCGACATCCCTAGTGAAAACTCTCGCACACACACACACGCACACACACACAATAATACGATTTATTTGTTTATTTCACACATTTTATTTATTAAACTAATCATTCCCTGTTTAAAACAAATCATTTACTTTTTTTAAACAAATCATTTCCTTCTAAACCAAAAACAAAATATCAAGCTTATTAGCCGAGTCAACTTTAAAACTTTGGTGCTACAATTTATAACTAAACTTAATACACTATATCACTTTAGTCTTAGTACTTTTGCCAAAATTTCACCACTTGCTTAATCAGAAGTCGATGTAATAATCTGCAGTCAATAAAATATTTCCCGATTTGAAATCACAATCAATTATCTAGAACGGGAAACTATGAATTTGACTGGAAAAATCTCCAAACGGTATGTATGTGTAAACGACATCTGTTCCGCCAAGATTCCAATTGTTTAACGGATGACCGCTGCACGCTATTTTCGGGCTGTTTTTATCCTTTCTATACAATTTAAACGACAAACTATTGCACAAACGACACGATGAAACCCAATAGAGAGCGTGTGTTTGTTATAGTTATGGGATTTCCAGAATCTTGTTGCATAGAAAATTAACGATAAACGAGAAACTACACCGCAACAAATCACAAGCTAAGATGTACGAAGAAAAATATGGTTTTACATACAGTATTTACAAACGATGCAAAAATAATCTCAGAACTTCTTTTCCTTCTTTTCTTTTCATGGATTCGTGACAGGCCCAATATGAAGACATGAGGATCCAAACGAACGGCACTCATACTGTCATGAAACATGTATTCATTAGGATCCGAACGAACGGACCTCGTACCTCATGGATGTGCATTCATGAGAATGCAAAAGAACGGCCTTTTTTCAATCTTCATACATTTTTATGAAAAGGCGGCGTAACAAAAGATAGAAAGAGGAAAATTCTCACAAAGAAACTAAAGGAGCTGAGGAGAGGAAAGATAAAGAATGCCGTAGAGACTATCCCCAACTATGTGGTGAATAAGTCCACGGTTAAATTCACAGGAGAGCAAATGAAGCTACTTAACCAAGGTCTGAATTTTGCTGTCAAGGGAAAAACATTCCCAACAGAAGACTTGGTAGTAGACATCGAAGCAGCAGTTAAAACCCTGCCCGAAGAGGAGAAAGCACAGATTAGAGGCAATGTGGCTAAACTCATCAGGAGGGAAAATCGTAAGAGGGGGAACACTTGGAAGGCAGAAAGAGTGCTCAAAGAGTTGGCTGCTAAACCGGTTTTTTTATACCAAAGCTGATTAAGGAAATGCCGTGGTCGTAATGGACAAAGACGAATATGACCGATTAGTTATGGAAAAACTAAACAACGGGGATTACCATGAGCTTAGGATAGATCCCTTACCAGACTCTATCAAACGAGTTGAAAGAGTCTTGAAAGTCTGCAGAGGGACGATTGGAGAGGTGAAAAAGCTGCGGGTCTCAAACCCGTCATTGCCAAGAATTAGGTGCCTTCCAAAGATACATAAGGAAGAAAGTGAACTCAGGGAAATAGTCACTGCTACAAGCGCTCCAACAAGGACAATTGCAAAGTGGATTGTAGACGAGTGTAGGGCCTTAGGGAAGATTATCGATAGAACAGTTAAGAATCGAGACGAGGTAATAGGGCGGCTTGGAAGAGTGGCAACAATAGGGGAAGATGAGCTAGTTGTATCATTTAATGTCAAGGCTCTGTTCCTAAGCGTGCCAGTAAAACAAGCACTCACGTTCTTTGAGGATTGGCTATAAGAGAGGAATAGCTCACTGGAGGGGAGGAAGAGGGCTAAAGACTTTTTGAAACTCGCGACGGTTTGCATGAATGAAAGTTATTTTACTTTCAGGGGGAAATACTTCAAGGCGATGAAAAGTGTTGCAATGGAAAATCCTTTTTCCCCACTTATGAGTGAGATATTTATGGATAGACTAGAGAAGAAACTTTATGAAGAAGGTTCGCTTCTTTTGTTCCTTTGTCTGGTTTGGCTGTGATATGTAGACGATCTAGCTATAGTTAAAAAAGATGCTTTGGGAGAAACGTTGGAGAAGTTGAACCAAGCACATAAGGACATCCAATTTTCAATGGAAATCGAAAAGAATGAGAAACTACCCTTTTTGGATTTAATGGTCATAAAAAGAGAAGGTCTTTTTTGTTTTAATATCTACCGGAAGCCCACATACACCCAGAGGACAACACCATCCACGTCTGATCATTGGCATTCCCACAAAATGGCCCCCTTTAATTTGATGATTCACCGGCTATTAACAGTGCCCATGGATCAGGAAAGTTTTAACTCAGAAGTTAAGTATATTAAAGATGCGGCGAAAAAAAAGGATTTGACGAGAAGATAATTGGAGATCTTGTCAAAAAGAAAAAGTATAGAACACAACATGATCTTTTAACGACGCTTTTTACGCAGGAAAAACAAGAAACAACCATAAGAGTTCCAATTATTTATTCATCAGTATTCAAAAAAGTTCGGGTACTTCTTGAACGCTTGATATTAAAGCAGTTTCAACCAGTAAAGTTAAAAAATTAGGTACTATACTATGTCACGTCAAAGACAAAAAGGATAAAAAGGAAAAATGTGGAGTTTATAAAATTACCTGCCAGAATGCGACAAAATATACATCAGGCAAACAAAACGGTTTGTTGGTGTAAGACTAACGGAACATAAACGGAAAGCAGCTTCGGTGAGGAAAAAGAATACAACATTAGTACGTTCAGCAGTAGCAAAGCACATATTGGAGGAGGATCACAACAAAACTTATCAAGGAGGTACAGCAGGTGCGAAAACTGGATGCGTACGAAAGCCTGCACACATGGAAAACCCCTATACATAGAAGACTAAACACAGACCAAGGAAACTGTGCATCACCATTGTTCAGGCTAATTTGAACATTCATTTGATAGTGAGGAGGATAATTTAATTAACATGGATAGAAAAGTAATTAATAGGCAATTAGTTGGTAATTAGTATAAGTCAATCAATAAACAATTAGTTGGTAATTAGTATAATTCAATACTTTAAAAGTAAGCTCTATAAGTAACATACATAAGTAAGATTAAGATTAGACTGATAGACACTGAAGAAGAGGGCAGATTATCCTCGAAATATCGATATATGTCACAAAGTTCAATATATCTTGCTTCGAAAGGAAAAATCGTTTTTTTTATTAAAATATTTTTTTGAGCTAGGAAAAACTTGGTACACATTAAATACAACAACATTTATCTTTATCTTTTCTATCCTTTTCGAACTTGCGAAATTGAACACCGTTTCGATTCGTTGTCGTGCGTCGTCGTTTCTGGGGGGAGATGATCGTGCACACACACAATATTTAACCACACAATAATAAGCATAGAAAATACAAATTTAATAGATAACTTACTTCGCTTGGAATAATAAAAATAAAAATTCTCAAGTCCATTTTTTCTATATTTATTTTTATTTATATATATTTTCTATTTCATTTTCGTTGAGAAAATAAAATAATAAGGTTAAGTATTTGGAAAAAAAATTGACAAAAAATCAATCAAATACATATATAAATATTTTATATAAGAAATAGAATTTAGAAATTTTTTTTAAAACATTGCAATCGCACCCACTACACACTCATTTTGACCGCGAGTAATTTTTTTTCAAAGTGTTAAAATTTTCTAAAGTAAAATCATGTCTAATAACCATAAAGTAAATTTCAATCAGGCTCATAACGGAATTCGACAATCACAATTTGCGCCGCATGCTTCTTCAACTCCAAGTGGGTCCACATGTGCTGCACGCACTGGTCTTGTGTCCAGGGACACAGGAATCTCTTCCCAGATCCCGGAACAAGTACCACGGCTACCTTGCGCGCTATTTAATACTACAAATCCGTTCCTGAATGACATCATATCCGTTCCGCCGCAAGAAGTTATTGATACGGCCGAATTAATTACATCGCCACCACGTTTGTCCAGTCACTCTATACCACCCTATAATCCAATCCATAATCAATTAGACAGATTAGCAAATGACCTTCAGCGTTTGACATTCGCTATCAGCCATAGCCCGGGTTTAAACAACATTTATTCCTCAAATATTAACTTTACAAATCCGGTTCATACTCAATTCCAATCTCATCCACCTGTGAATTCATCCGCATCAAATTATAAACACCCAAACTCGGAATCAATTCATGACTGTCATGTAACCAGACGATCCATAAATCACTCAATTCTTTATTTGCCCATATCCAAATGGGGGACCTATTTCGACGGCACTAAAACTAGTTTTAGTGCGCAGTCTTTCATTTATCGCTTCAAAGCTATGGAAGATTCTCAAAAAGTTTCCTATGAGGATCCATCCCAATGTTTCCACATTTTCCTAAAAAGACCAGCTCTTGAGTGGTTTTGGAAACACCACGAGATGAACTCGCATCAAATAAATTGGTATTCCCTCACCACAACTTTTGTAAACCGATATTCAACCTTCACGGTAAATATCGATATTCGTCGGCAGATGGATGCTCGTCTGCAGGGCAACCAAGAGTCTTTCATCGAATTTAACGATGCATTAGAAGCCCTGTCCCTTCAATTACGTCAGAGAATGCCAGATGTTGATTTCCAGCATACGGTGTTCAGGAACATGTACAGAAGACTTCGCGACCACCTCGCTGGTCGATACTTCAACAGCACGCAGGAGCTAGTTCAATGCTGCGTGTCTGTGGAAGCTGTGTGGAATTTACCGAAACCGGAGAAACTACACGTTTTTCAGCGATCTAGTCACTTTGTTCATGAACTAGATCAGTCCGATGCCCCAGATGGTTCAGTGGAGGCTTTCAAGCCACAATCCACTTTCTAGCGGTCCGCACTTCTCGTCTGCTGGAAATGTAATGAAATGGGACATTCATTCTCTTAGTGTTCGATACCTATCAAAAGTATCTTTTGTTTTGGCTGTGGAGCACCTAAGATTCTTAAGGTGCGTTGCCAAAAATGCAATCCTTCGGTAAACGGCAACAGGAGTGTTTCGAGGTGGGGAACCGAATCACTCCCAACAAATCAAATCTTCCATTACATTCCAACCGTGTGAGACCTTCCACCGAGGAAGCAGCCACCAACATCGATCCCGAATACCATCGTCGCCACTAGATGCGAGATCTTTCTATTCGTCTTTATCGTGTACTTCTGATTTTGCATTAAATATCATTCAGTCCGTAGACATCGCTACTCAGCCTGACTCTGTTCCTCTTTCTTCAGACAAATTTTCCGTCTATGGTAATTTATCAACATTAGTTGATCCTCCTGTTATTCAGCCAAATAAATTTGGCATTTCTCTTAAAAGCCTTCGTCGACGTTCGCGTTCAATTTTATTTTTTGCGCTAAACGATCCTTACGTCGATTAGCAGTTAGCTCCATGATTTCAGACAAGGTTCCTACTATCCTCGTCCATATTGTGACATTTACGTCAAAAACCACAATCTTACAGGTTTGATAAATCGTGGAGCTAGCGTTAGTGTGTTAGGTCAGGATTCTTTGGATCTAATTAAGGAATCACATCTAACGCTACACACAGTTAAGGCATATTCAAACTGCGTCTGGACAGTCCGAATGTGTCCTCGGTTATATTCTCGTTCCAGTTCGTCACGGTTCTGAAACAAAACCTTTATGGTTTTTAGTTGTCCCTTCGTTAGCTTACAAGTTTTATCTCGGAATTGACTTCTGGAACACTTTTAATATAGCACCAGTGCAAATGCCTACTGCAGGTGAACTTCGCGAAACCCTTCCTTCTGCCTCTAATGAGGACTCTTCGACATATCATAAATTGTCAGCTGACAGCAACAATTACAGAAAGTAATTGATAAATTTTCGTCTTTCAATAAACTTGGTCTAGGAAAGACGCACTTGGTTTCTCACCACATAGACACTGGACGCTTAACCCACTGAGCAAAGGCATTATGCTATTTCTACGGTTGTGCAAGACTTATTGTACCAAGAACTGGATCGTATGCTCTCTTTGGGGGTTATTTGTGAGAGTAATAGTTCTTGGAGCGCACCAGTCACTTTAGTTCGTAAACCTGGTAAAGTGCGCTTATGCCTAGATGCACGACGGTTTAATGAGATTACTATAAAAGACGCATATCCTCTACCCTTAAAAGACGGTCTGCTTGTACGATTAAGGTCCAATAAGCTCATTACCAGCTTATATTTGAAGGACGCCTTTTGACAGATATCCCTTGATCCTGAATCTCAGGAGAAAACAGCCTTCACCGTGCCGGGTCGTCTTTTATACCAATTTAAAGTTATGCCTTATATTGCAACGCTCCACAAACCATGTGTCGTCTTATGCACAATGTAATCCCTCATGAGCTGCATGACAAGATCTTTGTCTACCTAGATGACTTGCTGATCACTAGTTCCTCTTTCGACGAACATATCGACCTTCTCAGCACAGTTGCTAATTTATTATCAGCTGCTGGTTGGACAATTAATGTCGAGAAAAGCATATTCATCCAGCGTGAGATTAAGTATCTGGGCTCCAAACCAATCCATCTAAAGTCTCTAGCATCGTTGACTACCCAACACCTTAGTCAGCTAGAGACGTAAGACGATTCGTGGGGATGGCTGGCTGGTGCCGTAGGTTTATCAGTCGCTTTGACTCCATCACGGTACCATTGACAGATCTTGTGTAGGGCAAATCTTCATTTAAATGGACCGATGCAGCAGAAAACTACTTTCAGCAGGTTTAAGAAGCCTTAATTTCTGCCCCTGGTCTCATCAACCCTGATTTCAACAAACCCTTTGTTATCCAATGCGATGCTAGCACTACCGGAATAGGTTGCGTCCTCTTTCAAAAGGATGAGAATGGTCATGATCACCCTTTAGCTTTCATGTCCGCTAAGCTCGCTTCTGCTCAGAAAAACTACACCATTACTGAGCTTGAGTGTTTAGCTGCAGTTCAAAGCATGAAGAAACGGTCATTACTGACACAAGACTTGTCAGACTGATTGGCCCGTTGGAGCCTGAAACTTCAAGATTTCAATTTTTCAATCTAACATTGTAAAGGCTCTGCAAACACCATCCCTGATGCATTATCCCGAGTGCACGAGCGAATTGAAAGTACTTCCTCTTAATCTTTGGCAGTCTTACCTAAGCACATTCACATTTGTGAACTTATTCCCGATTATTCGTTTTTAGAAACTGATTATTTAGAGCGTATTCTGTTCATAGCCAAACAAACTGAACGGTTTCGTAGTATATGGGCTCGCAACAGGAAAGTTTTTATCATCACTGGCAGTATTTCGGATACCGATGTAGATTTCCCTCGAGCCAAACTATGGGTTCGGGACAGTCAGCAAAAAAAGCTTATTTCCCAGGCACATGACAGTCTGACTTCTTTCCATTGTGGCATACGTAAGACCACTGAGTTTCTTCGCCGCTATTATTATTGGCCTACTCTCAGTAAAGACGTTTTGACATACATTTCCAATTGTGTTACTTGTAAGCAAGTCAAACCATGTCATCAAGTCTTGAGACCTCCGATGGGTCAAGAACGTGTTTCTGATAGGCCGATGCCAAGACTTTTCATCGACTTTCTAGGACCTTATTCATGTTCCAAAAGCGGAAATACCCATTTCTTCATTGCACTAGATCACTATACTAAATTCATTTGGTTAAAAGCTATGCCCAAAGGTTTTGCAGAATCGGTTGTCAAATCTCTTCTTGATATTTTTCACACTTTTGGTGTACCTGAGCTTCTCCATTCTGACAACGGCGTGCATCTTACGTTCAAACACTTCGCACAATTGATGCAGGACTATTGCGTCTCACATATTTTCACTCTTCGGTATTCTCCGCAGTCGAATGCTTCCTAGAGGGCAAACCAGTCTGTTTTGTCTTCTATTTGAACATATAGAGGACGGTTGGAACTGGAACGAGCATCTCAGGGAGTCATGTGCAGCATTTCGTAATGTTGTGCACGAGTCTTCGGGATGTTCGCCATATTTTCTTATGTTCGGATTTCATGCGATCAGACAGGGTTCAGATTATAATCTGCTAAGACATTTATCCTCATTTGAGGATGGTGAAGTCGAGTTGTCCACTCAGACCGATCGATTGAGGAGAATTCACGAGCGAGTCCGTGCAAGGCTTGCAGATGCCTACGCCAAGGGCCAACGCCGGTATAACTTACGCGTTCAAGCACGAGCTTTTTCGCCAGGTCAACTGGTATACGTGTGCAATTACGTTTTGAGTAGTGCTGCAGAAGAATTCGCAGCCAAATTTGCCCCGAAATTTGTGCAAGCAAAAGTTTGAGGTATGAGTAAGTAAAGTACGAGTTGGAGGATTTGAATGGAAAACGTCTGGGAATATTCCACACACAGGATATTTGTACCCAATACAGGTATAATGACAGTTTTTCACATTTCTGGGTGCTGATGGTGATGAGCACGCTTCTGACATTCCTTTTCTTCACACACACCCTTTTCTTAGTCCTTTTTGACTATATTTTTGTACTACACGCACCCTTTCTATATCCACTTTTGTTCACTAGATCACGATTCTCTTCCCTTAAGCAAATGAATTCCTTTTGCCGGCTCCTTGAAAGACTCTTCTCAGGGCGAGGTCGTCCCCACGTTTGTTACGACGCTTTTATATAAAAATTTATGAAAATGTTATAAGGCCGTTTGTTCGCATTCTCATGAATGCATATCTCATGAGGTACGAGTGCCGTTCTATCGAATCCTCATGAATTCATATTTGGCCTGGGATGGACACAAAGGAGTAGAGAATGTAAAAGAAAGAATTCACGCGACCAACAAGATATCATTAGATATCAGCGTGTAGTCTCAGTAAACATCCAAATTTAAGCTTGAACACAACGCTCAAGTTTTCTCCGACAAGACAACAATAAAAAACTCTAGCGCACCTTAACCGCTAGAAAAACTAATGTTCGAGGAACAGTAAAAGAATCGTGCAGGTTTTGAGTGCATATTCTAACATAGAGCTACTTATTACGGCCAAACTGTTTCAAATGCCACGCTTTACTTTCGTCTCAAGAATGCATTATATATCATATAGTAGAAGGTTTCAGATATTACCACTGGCATGAATTTCAACGTTTATGAGAGCAAAACACGGGTTAATTATATTTATTATCAGTTGCTTATTTCACAAAATTTTGAAAGCAGCATCGCAAATAACATCAATGAAGAAAATGCTCAATGCCTGCAGCACTGTAACTGAAGGTGGTGTTTGGGGCTGCGATCCGAAAAATTTGCAGAGCTTTGGGAATTGATACCGGAAATGTTTACGGTATGAATCGTAACTGTAAGCATTTATTGATACAAATATAGCACAACCAACTCGTGCTGGCAACCTTTCGCCAGTATCAAAGCCAAGAATATATCACATCTGCTTCACGTTGTTACATTACATTTGAAGTTATAGGAGTTTAAAGGAATTTAGGGTTACCTGCAGCGAGTTTTTTCAAATAATCGAAAGCTTAATATTTGCTGTTTATTGTCACTACAATATCATTACCAATTGAACATTCTACGATAAAACCGCTTAATAAAGATATTGCAAACAAACACAAAACCAACAATAGCTGGCAACCCTATCGTGGATTTTCACCCAAATTTGGCCTGAATAATGTTTATAATAGGTTTCATTACTTGTATGAAATTTGTATTGACTGTTTTTTTTTTTTTCCTGAGCGAATTTTCAAAACCAGAGACACAAAAATTACCATAGCTGGCAGCACCAATCGAATTTTTCAATAAAATTTCTTACAAACAGAGTTTAGAGTAAAGTTCAGCTACTGTGTCAATTTCATGAAAATGTGGTAACTTGTTCACATTTCATAGGACAAAAAGCAGTTTTTTTTCTTTGTAATTTTTCAAGATGGCACCACTGGCACAGAGTTGCCTACAATTCAAAATCGCTTGTATCAGACCTGGGCCAACTTAAGTCTTATATTCAATTCAATTCAGTTCAATACAATTAATTTATTGATCACAAAAATTCATAATAACGGAGTTGCTTTAAATTCTTCATTTGATAGTGTTAGGAGGCATTTTTTTTACATTAAATTTGAATCGTTCAAACGAATTTATAATTTTTAAATATTCAGGGAGCTTATTAGAACACTAAGGTCCCATGTAGGAAACAATTTTTTGTGTTTGCGTTTTACGGCAAGTGGGAACTATCATATTATTACGGTTAGTTCTTGATGCGAGGTAATCTTGAACATTGTTGGGTTTTACATAATTGTAGGTATAAAAAAGAGCAGCGGCTAAGTAAAGTTCAGCTGTCGGAAATCTACGAGGCAATTGGAAGATGACTTTTAGGATCTGTCTTTGCGTTGACTTTAAATTTGAGAGGTGGGAAGAAAAGGTGTTACCCCAGGCTGCAATGCCGTATTGCAGAGCAGATTGGACTAGCGCATAATAAATAGTTTTAAGTTGATCGACTGTCAATAAATCCCTTAAAGAATAAAAAATGTGTATGTTTCGTCTTAACTTAGCGTTAACTTCTTTTGTGTTTAAATTCCATTTTAGATTATTATCGATAGTCACCCCTAGATATTTGGTATAGTCTACCATACGGATTGCTTTACACTTGACATTACATGCAATATTGTCTCTATGCCTAGAGTTTTGGTCGTGTAAAGGAAGAATACGTACGTTAGGCTGACCTGTAGCTATGAGTGAAAACGCAATTATATTAGTTTTATCTGTATTTAGTTTGAGGTGGTGATTGCGTAACCACCTTAGTACGTTAACCACGTGAGCTTGGCATAACGTGAAACTCTCTGTCCAGCTAGGAGCCGATATCAGCATTACCGTGTCGTCAGCAAAGGATATTATTTTACTATTAAGAGACCTATTGTTCAAATTGCAAAGATCATTCACGTAAATGAGAAATAACAATGGTGAAAGGACAGTCCCTTGTGGTAAACCTACATCAGATTTGAAACACCAATCACTATAAGCGTTGTTAGCTTTGACCCTTTGTTGCCTTAGACTAAGGTATGAGTTTAGTAACTTTAGGGGTTTACCTATGATGCCAATTCCACTTAGTTTTTTAATCAGTAAGTTTTTGGGTACAGTGTTGAATGCTTTTTTAAATCCATAAACACAGCTAGAGGCTTATTATTGGTGTCGATTTCCGAATACAAGAAGTTAATGACCCTCAGCACTACATCTTCTGTACCTATTTTTTCTTGAAACCCGTATTGGTTTTAAGATAGTATATTGTTTTCCGTCAAGTACTTAGCTAACCTATTTTTTATACATCGTTCAAATATTTTCGCAAGTATGGGCAGAAGCGATATGGGTCTGTAGTTATTCACGTCCAGACGATTTCCTCCTTTGAATAAAGGGATAATAATAGCTTTTTTGAAGTCAGACGGAAAGGTTCTTTCACTTAGACATTTACTGAGCAGTTTCGTCAAGGGGGATATGATGATATTTTTAATTGAATGAATTATCCTACTATTTAAACTGTCCCAACCTGGGGATGACTGCTTCTTAAATGAATTTATTACAGTAAGCAGTTCATTATTATCTATTTTATGAAGATGAAAGTAAGAGGAGATGTTATTTGTGTTTGGTAAAACATCTTCGCTGTTATTATCATAATTCCTTGCTATTTACTCTCTTATGTTTACGAAATAATCATTGAAATTTTTCGCAAGGGATGTGTTCTTTACACTCTCAGATGATGAAGCTAGCTCCGGATAAAGTGTGTCAATTAAATTTATTGGAATATTTTTGGGAATTTTACTATTTGTCACATCATTAACTATTTCCCATAACTTCTTGTTGCTACTAGCGGTGTTGATTCCTTTTTGGTACCAGTTTCTTTTTGCTGCTGTTTTGATGGTATTTAGTTTATTTATATATTTAACATAGTAAGTGTTTAGGTCGATGTTGAATGGTTGCCTCCTAAGTTTTTTTTTATTTCGTCTCTTTTCCTTATTGATACGATTATTCCCACAGAAATCCAATGCTTCAGGGGTGTGAGTTTTTTCGGGACCAATTTGGTGGTTGTAGATTGCTTGATTATGTTGCAGATAGACTGTATAAATTTATGAGCAGATAAATTAGTATCATCATCACTATTGATAACTATGTCCCAATTGATTGAACCAATCTTCCTCTTTACTTCATTAAAATTTATTATATTGGTCGTTTGTCTACTAACTGAGTTGATATTTGTTTCTTGGCAGTTTATGTCAACTTTAATTGAATCTGTAAAATGATCTGTTATTGAGTTTTGTAGAATAATAGGTGTAGCATGGCACCGGGGGGAGTTATTCTTAAGCAGGATATGGTCAAGGCATGATTTGCTGATACCATCTATTCGAGTCGGTTCATTTATATGCGGTACGTAACCTATGCTGTTAAGAGTTGTCAGATAGTTATTTTTTACATTGGTATTATCTAATAAGTTAATATTGATGTCACCTATTATCATGTCAATCGTAGTATGGTATATGCAAATAACTGTATTGTAAATGTTTGAAATGAAGCTATCATTGTCAATAGCTGGTGATTTATAAATCGCAAATATCCTAGCATTTTTATTGTTTGTCATTTCTATATTTAGTTGAAGACCAGTAAAGTTTTGGGTGCTAATTTCGTCACATGTGTGATTAATTGTTTGTTTAATGTAAACCCCATCATCTTTGTTGAGACATTGAGATGTATAATACATCGAATACATAGCTATATTGAAGGATGGTGATATGATGTCGAAATCGACCAAGTAGCTAAGGTGGTGCGTTTCCGACAAAACAATTACGTCTAAGCTAATATCTAATTCATTTAGTAATATGCTTAATTCATCAAATTATTTTCATGCTCCTAATGTTTAAATGAAGAATCCTTAGCCCTTTACAATCAGACCTGCTAAATAATAGCTTGCACTCAGTTACACATTTAGCAAAGTGTGTTTCGATATCGTTGTTAATAAGTATTTTGTTGAGCAAATCCATTAACAATGTGTAAAAAAGAAATAAATAAATGATAAATGAAAACAACTTAAGTTTAAGACTTGTATTAGGTGATTGATATCAAATTCTGCTTCACAATTGATTTTGAAAACTTTATCCTGTTCAGTTTTTCTGATAAGCATACTTTCATCTCGAATCCATACGAACTTAAACGAATTTTCTCTCTTCTCGTATAATGTATGTATTGCCATATAAATATATTGTTATATATTTTATATTCGCAATGTGAATGCTTAATGCAAGCATTTATTGGTATGAAAATAACAAAAACACCTTGTTCTAGCAGTCCTTTGCTAGCACCGAAGCCAGCAATAAGTCATATCTGCCTCACGTTGAAGTCAACCTGCTTTGCGAATTTCGTATTGATCCGATCACTGCATTGGAAGTTATTGGGATAAAAAGAAACTTAGGGCTACCATGTTCTGTAAATTTGAACTGTATATGTTCAGTAAATTTCAATTGTATCTGGTTTTCGGTTCGTGAGTTCTCGTGAACAGAAGTTTTTGATGCAAAAAATATTGGTAAATTGGGAAAGAGTTACCGTTCTTGTCCGACATGAAATTTCAAAAGTTTTACTTTGAACGTGTAGATAAAGCATAAGATTTGTAAACGAATTGGTTTTATTGTAAGAAATGGACAGTTTTAAGGATATTCGATGCTTTGAATATTTTCACTTCAAAATTTTTATTTTTTCAAATTTAAGACACCAAAATTGTCATAGCTAGCAGCTCCAACCGAATTTTTCAACCCAATTTTTATCAATTGTGTTTTGAAGTAAGGTCCAGCTACTGTGTGAATTTCGTTGATTTCGAACGATTCAATCAGAATTTATAGGGCTAAAAGCAGTTATCTTTTTTAGTAACTTTTCAAGATGGCACCACTGGCACAGAACCGCTCGCAATCCAAAATCACTTCTATCAGACCTGGTCCTATTTAAGACCAATACAGTCTGCAAATTTCAATTAATTCTGCTGATCGAATCGTGAGTTTCCGCGAACAGAAGTTTTTGATGCTAAAAATATATGTGAATTGGGCAAGGATTATACCATATCAAATTTTTTTTTGTCTATGTAAACAAAGCACAAGATTTATATTATATTATATTTATATATTATTAATATATTGTTATATATTGTTTATTCGCAATGTGAATACTTAATGCAAGCATTTATTGGTATAAAAATAACAAAATCACCTTGTGCTAGCAGTCCTTTGCTAGCAACGAAGCCAAAAATAAGTCATATCTGTCTCACGTTGAAGTCAACCTGCTTTGCGAATTTCGTATTGATCCGATCACTGCATTGGAAGTTATTGGGATAAAAAGAAACTTAGGGCTACCATGTTCTGTAAATTTGAACTGTATATGTTCAGTAAATTTCAATTGTATCTGGTTTTCGGTTCGTGAGTTCTCGTGAACAGAAGTTTTTGATGCAAAAAATATTGGTAAATTGGGAAAGAGTTACCGTTCTTGTCCGACATGAAATTTCCAAAGTTTTACTTTGAACGTGTAGATAAAGCATAAGATTTGTAAACGAATTGGTTTTATTGTAAGAAATGGACAGTTTTTAGGATATTCGATGCTTTGAATTTTTCAACCCAATTTTTATCAGTTGTGTTTTGAAGTAAGGTCCAGCTACTGTGTGAATTTCGTTGATTTCGAACGATTCAATCAGAATTTATAGGGCTAAAAGCAGTTATCTTTTTTAGTAACTTTTCAAGATGGCACCACTGGCACAGAACCGCTCGCAATCCAAAATCACTTCTATCAGACCTGGTCCTATTTAAGACCAATACAGTCTGCAAATTTCAATTAATTCTGCTGATCGAATCGTGAGTTTCCGCGAACAGAAGTTTTTGATGCTAAAAATATATGTGAATTGGGCAAGGATTATACCATATCAAATTTTTTTTTGTCTATGTAAACAAAGCACAAGATTTATATTATATTATATTTATATATTATTAATATATTGTTATATATTGTTTATTCGCAATGTGAATACTTAATGCAAGCATTTATTGGTATAAAAATAACAAAATCACCTTGTGCTAGCAGTCCTTTGCTAGCAACGAAGCCAAAAATAAGTCATATCTGTCTCACGTTGAAGTCAACCTGCTTTGCGAATTTCGTATTGATCCGATCACTGCATTGGAAGTTATTGGGATAAAAAGAAACTTAGGGCTACCATGTTCTGTAAATTTGAACTGTATATGTTCAGTAAATTTCAATTGTATCTGGTTTTCGGTTCGTGAGTTCTCGTGAACAGAAGTTTTTGATGCAAAAAATATTGGTAAATTGGGAAAGAGTTACCGTTCTTGTCCGACATGAAATTTCCAAAGTTTTACTTTGAACGTGTAGATAAAGCATAAGATTTGTAAACGAATTGGTTTTATTGTAAGAAATGGACAGTTTTTAGGATATTCGATGCTTTGAATTTTTCAACCCAATTTTTATCAGTTGTGTTTTGAAGTAAGGTCCAGCTACTGTGTGAATTTCGTTGATTTCGAACGATTCAATCAGAATTTATAGGGCTAAAAGCAGTTATCTTTTTTAGTAACTTTTCAAGATGGCACCACTGGCACAGAACCGCTCGCAATCCAAAATCACTTCTATCAGACCTGGTCCTATTTAAGACCAATACAGTCTGCAAATTTCAATTAATTCTGCTGATCGAATCGTGAGTTTCCGCGAACAGAAGTTTTTGATGCTAAAAATATATGTGAATTGGGCAAGGATTATACCATATCAAATTTTTTTTTGTCTATGTAAACAAAGCACAAGATTTATATTATATTATATTTATATATTATTAATATATTGTTATATATTGTTTATTCGCAATGTGAATACTTAATGCAAGCATTTATTGGTATAAAAATAACAAAATCACCTTGTGCTAGCAGTCCTTTGCTAGCAACGAAGCCAAAAATAAGTCATATCTGTCTCACGTTGAAGTCAACCTGCTTTGCGAATTTCGTATTGATCCGATCACTGCATTGGAAGTTATTGGGATAAAAAGAAACTTAGGGCTACCATGTTCTGTAAATTTGAACTGTATATGTTCAGTAAATTTCAATTGTATCTGGTTTTCGGTTCGTGAGTTCTCGTGAACAGAAGTTTTTGATGCAAAAAATATTGGTAAATTGGGAAAGAGTTACCGTTCTTGTCCGACATGAAATTTCCAAAGTTTTACTTTGAACGTGTAGATAAAGCATAAGATTTGTAAACGAATTGGTTTTATTGTAAGAAATGGACAGTTTTTAGGATATTCGATGCTTTGAATTTTTCAACCCAATTTTTATCAGTTGTGTTTTGAAGTAAGGTCCAGCTACTGTGTGAATTTCGTTGATTTCGAACGATTCAATCAGAATTTATAGGGCTAAAAGCAGTTATCTTTTTTAGTAACTTTTCAAGATGGCACCACTGGCACAGAACCGCTCGCAATCCAAAATCACTTCTATCAGACCTGGTCCTATTTAAGACCAATACAGTCTGCAAATTTCAATTAATTCTGCTGATCGAATCGTGAGTTTCCGCGAACAGAAGTTTTTGATGCTAAAAATATATGTGAATTGGGCAAGGATTATACCATATCAAATTTTTTTTTGTCTATGTAAACAAAGCACAAGATTTATATTATATTATATTTATATATTATTAATATATTGTTATATATTGTTTATTCGCAATGTGAATACTTAATGCAAGCATTTATTGGTATAAAAATAACAAAATCACCTTGTGCTAGCAGTCCTTTGCTAGCAACGAAGCCAAAAATAAGTCATATCTGTCTCACGTTGAAGTCAACCTGCTCTGCGAATTTCATATTGATCCGATCACTGCATTGGAAGTTATAGGGATAAAAAGAAATTTAGGGCTACCATTCGCAAGAGCATTCAAACTTTCTAGATCTTAGTATTTGTTGTGTATTTTCACTACAAGACCACAACGATTTGAAAATTTTATGATAGTTTTTGATATTACCATCGTCCAAACTTTTTAAATTTTTGAAACGTTTATATGTGTTGTTAATTGTCATTGCAGGATTATTCCCATTTGGAAATTTTATGACAACATCGCTCGATAAAGCAATGTAAATAAATTACGAAATTCATCATAGCTGGCAACCCTTTCACGATTTTCAACGAAATTCCTTCAAAATTAAAACCGAAACAAAATATGCATTTTACATGAAGTTCGTTTTGATTTCGTCACTGCATCGGAAGTAATAGGGAAAAAATCTTTATTTGCCTGAGCAAATTTACAATATTTAGGAGACGAAAATTGCCGTAGCTGGCGTTCCTATACTAATTTTTCAATCAAATTTCTAAATTTCTGATCTATTATTACCGTTTTTTTTTTCAAAGCTTCTACGCACCCCTTTTATCACAAAAAAATAAAGGGGGTTAGCTTCGGGAGCCTAAACTCACAGGAGATGGGGTGGGTGGGCGCCACTCGCTTCCAACCCCGAAACCGACTCTCGGCCGTCGCCCTGAAGCGAGAAGTATGGCAACGGCTTCGCGCACTAATAAAAATAGCCCGAAAGGACACACCAACGTTGACAATATTCTACAATCGCTTTATTTCTCCGTTTATACACTTTTCGAAAAAACTTAGCTATTCACTTAGCAACTCAGTTGCAAAAGATGTCACGGTGCCGCGATTTTCCTTTAAGCTAACTTAATTGTTACACTAGCCTGTATCTTCCTTTAACTTAATTATTTCTTTTTACAATCATAAAGCTAAATTAACTTACTCAGCCTATTAACCGCTTGTAGCTTGCCGGTCTGCTTATTCGAGTATTTAGAGTAGCTCAGTCTATTAACCGCTTGTAGCTTGCCGGTCTGCTTATTCGAGTATTTCGTTCACCCAATTATCTCTTCCAGCAATCTCGCGACGCACACACATTCGCCGGTTGGACGAAATTTTCCTTGTCTCGGCCAGATTTTGTCGCAAATATCCCGTCGTAACTCTTTCACACATTCTCACCCCTAATCATCAATCTGCTACTGCCGATCTTCGATCTTCGATCTTATCCCTTTGCTGCTTCGGTTTGCTCTCCAACATGTATAACATTTTTCTTTAATTTATTCGCCGCTTACAGCTAAATTCGCCAACTAGTCCTTCCCGTGGTCGTTCAGCAAGAGAGCGATCCATGCCATGATCGCCTCGAAGGAAACCTCGGGCTCCGCTTGCTGATCCCGCTAAGACGAGATCCTGGATTATCCGTTTTCTAAATGATCAACTCAATGCACTTCAAATGCATTTCGGCCGTTGCACTTAGTTCCAGGTCATTGCACTTTCTCTCGTTAGAATTGGAGCCTGGCAATGCCATACGACGATCTGGCGATGTTCCACTTCCCGTCGTTCCGCGCCTTTGATCCAGCGCGGGTTGACATTTTGACCTGTCAGGCTCGTGCCGTGCTGACAAATGTCAGATGTCTGCCTGTTTTGTTTGCAGAAAGTGAATATTATTCGTGACCATTTTAACACGGATCATGGATTCTTTAGAGGCGGCCATCGTGCTAAGCTACGCCAGTAGTTTGTAGGCTTTCAGATTCAGGTATGGTATCTTTTATACTGCTGCTTTGTTCTATTTCGGACTTGCTAATTTGTTGGACACCCCGCAAAGATTTGTTGCAATGGTGGCCGAATAGGATTTGTTTTGGGTAAGGTTTGGCAAAGGTTCTACTTCAACAATGTGCATTTCTGGACTAGAACTGCTCGTACCCAGAATGCGGTCCGATTCGATGGAATTGTCAGGATCAGCCCCAGCCTTTGGTGGATTCATCATGATGGTTTTATCCTGATTGGATGCTTTGGTGACAGTATCTGTAGCGGGGAAGGTTGGAGGTGTTGTGCTTGTTGTGGCCCAGTCTTCGACATGTTAGGTGATTCGGTTGTATTTGATACAGGCCAAAAATGAGATCCGGCCAATACATCGTTGGCTCGCACATTATGGTAATCTGATAGCCATAACTTTGCTTGTTTTTGGTTACCTTTGTGAGAGTATCTGACTGCAGTTGCTCCGATGTCTTCCATATTTTTTTCGTTATTTTGTATTCCTCTACTCGAATTTGATATATGCCGAGCATCGCTAACGTTCGTTTCCTCAGGCCTTGGTTTTCATGTCGCATTGGATTGTGGCAAGAAGCTGTGTCCGTCTTTTTCGGGATAATTTCGGATCATATGATGTGGCAAAGTTAAAATTAAGTGTACTAGTCAACAGACTCCAGTTGATGTATATTTTAGGCCATAAGCTCTGATTTTCCTTTCACCTAGTTTACCTGTGCGAGAACCTTGCACTTCCTAAACTTTACGTCCTAGATTCGTATAACATTAACCAGTTACAATGGTGTGCACTTTTCTTACGTGTCAATAGCTAGCCGTTAGGTCTAAATTACCGATCAACCGTGACACTATCTTAGAGTAAGGTTCACCTACTGCGTGAATTTCGTTGAAATTTGGTGGCTAAATCGGAGGCTATAGGCCAAAAACCAGTTTTTTTCTCAGCGATTTTTCCGAATGGCACCACTGCCACAGTGTTGCTCGTTTTTCAAAATCACTTCTATCAGACCTGGTCCTAGCTAATTCCAACATGTCCTGTAAATTTCATATTGATCGCATTATCCGATTGTCAGTTCTCGTGAACAGAAGTTTTGAGTGCTGAAAACAGAGGTGATTTCATCACGGGTTGCCGTTCTTGTTTACCGCGGAATTTCGAAATATTTTATTTGACTTGGTGGACAAAAGTCAAAATTTATCAATAATTTGAATTAGTTTTCAAAAATCAAAAATTTTTCAGGAAGGTCGATGATTTGAAGGATTTGTGTTAAGGAGCCTGCTGTAGCTACAGAGTTGCCTGCACAGTGTTGAAAGTCCATGTGTGTAAAATTTTAGTCTATATCAAATTTCACGATGATCCATTATTTTTCTTAGAAGTTCTGACAAATCGAATTTTGAAAAAAAAATCCTTGTCTACCTTTAGGCACTCAGCGCCTACACAAGGCCCAAAATTTCGACTTCTTTATCATTCCTAGTACTTTTTTTGAACAAAAATGTACACTGCTTGGAAATATAGGAGCACCTGAAAATTCACTTAAATGCCTGCCGCCGCCAAAAGGTTTAAGATATCTGAATTCTAGTTAAACATGGACCTACCTGTTATATACATCTATGTTCTCCAAAAATTTCAGCTCAATCGGATCGGCAACTCCAGAGATTATCTCTCTTAACCATTTTGCTGATATATATATATATATATATATATATATATATATATATATATATATATATATATATATATATATATATATATATATATATATATATATATATATATATATATATATATATATATATATATATATATATATATATATATATATATATATATATATATATACATTTATATATATATATATATATATATATATATATATATTATATATATATATATATATATATATATATATATATATATATATATATATATATATATATATATATATATATATATATATTTATTAGTGTTGCATCCGACTAAACTCTGTCGAGCAGTCGTCAGTGCAGCATATATTTATTGAGAAATCTTCCTTCTCTTGCCCGGCGTGCCTTTTCCCAGCCGACTAGCTCAGCCTGGCGTGGGTTTGCGGGCGGAAGATTTCTACGTGCTATGGCACGCAGACAGTACAACACTAATCAAATTTAACATTTTTACTTCAGCAACAAACAGAAAAGGAAACAAAGAGGTTCCCTGAAAATCATTAAAGAAATATTTTATTCAATATGCATTATTTGCGCCAAAAGAAACTCAAACAAATACAATAATCCAAGAAGAAAGAAAAATAGAAAAAAACAAAAAATTAATAAGAAAAAAAAAATATATAATCCAACCAAAATTCAATAATTCAACTAACTAAGTCCAATCATATAAAGAAACTCAAATCAAAGAAATCACATTAAAGCAAATAAAGCAGAATTTGGGTTGGGTCTCTCTATGCCCAACCCCGGCCGGAGTGGAGTTCACATTGATCATACAGAAAAGGCATAAAACTTCGCAAGCAACATGACATATCAGTAATATTATGTAAATATATGAATATAAATATTAATCTAGATATTTAAAAATTACATGCACCCACACCAAAAAGAAATGATTATACTATTCTTTAAATATCAACAAATTTAGATTGGTAAAAGATATAAATCAATTATTCAAATTTTCAAATATTCGGCTGAAATTCATATCTACTTCAAAGGTATTCAATCTGATTAATAACTATGTGCAACTTTTGACCTCGTGCGCATGAAATTTAATGGATTTTCTTCTCTTTTCAAAACTCTAACAATTTAATTCTTATGTTTTAATACTTATCTGGGATTCTTGGTTTTGTTTTCGCCAATTGCCATTCAGTCCATCCCCAGCCACAACACCATTCCAATCGTTCGTTTATTGAATAGCACCATGCATTCCTTTAACAATTCGTCGACAGTCACAATGCCTCTCCGATAGTCAACACCACCACTCATCTCCGAAACTTGATGCACTCCTTGGCCTGACCTTCTGCAAACGTTTTCTTTTTCGTGATCATATAATCGTGATCCACAACGAACTCGTTACACCCAAAGTTCAAAAATTCATTATAATTCTCCTTTATTCAGTCACTGCCGTTAAACTACAAACAGATACATCAGCTACCCTGATCTCACTTCAACGATTTTCTTTGTCTTTTTTTTCTTTTTTTTTTGACTTCAAAGATCATTTCAAATTATTCTTCAACTTGTATTTCACCACTTTCTTTAAAATAAGTACTATTCTTGTTCGCACTTTTCGAAAAAAAAACGTCTTAAAAAGTTCAAACTCAAACTTTAGCAGTCCACTGTTCTTTCTAACCGCCTCAAAAAAAACCCGCCAAAGACAAAAATCCCGAACTTTCTCCTTCCACAGTTAATCCCCAAGTCACCTTTTTCTTTGTTCAGAAAAATTTTCACTGTACGGCTAGAGCAGTTTATTTCCAATTTCCCATATCTTCAATTCCCCACACCATTGTGGCATCACTCAAAACCGACGATGCAGACATCAGCCACCAGGTTCGCTGAGTTTTCCTGCATTATCCAGCTGTCACCACAAGGTCCAGAAAAATTTAACCAACAGTGCCGTGGTGCTTTGTTTACATTTAACGTGCGATTAATAATAACCGCAGAAGCGCGGTACCGTCGAGTCTCCTAGAGCGCGGCCTGTGATGTTTTAGTTGGACTCCGTTGCTGTGCAGTTTTTTCTACCTCCGATTTCAGGATCTTAATGGGAAAAGTGAGTTTTTCTGCCAGCTGGAATTGCTGTTAATGAAGTGTCGGAGATACGTAAGTTTAGGCGAATAGGGTCTCAACAATATATATATATATATATATATATATATATATATATATATATATATATATATATATATATATATATATATATATATATATATATATATATATATATATATATATATATATATATATATATATAATGTTCTTCGCACATTAGTAAAAAACTCGTTGGCCCGTACCTTGGACTGATTCAACATTCCAGTCGCAATTCAAACGTAGAAGCCGTAAAGACGAATTGGTCGTTGATCAACGTGCAGCGATGGGAAGATGAAGTCGACATTCAAAAATTGTGCAGCCGTCAAACGTTTATCGATAAAGAATTAGATTCTTGGCAGAACAGACGTTATTTACCCATACTGCCTGGATACTTACCGTGTGGAGGACTTTTCATTCAAATCCAAGATTCGATTTTGTTCGCCTGTAGGTTATTGAAATTTATTTGGTTATAGATTTTCTTCACAACACCGGAATAATTAGTTGTAATGTCAAACCTGAAAATAATTTATTGACTTACGATCACCGACTTTTGACTAAGCAAGTGGCTAAAATTTGGCGACCGTGCCAAGACAATGTGTGGAATGTTCCAATATATAGGTACGATCTAGTTTTATATGAAATATTTTATTTTACATTTTGGATAAGACAACAGTGATAAAGTGTGTGGAGCTTGTTAAGAAATTGTAGCACCCACATTTTCTAGTGGACTCTGCTAATAAGCTTGATATTTTGTTTTAAAAAGGAAATGAATAGTTTAAACAACAAAATGTGTGAAGTAAACAAATAAAGCGTATTATTGTGTGTGTTTTTCCTCGGGATGTCGGCGTGCGGAATCGCTTCTTAACGATGTTTGGTGTCGCGAGTGTTTCTTTTACTTTCCTGTTTGTACATCCGTTATGTAAATGTGGTTACCTCCGGTGACCTAGTCCGAAATTTAAGAAAAAAAAAAAAAAAATTTCATTCGATGGCCACTATGTGATCATAGTTATATTGCTGCGATGACGAACCCTCGGCAAGGTTCTCGCGCAGTTTTCATAACAGTATTAACGCTGCAATTTTGTAAACTCAGCATTCTGAAAGTCAATCAACTTGGTAAAATTGGATCTCAGTAAAATCGACCACTTTGCTATGTCAACAAAAGGTATCTTAATTTCCATAATATTACAAATTTAATAATGTAAGCATTTTATGTATTCGAAAAGAAGGCTGTGATTGAAAATAAACTCAGAACTAATGATAGTATTCATGAGTTCACCACACAACTAAGTGTTTACTTTTTTGTTTATCGATTTTGCGACACAACCAAGGTTTTAATTTTGTGTGTATCTTCGAACATAGATTTGTTGTCAAACAATCAAAAATTGACTTTTTTGTAGCGAAAAATTATACATTGGTCCTTCGAACTGGATAGGTCTTATCTGCACGGTGAAAAATATTCGGATAAAATTGATCTTCACAATGGTGTACTATTATGTATCCTAATATTCGTATAGATTATATACATTGACGTTGGATAAAAATGTTCTAACCTATTTTGGAATAACTTTTGTACGAGTTTCGTATATACGGGTGGTTTATACCAAGATCGGATAATATTTATCATAAATTCATATTAAATATTCATAAAAAATAAAACGAATTATTTAGAATTACTTCTGCGTCGCAAGTCGTGCAATTAGCATTTCGAGTTTGTAAGTGAAGTTAATTGGAAGTGTTTATTAAAGTGTTTATTAAAGTTATTTGTGAAAATTATTTGGTAGCCATAAGGAACAACTTTAATCACTACAGGAATATTGTAAAACTTTGATTTTGGTGAATAAAGTATATAGGAATAAAATCTATCCAGTTTTTTTTTTCAAATAATAAAACAAATAATCGTTATCTATCTCACAGTACATAATTGAATTTAATGCTCGAAAGTTTTATTTGGTGTACTATGTCAAGTGTTTTCACAACACCTACATCCCGCAAGAATAATTCCAATTTGATTCTGCTTTCGGAGGCTGGTGCCGCAAAACGATCGAGTTTCCCGTATCAATATTCTCGGCTTTGATAAGCTTTGATGATATACGTTGTCTATGCTGATTTATAGACAAGAAGGCAACCATGATCATATTCAATAACCTTGACAAGTAAAATTATATCGATGGATATAAGTCGGAGATGTTAAAATTTGTCACAACTAGCGTAAATACAACTTATATGATTTCCAACTGCAAATGGTCACGCCAGTCAAGTATGCACTGTGCGCTGGTGTCTGATGAGAATCAGTGCATATTTTCGAAACCACTTTGTCAAAATAGAATTTTCAATGTAGATTAAAATTTTTAATGTAAATAAAAAGTTGTTCAATTTTAATCATCCCGCAAAAATAAATCCAACCTACTTTTATCTTTGAATGCATAAATATTCAATTGTTTTCATTCTTTTTTCATCATAATGGATAATTGTTCCCAATATATATATATTCATAATGAAAAGGAGGGAAAAAACCAGAATAAGATTTTGGGTTAAATGATTTTGGGTTTTTGAAAATGGAATAAATTTATCGTGTGACCTCGAAATTAGAATAATATATTTCTTATTCTAAATTGTGTGCATTTAATAAGAATGTGGTGTATTCATTTATATGCGATTCGGATACCGTTTATAAGAGCGTCTTATTCAATTTATATGAATAATTGGTATTGATTTTATCTTATCAGATAAAATTTATCTTATCAGATCAAATTGTTTGATCTTAAACAAACTTATTGGATTGATAGTAACTTTCGTTTGGACCTATATGCATTCCAAAATTTATCAAATTTAGCCGAAAATTTCTAATTGTGTGCTGATAAGAAGCTATAGGAGCAACATCAAGACGTCTGCAGAGATGCCGGTTGATACGAGGCAGAAATTCAACTTGGATGAATTCAACCGGGTGGTCACCAACATTCGGAAAGACTCCAAACCTTGGTATTCGCTGCAATATTTTGAATCGAGATTGGAGAAGCTTAGGACGAAGTGGGCAGCATGCGAAGCGGAACATTTTTGTACCCTAGAAGCATTAGCTGACGATGATGGTTCAAAAAACGACTATCTGGAAGCATACTTGTCTGCAGAAAAGCTGGTGTACGAACATGAAATCATCTTGCGGCAAGGTTTGTCAGCGTTTGCCAAGACGAATAGTGACACGGGGATTACTGAAGCTGGAACACGGGCAACGCTAGTGCAAGAAAGTGACACTCAGAAGGAGACAGTGCGCTTGGAGCGGATAAAAATTTCAACGTTTTCCGGTCGATATGAAGATTGGATTAGTTTCAAAGACGTGTTCACAATGATGGTACACGAAAATCGGCAACTCAACGTGACGCAGAAGATGCAATATCTAAAGACTGCGATCACGGGTGCAGCGGCGCAAGTTATCAATCATTTGACAATAACAGCGGCCAACTACGAAGTGGCATGGGAGCTACTGATGAAGAGGTTTCAGTGCAAACCTGCCATAGTAAATACGCTCGTAAAAAAATTTATGACTCTTGAACCATGCCAATCGCGCAATTCCAATGGGATCAAGAGAATTCTGGACATGAAAAATGGGTTCTTGTCAAGTCTGAAAAATCTAATCGTTGATCCATTGAATCTGTTACTGACTCATCTACTTGAAGAAAAACTGGATAGCAAATCGAGATTCGATTGGAAAACTAAGACGGCAGAATTGGATGAACATCCGTCAGTGGATCTGTTTGTGGAATTCTTTTACATCAGAATTACAGTTGCGAACGCAATCAACACATCAACAGCAACACCAAAACGTCAGAAGGCAATAACTTTGACGTCAGTAACGGACCAAACCTGTATGATTTGTAAGGAGCCACATAGCTTACATATGTGCAAGAAGTTTGTGCTTTTTGATATCAACCGAAGGAGAAAAGTAGTTCAAAAAATAAATGTAAAGTGTGTAGCAAAAGTCATCATTCATTGTTGCATAAGAGAGCGAATGACACAAGTGCTAGTGAAGTAATGGACGGAGTTGAACGAAGAACTAATACGAATAATACCATTGCAGTGAACCATTTAGCCATGGATAGAAATTCGTATGTGTTAAATCATTCAAACGCAAGCACAAACAACATTCTGTTGGCCACTGCGTTAGTTCAAGTCAAAAACGAAGCCGGAACCTTGAGTACTGTACGTGCATTGCTTGATCAAGTTGCTCAGCGATCAATTATAACTGAGCGAGCTGCACAGAAGTTAGGGCTAAAGAAAAAACCATGCGACTTCATCATTCACGGCCTTGGGGACTCCATAATTGGACCAAGAGGCGGAATCACGATTGAGCTGAAAGAGAAATGGAACAATCAATTCATCGTGGCAGATATGATGATCATATCAGGTCAAATTACACAACTAATACCTACCAGAACAATGGTGGTTAAACAGAAATTAAAAATTGGGAAGAAATATCTTGCTGATCCTCGTTTCAACGAAACCAGCACGATTGACATGTTGATTGGAGCAAACTTGTATGGAAATCTTCTGAAACCTAAGCTAATACAAGGAAACCCAACGTACCAGCAGACTAAGTTAAGCTGGATACCTTCTGGGACAATAGTGAGTTTAGACGCAGAAAATGATTAGTTAGCACCACCGAGCTAAACAAAATGCTTTTTTTTTTTTTAATAATACCTTTATTAAACTGTTTCCTTCGTATAAAAAGCTTCAGTTAGTTTTAAAATCTTACATGCTAAAACAAGTGATGTGCACTCCTCACAGTTGAAGACGTGAACATTTTGGACCCAAGTTACTTTATTGACATAAAGTCACACAGCAAAGAGCAAAGCTATGATATGTGTTATAGAGTTACAGTGTTCAATGTTTGAAAGAGTTTGAAAAGCAAAGAAATTGGCTACGCAGGCTGTATTTTCTACGTTAAAGATGGAAGGTCCAACGGGTCAGTTCTTTTCAATCGCTGAAATTTACGATGAGTTAGTATTTTTTTTGCCAGCTTGTTGGGATGATGAGCGAGGGCTGCAATATATTTTCCACTACGGTTCTTAATTTCTTCTGAAATCGTCTCGATTCGCAGGTCTTTATAGAGATTGGCGTTCCGGAAGTACCACGGGGCTCCGGTGATAGATCGAAGTATTTTTGATTGGGTCCTCTGGATGATGTTGATGTTTGAAGGGCGGGCTGCACCCCATATTTGTAAGCCATATGTCCAGATTGGCTTTAAGACAGACTTATAGACGAGCACTTTAGAGTCGAGAGAAAGTTTTGACCTGCTATTGAGCATCCATTTGAGGTTTATGAATTTGAGCTTCAGTTGTTGATTTTTAGCTTCAATGTGCCGTTTCCAGGTGAGCCTCCTATCAAGGTGCATTCCGAGATACTTTACTTCGTTACTTTGAGGTATAGGTACATTGTTTAAATATACTTGAGGGCAAGTCAGTTTTAACAATGTGAAAGTAACGTGTATGCATTTGGTTTCGTTCATTCTGATTCTCCATTTCGCTAGCCATTCTTCAAGAAGTGAGATGTGGCCTTGCAATGTACGGGATGCCGTAACTGGGTCTGAGTCAGTGCATAGTATGGCAACGTCATCCGCAAAGGTAGCTGTCGTTGTTTTGTCGCATATTGGGAGATCAGATGTAAATATAGTGTAAAGTACCGGTCCCAAAACACTTCCTTGTGGTACACCAGCATGCACACGATGTTTAGCGGTAGAATAGCTTTTGTATCTCACCTGGAATGTGCGGTTGGTCAGGTAGGAAGAGAGTATTTTGTGGAAGCTTTTTGGAAGCATTGATTCAATTTTGAAGATCAACCCTTCGTGCCAGACTTTATCGAAGGCTTGAGTTACATCTAAAAAGATTGCTGAGCAGTACTTCTTGTCTTCGAATGCTATTTTAATGTCTGACGCGATTCGATGGACCTGTTGAATGGTACTGTGATGTCTTCGAAATCCAAATTGCTGTTCTGGAATTATTTTTGCATCTTCTAGTATCGGTAGTAGCTTTTTCAACAGAACTTTCTCGAAAACTTTGGAGACGCATGACAAAAGACTAATAGGTCTGTATGACTTCACTTGGGAAGAGTCCTTACCAGGCTTAGGGATCATTATGATCTCACCTGTTTTCCAAACTTCAGGAAAATATCCGATTCGAAAGATAGCATTGAATAGATTAGAAAGCCAAGAGAATACGATCGGCGGCATCTGTTTGAGCATAGCATTGGTGATGAGATCAATTCCCGGAGATTTTTTTGAGCATGTTTCCTGAATAATGATATCTTGCACTTCCTTAGCCGAAGTCTTGATTGGTTCTGAGTCCTGAGCGTTGACATTAGTTGGAAAGTCACATGTTGCCGTGGTGAAAGGTGTGAAAACCTGTTCTAGGTGAACTGCGAAGGCGGTGGCTTTCTCTGCGTCACTTTTGGCCCATTGCCCGTTGACAGTTCTTAGTGGGGCTTCCCTGATGGTAGGTTTGTTGATTTTATTTTACTGCTTTCCACAATGAATAGTCGGCATTATTAGTGGGACTGAGGCTCTCTAAGAATGAATGGAACTTTAACTCGTTGTTTTTCGCAAGTGCCAGTCTGAGCTCACTAGAAGCTTTGTTGAGTAGTGTTTTAGTTTGGGGAGACCGGTGCAGCTGCCAATTCCTTCGTGCGAGTCTTTTTTTCTGTACTAAGATTTTTATTGATGAGGAGTATGTTGTTTTCCGAGTTGAGGGATTTAGTTCCCTTTTAGGTGTCGCGGTGTCAAATGCCTCCAAGACATGCTCGTTGAAAAGGATAACAGCGGAATTGACATCATCCGGTGATTTGAGAGATGCACTAAGAGATGTTGAGCTGGTGAGGTGTCGTCTGAATGCACTCCAGTTGGTTTTTTGTGAATATCTACGCTTACAGCAAGCGAAGTGGGGTGACATATCCAGAGTAATGATGACAGGAGAATGATCTGAGGACAAATCAAAAACTACTTCTGATTTTGCGGAGTTTGGAGGTATTCCCTTCGAGATTGCGAAGTCAATGAGGTCCGGAATTTTGTTGATATCAGACGGCCAATATGTTGGCTGGCCGGTTGAGATATGACTCAGACCATAGTTTTGTAATGTATCGAAGAGTGCTTTGCCCCTAGGTGTTATGAGACGAGATCCCCAAAACGTGTGTTTCGCGTTGAAGTCGCCAGCCACGATGAATTTGGTTCCCAGCGATGAGAAGAAACTTTCGAATACTGCCTTTGAAATGTTGTGCCTCGGTGGACAGTAGATGGACGAAATTAAAATCTCGCTCGACTGCTCACGTAGGCAAATGGATGTCGCTTGCATGTAATTTTCGCTGAGTTCTTCCAAAGGATGATGGAACAGATGTTTTTTAATAAGTATTGCAGACCCGCCTCTAGCCTTACCATCTGGGTGCTTGGTATCGTAGAAGATGTAGCCTGGGATGTCGAATTTATTATTTTTTTCTGTGAGGTGCGTTTCCGATAAGAGGAACACATCAATGTCGTGGGTTGATATAAAGCAGGTTATTTCCGCTTTATGCTGGACAATGCCATTCGCGTTCCAATGGACGATCTTGAATGAGTTCATTTGCTGTTAATGAGAAATTGGAGCAACATGTTTTGATTTTTAAGTAATTCTTGCATCATGTTACTCATCGTCGTCATGAATCGATTCATGTTGTCAAAGCAGCCGCAACTGTTCTATAGATATGAGGCCGCTATGTGGGAATTGATTTCTTCCGGAGTTGCTGAAAGAGTTGAAGACGGTAACATACCCGAGAACACTTGCTACTTGCCACATCACCCGGTCGTGAAGGAAGAAAGTACAACTACCAAATTGAGAATAGTTTTTGATGGATCGGCGCATACCCAATGAAAACTTATCGCTTAACGCATCATTATTTCCTGGCCCGAATCTGCTGCCAGATGTTCTATCCATTTTATTGAATTTCCGATCTGGTGAAATAGCTTTAGTTGCCGACATAGAGAAGGCGTTTTTGCAGCTTTTGCTTACACGAAATGACCGCGACTTTCATCGTTTTTATTGGTTTGACAGCAAAGCAGAAAATATCAATCAGCTACCAAAGATTGTCTCTTATCGCATGTCTCGGGTCACATTCGGCATATCGTGTAGTCCCTTTCTATTATGTGCAGCTTTACAGAAATTGTTTGATGAAAATGCAAACAGATTTCCCGAGACGTACAGCATACTTAAAACATCCTTTTACATGGATGATCTCGTTACAAGTGTCAATCATCTGGAGAGTGCTACCAAAATCTACCATGATACGAACGAGATATTATCACTGGCCTCAATGAAAATTTGAAAGTGGAACAGCAACAATTCGGAAGTAAGGAAGCTGTTCAAAGATGAGACACCTGAAGTGCAGAAAGTATTGGGCATCACTTGGACTCAATCGAGTGATTATTTGGCAGTCGATGTTGACCACGTTATACGGCTATCTGAGCAGCGTGCCACCAAAAGAAATGTATTGAGATTTATAACTAGCATCTACGATCCGCTAGGCTTATTGGCACCATATGTTATTAAGCTGAAAGTTTTGTTCGAAGATCTCTGGAGGCGAAATACCGGCTGGGATGAGCAGTTGCCCAAAGATCTTGACACTGTTTGGAATGCGTTCACAGCACAGGCGAGTTTTCTCAAAGATGTCACATTCTTTCATTTAACATTTAAATGTCACATTTCCCGCCACATTCTTTCAAATAACGAATCATCGAAACGCGAGCTACATTTGTTTGCGGACGCCAGTATGAGTGCATATGGTGTGGTGGCGTACGTAAGATCTGAGCACACTGACAACAGCTTTACTGTCAGATTTTTGTGTGCAAAAAGTAGAGTGGCTCCATTGAAGACGTCCTCAGAGCTAACTTTACCAAAACTTGAGTTAACGGCAGCTGTGTTAGCGGCAAGGTTGGCAAATTATATTGACAAAAACGTAAACATTAAGTTTAATTGCGTATATCTATGGTCTGATTCTAAGATCACATAGCACTGGATCAGCAGCGATTCAAGAAAGTTTAAGCCTTATTTTTCGCACCGACTCATGAAGATTCGAAAACTTACTTCCTCCATGTTTTGGAGACACTGCCCTGGGAGTGAAAATCCAGCAGACATGCTCACAAGAGGCATAAACGGGAAACATTTACTTAACTCAACTTTATGGACTCTTGGACCTGCTTGGTTGAAGTTCCCTGCAGATGACTGGCCTGAAGTATCTTTATCAATATATACAGAAATTAATTTTGTTTCGTTACAGACATTAGAAGTAAACGAAAATATACCAGATTGCAATCCCTTTATAAAGTTTGAAAGGTTCAGTACCTACCGGAAACTATTACGGCTATATTGACTACTATTACTATTACTGCTTATATTTTGCGTTTCACTGACGGGGCAAAAGGTTGTCGTGCACAGGCGAAATTCCTCTCTGTAAATGAGATCCACAGAGCAGAACAATCATTGATCAAGTTTATACAGAGTACTCACTACAGAAAGGAGAATTTGGCTTTAACTCTAGATCAACCGCTACCAAAAACGTCATCCATATTGAAACTTAAACCAGTGATTGATGAAAACGGAATACTTAGAGTACATTCACGACTTGAAGAATCAGATCTGAACTACGATGAATATTTTCCGGTACTTTTACCCAAGGCTGACCGTTTCACGCGCCTACTTATTGGAGATATGCATCTGCGCATTCTCCATGGAAGAGTCAACACAACATTGTCTCGACTAAGGAAAAAATTTTGGGTAGTGATAGCCCGACAACTTGTGAAATCCATAGTCTATAGCTGCAGAGAATGCGCAAGGTATAAAACTAAACCAGCTCTTCAACCATTTGCACCGCTTTCAAGAGATAGATTGGAGTCTAAAATCAACGCCCGCCCCGAGGATGTGGAAAATATTTCAGTTTAAGCTCAGAATACATGTATTGTAGACATTTATTCGCCTATGCGTAAATTTACTTATATGTGTTAGTAAAGTACTTATGAATTATCATTGAATTGGATTTACTGATAAACTTGGATCAGTCTCACTCTTGTATCATAGGAATAAGGACCGAAATAAATGTAATCGTGAATTCAGTCTAATCGCTTCATTCTTTTTCGACACAGATGGTACAGTGTCATTTTACTCTAAAAAACATTAAATAACCTAATTAATAACCAAAAAAATTCATTTTATATCACTCAAATAAATTTAAAAATATAACCTACAACAAATATAGCCGATTCCTCGGAAGAAGAATCTTCGATTGGGACTTCTATTTGCTGCCCCAATCCTATATGTCTCAACACAAGGTCTGTTCTCGTACTTTCAGTCACTGAATTTTACTGAATTTTTCTGAATCAGGTGGTGGGGAATTTCATAAAAAGTACGGAAACGCTCTCATTGTATTTCCTGAAAATTTACAACCGAAAGTGTCAGTTTTCGATTTTTGGGAGAACAATAGTGATAAGCGGTGATAAATTATCGCCACAAAATTATTCGACCTTCATAGCAACTTTACGCAAAAAATATGTTGCTTCCCGCGCACATTTGAAAATATTTACTCGCGCCACACCATTTGACACTTTTCAATAGCTCAGTTCCTACTGAAATTTCATCGTACTTACTGAAAGAGGAGAAATTTGCAGTTTTCAGTAAAACGGAGTACGGGAACGGCTTCATTGCAATTAATCGCGACTGATCGCAATCAATCGTAATACGGGAACAGACCTACAGGCGAGATCAGACTATCCTCAACTGTTAAACAGGTGTGAAATGTCAAGCCGTAGATAAACTATTCGGACAAACCAAGCTTGATGTGACGTCACATTCTGTTATAACAAGCTGAAGACCAAGGTGAAGACGACAATTCGGAAAGGCCCTATATATCGAGCCGATTGGTCTTGCTCAAATGCAACATGAGACTTTAAGAATAGACCTGCAAATCTGTTGGAATCAGGTTGGCCGAGATAAGGAAAAACTTGACTTTGTAAATAACGGGATGACAAAATTGTGCAAAGATCAAGCAGCTTTGACCAGTGAAGTGCATTGCTTAGAATTGCGTTCACAAATTGCCGAGTCGATTAACGAAGTTCAACACAAAATGCAAACGTTAAAATTTATCAATGGAAGATCTAAATGCGGAATACTTGGAACAGTGCTTACGTCTCTTTTCGGCGTTAATGACGAGACTTACAAGGACATTGAAAATTTATCTACGAACCAGAAACAAATAATCGGGACTACCCAACAGCAAGGAAAATTATTGTTAAAGGCATTGCACACCATGAACGAAACAAACACAAAACTCCAGCAGCATATTAACAGATTTTTAAACCAGGTAAAAGTGCGATTCAATGAAACTGAAAATCTTCAGAATCGACTTGTTGCCATTGACAACAACTTCATAAAGATTTGATTTTTGAGCAGCTATTAATTAGCAAAGAGCTTCGTAGATGAACTACACGAAAAGTATGAAGCCATTCTTAATGCCATGTACACTAGAACAGGACTTTTAGATTGCCTACCATCCTCGGAACTCGCAAAGTTAATCAATCAAGTCGAGAGAATACTTCCGCCAACCATGCAAGTTGTGAAGGTTCTAATATACCGTCTTGACATTGAACGCACAACAAAATTCATTATACTAGCTGGCTATTTGGTGATCGCCGATGTAAATACATACGAGCTAGTGCAAATAATAGCTGTTCCAACGCACTTAAAAGACAACCTATTCACCATTAAAACGTTTGATACTTCAATATTTGCCGTTAATTCGAATCAACAGAAATACTTTGAAATATGGCTCTCTGAGTTAGAGAAATCCATTCGCATTAACGAGAACAACTTCATCATATACTCGAGCACCATGTACGACTTCGGCAAAAATCCTAAATGCATTGTAAAAGAAGTTTATAATCTGTATCAAGGGAAGACGTGCCCGTACCAGACAGTCGGAATTGGTAAGGCAATTTGTAAACAGTTGTACGATCATAATACTTGGATTGTGACCACTCGGATTCCCATTGCGATGTACTCATCTTGTGAACACGAGCGTGAAGAACTAATTATAAACACGACTACGATCATCAAACTGTCAAAAGAATGCAGTCTCCACACACCCCAATTCACGCTAATGCCCGATCTACGAAAGCAATGTTCGCCCATGAAGGTATGGTTTCAACAGCAAGATTTCAGCGTTAACATATCAAAACTTCCCCAAGTGATCTAAAAATGCAACGTGACTATGATCCGGTAAAGTGAAATATATTCCAACTATATCCATCAGGCCACAGACATCAACAAAGAACTCGATAGCTTCGAATGGAAAACTATTATCAAACACCATGGAATGCCAGCCCTCAGCATCATCATTAGTATAGCCATAGCTTTTGGCTATTTTGGCTCAGATGCAACCGGTCCCAGACCCTGAAAATCATACAACCGAATCAGCCAAGAAAGGTCAACTGGAAGCACACATCAGAGCCCCAAGCTCAGCTACTGGAGTCATCAGAATGTGCAACTTAAGAACGCTTGTTTTTGGTGGGCGGAATATTATGAAATATCTACGTACATACTTGCTTAAAATCATGTCGTATATTCACCTAAGTCTTATTAAAAATCTATACCGATACGTACATACTAACCTATTCGTTTATTTACCAAATATCTGTTTGCATACGTACATGCAATTTAAATGTAGATACAAAATATCTGTACAACAAACTCATATCACGTGCATGTAATTTCTTGTCTGTATTGCTAACACAGCCTCTAAATTATATGATATCTTGCCGATCGGTCCCAAGTTGGAAAGTTCAATTAATTGTATTATGCTTACCTGCAATTTTGATAACTCAGCATTCTGAAAGTCAATCAACTTGGTGAAATTGGATCTGAGTAAAATCGACTACTTTGCTGTGTCAACAAAATGTATCTAAATTTCCATAATATTACAAATTTAATAATGTAAGCATTTTATGTATTATATAAGAAGGCTGTGGTTGAAAATAAATTCAGAACTAATGATAGTATTCGTGAGTTCACCACACAACTAAGTGTTTACTTTTTTGTTTATCGATTTTGCGACACAACCAAGTTTTTAATTTTTGTGTATCTTCGAATATAGATTTGTCGTCAAACAATCAAGTATTGACTTTTTTGTAGCGTCAAATTATACACAGCCCTTAAAAAAAATACTTTGAATACTACAGCTGCCCTAGAAGAATAATTTCAGATCGAGGCACTTGTTTCACTTCACTTGTGTTTGCTAACTTTTAAGAAAACAGTAATGTCAAACATATTGAAGTCGCTACTGCATCACCTCAGGCAAATAGTCAATTAGAACGAATTAACCATGTTCTAAAAAATGTGCTAGGAAAATTAACAGTTAAAATAAACCATTCAGACTGGGTATTCAAACTGGCTGATGTAAAATATGCAGTCAATAACTCGGTCAGTAGGACAACAAATCAAACCCCAAGTAAACTGGTTTTTGGCACCACCCAAAGAGGCAGAATAGTAAGTGAACTAGACGAATATATGGACGATAAATATATAACTGAAGACAAAAGCTTGCCACATATCCGTAAAGATGCAACTAGAGCAATTTTAAAATCACAAATCTATAATGAAGATTATTACAACAAGCACAGCAAACCGGCGAAAATATACCGAGAAGGCGATTATGTCGTACTTCAGAATGTGGACTTCACAGCAGGAACAAACCAAAACCTGATTCGCTAATCCCGCGGTCCTTATGTAATATATAAAAGATTAGACCATGACAGGTACGTAATAAGAGATATCGAAGACTGCCACAATTTGCAATTACCTTGTGACGGTATGGCAAAAGCTGGCAGGCTAAGGCGATGGCAACTATAATTTAAAATGAATCGAAAACCTATAATTACAGAACTTGTTGGAAATTCAGTTACAATATTAAAACACTCTAGAAATTTAGACACTGCTGAGACCTTAAGTACATAATCCGCTGACAACTTAAGTAATACTCCGAATCCCGCCGATCGTAAAAATCCAATCAATGAGACCAACTATGATGCAGGATACCTGGACGAAGACAACTGGGATGTAGAATATCTAACTGAAGACAATTGGGACATGGAATATCCTAACAACACTGATGAAACTAATAACATTCAGGGCCTCTCCGAATTCGTGTGTCCGACTTGGTCTTGATCTCCGTATAAGAGATTGTAAAGTCAGCGTTTTAGCTGTCCAAAATGTATGTCTTGTCTTGTTTTGACATATTGGAGTGTGAGTTCGATATGGACAAGTGTCGTTTTTCGCATGGCGAACTTGTTTGTAGAAGGACTACAGAGTAGTGAAATCCAATTCCAATCGCTTATGGTGACTTTTGAAAATTATTTCACCTCATGTAAGCTGTTTTTCGCTGTAGGTGAAGACGACGACAATGCAATCTCGGTGATGGCGGAGCATTCCCGGATGTTTATTGGCGCAGTACGCACTTGGTAATAGAAATCTGTATATTTTGACATTCTGCGCTAACTGGTGCTGTTTCTTTTCAGGTATGGGAGCTCCAGGAAATGCAAGCAAGAAATCAAATGATCTGGCTGTTCAGCTAGATCAGACTGGTAAAATTAAGTACGATGCAATTGCACGCCAAGGGCACGGGAGAGACAAAACTGTGTACTAAAACATAGCTCAACTTCTGTCAGTCGAAATTCTGTCGGAAGACGCTGAATGTTTAAGGCGGCCTGATGAGGAAACTATTGAAGAAACAATTAAAGCAACTCGTAGAGCGTTAAAAAAGTTAGCGAATCAGAAAAAACGGCGACGATGCCAGTGTGACATGCTGAGAAATCCGCCCCAACTCAGTATATTTGATACATACCTTTGCAGCAAGGTGATGCGTTCAATCAGGGTGCAAAACAACCAGTAATTCGTATGCTTGAACGTAAGTGGGTCCAATGGAGCCACCAAAGCCAAAGAAAATACCGCGAGGTCCTCCGTATGCGCCAGCACCAGTGTTGCACTCGCTATCTCGTAAAGTGGCGGTGAACGAGTTAAAAGAGTGGAAGATTCCACCATTCATTTTAAATTGGAAGAACGCAAAGGGATACACAATTTCGTTGGACACAAGACTTGGCACCGACGGTCGAGGACTGCAATAGATTTACACAACCGAAAAATTAGCGAAAATTACTGAAGCCTTGTATATAGCTGACAGAAAGGCACGACAAGCAGCGGAAGCTCAAGCTCAGGTAGAGAAGAAACTCGCTCAACAGGAGAAGAAAAAGAAAGAAACGGGTACGTGAAGAACGAGCCAGGCTGCGTATGCCTAAAAAAACGAATGTGACCGTCGAGAGCCGTGAACGTGATGAACTTTGAGGCCATCATCACCGGGTTCGTGATCGGAGCATTGCACGCGCTGCTCCCAATAAGCGCATTGATTGTTTGTTGAAGGACTACAGGGAACGAGAATATGATAAGTAGTGAGATCCAATTCCAATCATTGATGGTGAGTGTCTTTTTTGAAAGTTATTTTACCTCGTGTGAGTTTTTTTTCCGCTGTAGGTGAAGACGACGACGATGCAATCTTGGGTTCTTCAGACTGGGAGGAGGAAGAAGACATACCAGCACTCCATCGGCTATTTCCTTATAATAATTGTTCTTATGGGCCAAACTTAATACAGAAAGGTGTCGTGAGTAATCATGGTTAATTTTTACCTTCAAACAATAGGTGCGTTTTTTTGCTCCAATACAGAGCAGAATAGAACTATGCCGGAAAAACAACAATCTAGTACAAAACAGCAGTGCTTTCGCTAAGACTGACATAGGTTGCTGTATTCGCTGTGGTACCACAAAACAGCTGAAAATATAGGGAGAAAATAACGAATATACACTACCACAATCGATAGAAAATAGAAAAAGAACTAACAGAAAATTACTTCTTTTAAATTTCTATTCATTATGAGGGCTTTGTCTAATTTTCTAGCTACCAAAACATTCAACATAACCATGAAAAATCCGAAGCCACCTCACATAAAAAAACAACTTCTCATGAGCTTTTCATTTTTCCATTAGCACATTCTACACTTCAACACGTGAACTACAAATGAGGAATAACATTTCTGTACTAATGAATTCACTGGGTCAGGATTGTTGTTGTTTCCAATGCATATATCCTATTCTCTACTGGATAGAGGAGCAAAAAAACACGCCTAATGTTAAAGCCAGACCTATAGATAAACTGCAATGGCAGTATATCTTCTGCGATTCGATGCAGTTTACTGTAACATTGCGCTTGAGTTTCATCCATTTCATTTTAAAAACTACTTGTTTCGTTTGGCTAGCATATTGAGTAAGTTAGTTTCGGCCTGTTTAATTATATGTATATGCAACTGCAAACCGTTTTGAATTAACAATGAATAGGAATTTCCCCAATTCTGAATCCTGGATATATAACTGTATAGCGCAATTTATTTTCCTTAACATAGAATAACTGATATTAGCAATAGTATGTATTTTTCTCCAAACGACTAAACTTGAATCTTATATCTTGAAAAGAAAATTATCTATTTTTTGCTGATAATGCTTTATTGTATTTTTTTAAATGGCAATAGTCGTATTTTAAATGCATGTAAGAAGAATTATATGTGGACATGTATATGTGTACACCTTTATAAAAATCAATATATTGCAATATAGAGCAATCTGCTTCCACTTCGGAGCTTTATTTACTGCACAAAGAAAAACTACAACGATAGCACTAGTAAAAGCTCAAATTATTATTATGACAGATTTTGCAAAATTCAATTCATATTACTGATGTTGCAACATAATTCATAATTCACCAAAAATACATATTTTCCACTATTATTTTAAGGCAAAAGCATTCATATTGCAGCAAACAAATTCGGAGTACCAAAAATAGCAACAAAGCTGCAGAAGGAACGTGAAGATGACAAGTGATGCCATGCTGAGCATAGCAAATGAAAAGTCAATTTGCCATTTAAATGTCGTTGAAGTGTGCAATAACACAGAAAACTTTAAAATATCGATATTGTAATAAATATTTTTTAGAGAGAATTGAAAATGATTGAAGAATAACGATTATAAATATAAAATATTCTCTAGATAAATTGCTTTATTTTATGGTTTGTCCTCTTTTGGGCTTTATTCAGAGTCCGGTAATAAAAGTGTTACACAGTCTAGTTGATTTTAACGTGCACATATATTTTCAGCACCGAGTTAAGCCATTAAAAATGGATGTTTATTGATACCTGATGGAAACATGTGGACGGCTATGCATGTTTTCTTCATTTCTCAGGCCGAAATGAGACGATTATGAACTGTTATACACGAGAGATATGTCAAGCCGAAGATAAACGCTTCGGACAAGCTGAACTTGATGTGACGTCACATTCTGTTATAACAAGCTGATGACTAAGGTGAAGACAGGCCTTCAGGATCTTGCTTCTTCAACTCTTTCGATCAACAGCGATCGAAAATCAGGTTGGCCGAGCTGTAAGATATCTCAGACGGCCACTGCACACACAAATACCACCAACCAGCTGTTTCACATGGAAACCGCTGTAGGAGAAGTCTGGCAACTGCGTGAATGGAAGACGCTGTGAGATCAATATCTGCTGAATAACCTGACCTGAATAAATAAATGCATTATCTAGGGTCGGGTAATTTATTTTTGTGGGGCAAAAACTAAAAGGAGGATTAAAACTGAGCAGAAATCTAGTTGGAAAACAATGACAGGGCAATCAGCTATCGTTGGTTTTGTTTTTTCGGCATATCTTTAGTAAGCGATTTTTGGTATGTTCCCATACTTTCAGTCACTGAATTTTACTGAAATTTCCTGAATCATGTGGTGGGGATATTCATGAAAAATACGGTAACGCTCTCAGTGTATTTATTGAAAATTGGCAGCCAAAAGGGTCAGTTTTCAGTTTTTTGGAGAACAATAGAGATAATAAAGTCATGCTAAGCGGTGATATATTATCGCCACAAAAATATTCGACCTTCATAACAACATAAGACAAAAAATGTGTTGCTTGCCGCCCACATTTAAAAATATTTACTTGCGCCACACCGGTTGACATTTTTCAGTGCCTTACAGTAGCTCAGACGAATGTCTTCTAGAAGTACAGGCCGTCATGATTCGTAATCGTTGTAGCTTTTTTGTTAACTTGCATTTTGTGTCAATCAATTGTACTGACAGTGAATCGACACAAAACATCACATAACTTAACCACAACTGATAAACATTTTGTAGCGAATTCTTCCAATTATGCCACACGCACCGCTTTAATTTGTGTTTGAGCTGTTTGCTAGCACTGTTCCGCAGATCTGACTTTATTTTTATTTCACTCGCTTTAACACAACCTGTACAATTAATATTTTCCCGCGGACGTCCCACAAGACTACGAGTGTTTTTCGCAACATTTTTCCCGCAAACTTTGACGTCATCATTCTGCATGACGGCCCGTAATTCTAAAAGTCATTGCTCAGACTCTACTGAAATTTACTGAAAGAGCGGAAGTTTTTAGTAAGCGATAGGTCAGTACACGATTTCAAGTGACCTGACCTAAAATAGGTCGTGGACTATATCGCTGTAAACACACCCGACCTAAGCCTTGATTTTTGCGCGGCTATTAATAATATATATACGTTGATTTTAAGCTCGCATTCTTCTCGTTTGACTCAAAATCATTTAAATAATCATGTTTGAGAGATAAATGGAAAGATAATTACAGTGTATGAACTAAAATTAAACTAAATGACAGTTGTCAGGTACAAACGAAGACTAAATTCGACCTGACCAAATTTTAAGTCAGGTCGATGTAAACACCTTAGGACGAAATTCACTAAGTCCGTGCTATAGGTCAGGCCACATCTGGTCCAACCGCTGTAAACCTTACCAATGTTTAAATTTTCTAGGGGCTGGACATTTTTTGGATGGCAACTCCAAACACGTTTCTATTGCTGTAACTTTTGATGAAGTCATCATTCATGTGTTGTCTCTTGCGGTGGAAGGCTGAAGCCGGAGAGCTGCAGTGATTGTTTTTCTCCGAAGGACGGTCTTTGTCTAGAATTGACAAGACGTGAATCATCATGTCTTGAACTGCGTGTTTGCGTCGTCGCGTTGTTTGAGGCCTTTGTGTCTTGTTTTTGTGACTGTCTTGTGTATTGAAAATCGAACGGACATATTGATTTCAAAATAATAAGTTGAATCTAAACCGAGCGTTTTAAATTTTCAAAATAATAAATTGAATCAAAACCAAGTGTTTTAAAAAGTTGAACTTGATGGCCAATACCGATTGGTCAAGGCCAACCACTGGTTCATAGAAGTGTGAACCTCATAGTTAAAAAAAAATTTTAAACAAAAAAATTGATGAAACCATCGAAATAGAATTGACTTAGGGCCTTTTATTACTTAGGGTGTTCTTAAGTAGTAAGTGGTAGAATACACACTGAAAATCTGCACAAATCTTCTACTGTTCTTCGAACATTCGTGTTTTTAGCGGTTCTGATTCGCTAGTTTTTTTTTTTTTTGAAATTATTAGCTCAGCTGGTAATTTTCGCTAGAAATATAATACTTAAACAAACCTTTCTCTGTAGCTTTGATGTGAGCTCAGTGACGATGATTCTGCACCTGAAAAATAAGCCAAAACTTCAATTTGTACTTCAGGAATAGGTATATCATCCAAACCAAAAGATCTATTTGTTCTCAAATCAGAGAGCAGGCCCGGATCAGTTTCGTCAAAAGACTCAATTGCATCCCTTGGCCGGTTTTCGTAAACGTCTCCTCCATATAAGAAACTACTCCCAGGAGAGTACGGATTGGTGCTGGTAGGAAAAAGCGTTTGAACGACTTGGTGGGGCGAAGGAAACATTGTTATATCGATGTCTTGAGGTTTTTTCAAAATAGTCTGATTAGCTTCGTTTGAAGTGGACAACTTAAGGTATTTTTTGAATATCTGAAGCCTCGAAATGATTACTAGAAAAAGAAGTAACACCATCAGGGCTGCAGTTGCCATGCCGACCCAAAAAAGTATAAGTCCGTTGGCTACAGGTGGCTTATAGGTAGGAAATTTATTTGCTTCGAATATACTGTCGCCGAATTCTTCCCACATTCTCTGCAAATTGTCAGTGCTTAGCTCTTTCGGATGATACAAGTCAGCACCGTTTAGAAATCTTTCCGACTCTAAAGTTTTAAATTGACTCTCATCGTAAAGAAGAATCCTGAAAGTGATTTCTATGCAGTCTGCATTGTTCGGCCACAGCTGCGAACACTTGGAAATATATGTAAAGGTTACATTTTCGGGGTAGCACTTCTCTATTGTAAGTTTGTGGTGAAGTGTGAAGTTATTTGCTCCCTCACATAGTAGCTGGCGAAATTCCATCCAAGTGGCATTATTCTGATATTTTGCTTTTACAGTTAGTAAGGCCGTGAATGTCGGAGGGGTTTCTTGTGCGATAGTAATAGTCTCTGGTGGTTTTGAAGGAGGCTTTGCTCTTTGACCATGTGGGTGATAGGTGAGCAGAAATCCGATGTAATTTTGTGCTGTAGCCGAGCCTGTCCTGAATTCAATTTGCAAATGACTTGAATGCGGCGAACGTAAAAGTAATGGACTTTGCAGCTTTCCTGTTAAAATAATACCAGATTCGTCTTGATCACTATCGATGTCATTCAAACGGATTTTTAAAATGTCCTTCTCCGGATCTATACTTAGACAGTGAACTACAATTTCGTATCCTATTGTATTTTTCGTGGAAATACTGAAATAAGAAATACTCAAATGTTAATGCACTCGCAAAATAAAATTTGGGAAAGTAAATTGTAAATGTTTTGTCAATTTAAAATCAAAGAAATTGAAAGAGTCACTTGTTTGTTTCTAGTCACCTGAACTCAAACTTCAATTAGTCAATTATTCACTTAAAAAAAATGTTTATGCAGTTGCGGACAAAACTCAACGGAAGCTCCGTATATTGAAGTTTTGGTAAATTGGAGGCTATAATCAAAAATCCATTGATTTTCCCGTATCAATTATTCTCTGCTTTGATAAGCTTTAGAGACATATACGTTGTCTATGCTGATTTTTAGACAAGAAGGAAACCATTTGAATGGATAAAAGGTTACGACAGTCAGTGCTGGATGACTTATACATAAAAAAAATTCAACTATTCGTATTGGAATTTTGAAATTATTTGCTGGCTTAATACTTTGTAGAACCCCTTTTAGCACCAATTACTAATTGCATCTTAAGGGCCAAGAAGCGAATAAATAACTAGTTTCAGCGGATGTAGTTTTCACCCATTCTGTAATGAGCGCTTCATTCAACAAATTTTTATAATACTGATTTTCAAGGCAAATTTAGTATTAAAATCGTTTTGCCGAAAATACATATTTCTGTATACATGTAAATATATCTATATATATATATATATATATATATATATATATATATATATATATATATATATATATATATATATATATATATATATATATATATATATATATATATATATATATATATATATATATATATATATAATACATATATATATATATATATATATATATATATATATATATATATATATATATATATATATATATATATATATATATATATATATATATATATATATATATATATATATATATATATATATATATATATATATATATATATATATATATATATATATATATATATATATATATATATATAAGTTAGCACCATTCTCAAGCGACCGGTGCAACATCAAAAAAACACGATCATGCAACGCGGTGCGTTAAATATCCATTACTTTTGTCACCTGTGCGAAATTGCATTTTCCGAGAATTGTGTATTAAAGCAAACTCTGCAAATTTTGTAATGCAATGTCCTTGAAATACTTTGAATTAGAATTGCATTTTCGGAGAATTGTGTATTAAAGTAAACTCTGCAAATTTTGTTATGCAATATAATTGAAATACTTTGAGTTAGATTAGATTCAGGCTTCGAAATTAGTCAGTGGAACACATTAAGTCAAGAAGTTCCTTAAATCCTTCGCAGAGGCTGGCAAGGATCTGATTAGTGGAGAAAAAGTTTATTCGAGTATTTTTAAACGGTTCTGGTAAAGCAGATTAGAAAACAAAGTAGTAAGAATTATTCAAAATCGATTACTTAGTGCCTTCCACGTTCGCAATCGAAGCACCACAGTGAAGTTGTGCCACGAGTAGGTGATTGTGAAGAAATACCGGAAAAGTGACCAAAACGGACACATTACATTATCACTTAATTGGATTTATCTTGAATCTGGAAGCCCAAGCCATGCGCACCCACGCAATAGTTTTTATCCTCACGCAAGTACACAGAATATCCTTATCTTCTATTATTTTGATCAAGTGAGCGAATTATATTGATAAGAAAAGTGAGTGTGTTATCAACCACGAAGTGTACTATATTATCAGTAAAGTAAAAAGCTATAGTTGGTAATCAAAATGAAATGATGCAAGAGACCATACGCCACTTAACCGGGGCAGTGAATCCTCAGTCTGAGTCAACGAAGAGCATCGTATTCAGACTCCAGAAGTTGGAGTTTCCTCTCTCTGGTCCCACCAAAGAAGAAGAACTCAAGGAAATTTGTAAACTGCCAGATTGTTTCTAGCATTTACCGATATTCGAGGAGAATACTACCGAATATATTTCCTGGGTGCACAATGTAGAAACCATATTAAATGATTTCACAATTGTTCGCGGCAAACCTCAATTCAAGGCTTTTTCACAATGCATCCGCCAGAAAACTAGAGGGCTGGCAGATTCGGCGCTCATTTCTTATAACATATTCGATGACAACTGGTTATCTATAAAAAGGTTTTAATCTTTACATTACACTGACAAGAGGGATCTTCGCACCTTAGAATATCAGCTTAACCTCTTAAAACAGGGGAATATGTCCCTCGACAAATTTTACGCCAACGTTAACCCCCAGTTCTCCTGAATCGTAAACAAGATTAAAATGGAAGGCTATTCGTCGGAAACGGTGAGCGTGCTCATAGAAACTCATGGGAACCGAGCAGGTTCCCATAAGTTTCTATGTTTCTATATATTTTTAACGCAGGGTTAAGGGAGATCTTTCCAGAATGCTGGTTATACAAAGGCCCAAGTCGCTACCTGAGGCATATACGTCATGATTCGAAGTCCGAAACTTGAGCTTCCGTGCAAACTCCGTCCACAAGGCTAATGTTAATAACTCAGTGGCAGCACCTTTTAACCAAATTTTTGCTCAACATCAAGGAAACTGATTTCCAAAATTTCGCCAAAACCATTCCCAAGGGCCGCACCGAGAGAATTACCTACCTCCCAGAAAAACGAGGCTTACAACATTCAGCATGAACTACGCCCACAATCACCAGCAAGGCCGTCATTCCCGAAACCACCAGTTCCAATGGAGATAGATCCATCAATACAAACCAGACAGATTGATTACCTGAATCTGAAAGACGATAAAGATCCTGCTAAAAGATTTAGAGCAAGGGACAAAATTTTAGGAAAATTCTTCTCTAGCATTCGAAAAGATTCCACAATAAATTTCTTCATTCTATCTTTTGATGGGATAATTGGAGATGACACCCTGGAAGACCTCGAAGCGATAATCGACAGAAAAAATAACGTATTGAAAATCAAGCCAAACATTGTAATCGCGCTGAAAGAGAAGTTCTCGACTCAGGTGAATAATAAAGAATTCAGAGATAGTCGTCTGAATCTTGAAACAAAAGCGAAATTAAAAAGAATCATACAGAAATTTCAAAAACTTTTCGGACCGCTCGACAACACCCAAATTATCGATATAAACATTAAGGCAGAAATCAGAACAATTACAGATGACCCAATATACGCGAAATTATATCCATATCCTTCTGCTATGCGTGAGGAGGGCGACAGCCAAATAAAAAAACTATTGAAGGACGGAATCATTAGGTCTTCCAAGAGCCCTTACAATGCTCCCGTTAGGATAGTCGAAAGAAAAGCTGACTCTTCCGGATCTCGAAAATACAGAATGGTAGTCGACTTCCAAAAATTGAATGCGGTGACCATACCGGACACATATCCCATCCCAGATATATCCATCACAATAGCCAGCCTTGGTGAAGCGAAGTACTTCACGACGTTGGACTTGACCTCAGGCTTCCACCAAATCCAAAGGAGGGAATGCGATATACCGAAGACAGCTTTTTAAAAAATTAATGGAAAATTCGAATATTCAAGATTACCCTTCGGATTGCAAAATGCAAAGAATGCAAATAAAATAAAATGCAATTAAAGAATGATCGATGATGTCCTCCGGCACTGTATAGGCAGAATATGTTACGACTACATTGACGACATTATCATATTCGGAAGAACGGAGGCGGAACATTTTGAAAACTAAGAGAAAGTCTTTTCCAAGATCAAAAAAGCTAATTTATGAACCAATTTCGAAAAGACCGAATTTCTAAAAAAGGAAATGGAGTTCCTAGGTTACATCATTTTCAGTGAGAGGATAAAGCCAGACGCCAGGAAGATAGCAGCAATAAAGAAAATAAAACCACCTTCTAATCTGAAAAATCTGAAAAGTTTCCTGGCATTAACGCTGTTTCATAAGGAATTTTGCTAAAATTGCCAAGCCTTTGACTAATGTGACAAAAGGTGAAAAATGGCAAGTTAAATCAACCCAATCCAAAGAGATTCCAATCAAGATAGGAGAAAAGAATCTTAAAGCGTTAAATTAATTGAAAGAAATTTTAGCCTCACCCGAAATATTAGCCTTTCAAGATTTCTCTAAGGATTTCATATTGACCACAGACGCATCAAATACGGCCTTCGGAGCAGTGCTTTCTCAGGGCAAAATCGGAATGGATAAGCCAGTCACATACATTCCCCGATCCCTTGATAAAATCGAGGATGCGTATGCAACAAATGAGAAAGAAATGCAACACATGAGAAGGAAATGCATGGAAATGCAGAAACTACCTCTATGGAGCAAAAAAGATGAAAATATTCACCGACCATCAGCCACTGACGTTTGGCTTGAGCGATAGTTACAACAAAGGCAAGCTCAAAAAGTGGAAGGCTTGCATAGAAGAATACAAGTGCGAACTCATATACAAACCTAGGAAAACGAATAACGTTGCCGATGCACTATCAAGGTTAGAAATGGAAGCCAACATTCTTACATCTAATTCATTCCAGACTGCACATAGTGCCGAAGAAGACAGCACCGACCTCATTCCTTTTTGCGATGCACCTATAAACGTATTTAAGAACCAACTGATAATGTCGGAAGGAAAGGACACTTACGGATATGAAGAACCTCACAAAGGATACCGTAGGCATTATATTAAACTCACGAAGGTAACAAAAGAGGCTCTCATAAAAACGCTAAAAGAAAACCTAAATCCCAATGTCATAAATGGGCTCAAAATTCCCGAACCGTATACACAGCTCCTGCAAGAAGTGTTTTGGGAACATTATTGTAGATTCCGAATCCGCGTAACACAGCGAGTTGTGCAGGGCATTAGAAACCCTGATAACAAAATGGCAATCATAGATAAAGAGCACAGAAGGGCTCACCGTAATCATGATGAAAATAAGAAACAAATTTCAGAACAATTCTACTTCCCTCAAATGACTAAAGAAATAAAGAAGTATATCAAATCTTGCGACATCTGCAATTGTGATAAATACGACCGCCATCTCAATAGGCCGGAGTTACAGAATACCCCAATACTAGGATTTCCTTCAGAAATCTAGCATCAAGATATCACGGTTTACCAAGGAGAGAAACTTATCACATGCATAGACAAGTTTACTAAATTTGCAAAATATTTTCGAATAAAAAACAGGTCAGTACTGCATTTGAGGGACAAGTTGACTAAAGTACTACACTTCTTCACAGTGCCTAAAGTATTGGTGATAGATAATGAGGGAAGCCTCGTAAGCCCGATTATTTCCAACTACGTTAATATGCTGGGCATAGAGACATACAAGACACCATGCCAGAAAAGTGAGGTAAATGGAACTGTGGAAAGAGTTCATTCCACCATAGTTGAGATCGCTAGATCTATTACAAAGGAGTTCCCGGACTTGTCGACGAAAGAAATCATCAACATTGCCGTTGACCGATACAATAACATGATTCATTCGGCAACAAACAGGAAATCTAGCGACGTATTTTTTGGAAGAGAACAGCGAATGAATTATCAAAATTTAGTAGATTTTGAAAACAAAATCAATGACGATTTGATTAACCAAATTTGAAGGAAGCAGAAGTGTAAGCTGAACAACGTAAATCCCAAAAGACAAGAGCCAAAAACTTATGATTCTGGACAAACCATATACACAGCAGTGAAACAGATTCAGGGCAAACACAAACCAATTTTCAAGAAAGAGATCGTAGCCGTAACGACCGCCAGCGGCAGGCAAATTCATAAACTCCACATAAAAAATCTGGGCAATAAGGCATCTTTCTTCTCGTTTTGGTCTAGCGTGTGCAAACAAAACTACGTCAACAAACGTTTATGTAGGAAATCCATATTGGCCCAAGCCAGACCAACAAAGCCTATGGCCAATATGTGTACACCATCTTGGTTTGAGATGGCTGCGATTGGTCGATATTGGCTCGCATTCCGATTTGAGTGGAATTTGGGCACCAACATGCACCAACCAAACGGATTTGACAGGCTGAATAGAAAACTGAAGCTCGCCAGCTCTGGCCATGGTGTGGACAGCAGCATCTGTTCTCGAATTGGCCTGCGGTGGCCCAACCCGAGATGCTCTAGCCTGGGCCAATATGCATTTGAAGCGTATGAGTACCTAGGACCAATAGCAACATTCAAGTTAGGAAGCCAGAACGAGATAATAGCGAACAACAACGAGCAATACAAGATCAACAGAAATCTGATGGACTCAACGAATGCGATGCTGCAGCAATACAACAACATTCCCCCCCCCCCCCCCCTAGTGTAGATGGCAAAAAAAAAATCTGCTTACCAGATCGCCGGGTGACCTATCACCACGGGGTATGTGAGGTTTGACTCACTAAAAAAAAGGACCATCTACAAGCCCACGAAGTTCCGAGTCGGGACCCGGCTAAGCCCTGCTTCGACTCGATCGTGCTGACTCACCCATCGGTAACCACGGACTTCAGAAACTACCACAGCTCATGTGTCGGTAAGGCAACCCTCCTCCCGCTTTATGCGTAGCACTTTCTCAACATATGTTGAGACCACGCGCCAGTTCTCTTCGTTTCACAGCATTGCATCCACGATCGTTTTAGGCGTTGCCAGGCCAATCGTGGACTCAATGGTACGCCTCAAACTTGCGAAGCGACTGCACATAAAGAATGTGCTCTGAGCATCATCGAGCTCAGTCACACAGTACCGGCAGTACGGTGTGACCACCTTACCCATTCTGTTAAGGTATTTCCTGAAGTAACCGTGTCCTGTCGAGAATTGACAAAGGTAAAAGTTTACCTCTCCGTGGCTCCGGTTAAGCCAAGGCTGATTGAGACCAATCAGCTTAGCCGTCCAGCGTCCTTTAGTACTTTCGCTCCAACGTTGTTGCCAAAGTTGGAGGGTTAGCATACGCGCGTGCATCAGAGCCTCAGTTCTGCCCAGCTCTGAGCGAAAGAGGTACCCTTCCTTGCGTTCTCGCGCTAGTAGGTCGATCGGGATTACTCCCGATACCACCATCACAGCTTCTTCTGAGACCGTGCGGTAGCTAGAAGCGATACGCAGGGCACCCCTGCGCTGGACACCGGCAATGCGCTTCCGGAACTTCTCAGTTCGTAGCGCATCTCCCCAGATTTCGGCTCCATATAGCAAGATGGAATCGGACGTTACCATCAGTAGCCTCCGTCGCGTCTCACTGGGTCCACTGACGTTGCACATTAGCCTAATAAGCGAAGTGACGACTACACCTAGGTTACCCTTCCGCTTGTCCACAAGTACCAGTCGAGCTACTTTCCACCGCGACGGGAAGACCCATGCGACTAAACATGAATTATACAGATCCAATAATAGACGCGGTTTGACCTCCGTCACGACTTTAAGTGCCTCGACTGGCAGCCCATCAGGCCCCGGGGTCTTCCGGTTCTTCATCCTGGACACTGCACTGTTCAGCTCCTCGTTTGTGAAGGGAGGCACATCCGCCTGGTTACAACAACATTATTGGACACCTAAACGACCGGATCACCGATAAATATAAACAATTGATGTTCAATCGACTAAGTATCATACGGAATGAAGTAAATGAAATAGTGCAGGCCGAACAGTTAGCTATAAATAGATTTGTCAACTCAAATTTATTAAACAAGAAAGAAGTTAACCAGCTCATAGTGCAAATTGAAACCCTTCCCTACGAAAACGGGGTTGAGGCTATAATGGTTCTTATCGTCCTAATTTCCAATTTCAAATTTCAAAATTTCGTACCAAAATAAAAGAAAGAAATACTATTCTTTCTATGGCCAAGTGAATTGTATAAAATAAAAGAAAGAAATATTCTTCTTTCTACCCAAGCAATACTCCAAGCAGTTTTTCGCACTTGCGTGGCGAAATTGGTCGCCGCGCAGCAAGTGCTAGAACGTGCTAAACTAAAGGAATAAAATCAAATAAAAGACTTATTTGATTTGCTCAAAACAGTCTGATTGGTCGCCGATCAGTTAGCGTTCCAAGACAGACTGTCCTCTATTTAGTATTCGATTCCCCTATATATATATGATACATTTTGTTGAATCGATTGGTGTGGACTGGTTTTTTGAATTCAAAAAATAAAAATTAATTAGCTAGTGTGCGTATTGTCCGCTTAGAGTAGATGTCGCGTTTGTCGATAGGTTGGAGCGATTTTGACATTTGTCAGTGTGACAATTCAATCAGTAATCGTACACAACACCCTCTCCCTTTGGGGAAAAAAAATTTTCTTTTCAGTAGTAAATGAAAATTTTTTTTTGTTTTGAATCCATACACCTTTACAGTTTTTTTTACAATTTTTTATCAAATATTATCCTGATTCATAAGTTCATGTTGTTGCTTAAATATATATTTTTATAATTTTTTTTTGTTTTTTGTTTTATTTGATTTTGCTTACTTAAATGTAACTTCGATACATATGTTTATATTTTTTTTGTTTGAATATAATTCTAGTTATGGAATAACTATATGCATTTTGTTTTGCATATTTTGTGTTTTTTTTATATTTTTTTTGATTCTTGTCTTACATTAATACTGTATATGTTCAAATGTGTTATTCACTTTTTCAAATTAGTGGTGTATATAATTTTAATAGGTTATTGTGATAATTTTTACATTTTCCGTTTACTAATATATGAGTATTTATATTATCTCTTTCTAGTATTTCATATGGTCCGTGATATGTGTTCTGCAACTTCTTTCTATTAAAATTTCTGACTAAAACTAGATCTCCTACTTTGAATGTTGCTGGGTTTGTGTTACTATCTAATCTATTTTTCTTTCCTTTTTCACTTTCTCAATTATGTTTTGAGCTAAACTAATGCTATTTCTAAGTCTAATTTTTAGTTCATTAACGAAATTGTCTATATTGTTAATCGGTTAAATTTTTCTATAATGTCGTCGGGCAATTGGGGTAATCTACCAGATACTAGTTCGTATGGAGAATATTGTGTATCAATATGTGGACTAGTATTATACGCGAAAGTGTAATACGGTATCCATTTGTCCCATTCACATCATTAGCAAAATTAAGCAAATATTCGTTTAGTACTCTGTGGTTACGCTCCACAGTGCCGAGTGTTTTGTGATGATGTAGTGTAGATGATGAGAAAATTTGTTGAATTTTTAATAAATTGCAAATGTTCCCCATTAGCTCATTGGCGAATTCAGTTCCATTATCTGATTTTAGAATTTTGAAAATACCGTGCTTTAATATTATTTGTTCTACTAGTGTTTTGGCGATAGTTTTAGCGTCTTTTGTTTCAATAGGGTGTGCAATAACGTATTTTGACAATTCGCATTGCATTGTGAGAATGTATCGATAGCCGTTGGATATTCTTATTGGTCCTACTGTGTCTATAGCAATTGTTTCGAACGTGTTCTTTGGTGTGTCTGTTATTGTTTGTTTCTCTTTTATATGTTGTGTTTGTTTATTTTTCGCACAAGTTTCACAGTTTTTAATAAATGTCTTTATCATCTTATTCATATCTTACCATATATATTTTTGTTTTAGTTTTAGTAATGTTTTTCGGACACCTAAGTGCCCTCCTATCGGTGTTGTATGGTAGTTATTTATTAGTTTAAATTGTTTTAATTAATCGGTTATTCGTTTTGGTGGTTTGCATATTATTTTTTTTAGGGGTTCTTTATTGTTTGTTAGAATACTCTTCTGTAGTTTATTAAATTTGTTTTTAAATTCTTCCTTATTGATCATGTTACATATTTCACCTATTTCTTCTATGTATATTTGCATTATATTTCTTCTAGTTGCTTGTGATGTCAGTTTCTCCCATGTCGAAACTAATTCCGATGGATTATCGGTGCATCTAACTAGGATCTGATTATTTTCATATATGATTTTTGGGGTTTTTCCCATTTCGAATTTTAATTTCGTAAAAGTATTCATATCAGCTGGGGAATCGCTGTTCCATATAAAGATTTCGTTGGCCATTAGGTTCTGTATTGGTTTGAGTGTTTTTCTTGTTTGAGCTTTTTTTGTGTTTTCTAAGTTTTTTACCATGTTTCTTGTAAGAGGTAATACCTTCTTTTCATCGGTAATATTTCTCTGCTTTGGTATCATATCTATTAACGTTTCTGAATTTAATTTGATGCGTCATAATGCATGCGAATAAACATTCATTTTGCCCTTACGATATATTATATCGAAATCGTAATCGCATAAATCTAATCTTATGCGTGTCATCTTTGATGATGGGTTTCTATGTGTGAATAGTGATATAAGTGGCCTGTGGTCTGTGACGACTGTAAATTTATTTCCAAATAAATAGGGTCTAAAAAATTTATCGCCCAATGGATCGCCAATAGTTCCTTTTCGATTATCGGCTTGTTTAATTCATGTTTTGCTAGGGTTTTACTTGCATATGAAATGGGTAAGTCATATCCTATTTTGCCTTGTGAGAGTACTGCACCTAATGCATAGTATGATGCATCAGTTGTGACGATAAATGGCTTATTAAAGTCTTGGTACTGTAATATTGGTGCATTCATCAGTTTATTCTTCAGTTTTTCATATGTTGATTGACATTTTTCCGTCCATAAGAATTTCGTATTCTTTTTTAACAAATCGTTTAGGCATTTTGTTATTTTGGCGAAGTCTGGTATAAATCGTCGCTAATAATTAGCAAATGCGACGAATCTTCGTACTTCGTCTGCATTTGTAGGTATCGGGTAGTTTTTAATTGTTTCGAATTTTGCAGGGTCTGTTCGGACTCCGTCTTTTGTTATTAAATGTCCCAAGTACACTACTTTACTTCTCAAAAAATTGCATTTCTCCGGGTTCAGTTTTAGGTTGTACTTTTCTAGCCTATCAAATATTTTCATTAAATAGGTATTGTGATGTGCGAGGCTGCAACCAAAGACGATTATGTCATCGACATATAAGAATGCTGCTGAGTCTAATCCACTTAGGGCTACTGTTAGCATGCGTTGGAAGCTGTTTGATGAAATCGTTAGACCGAAAGGTAATCGTTTGAACTGACAATGCCCTTTGTTTGTTGAAAAGGCTGTTAATGGTCTTGATTCCTCTGTCAGCTCGATTTGGTGAAAGGAACTTGTCATGTATAGGATGGAAAAGTATTTTGCTCTTCCTAGCCTGATTTAAACATCTTCTAGCCTTGTGAATGGGAATTTGTCATTTACAATTTTTTGTTGAGTGCTTTAAAATCTACAACTTATCTCCATTTTGTTGGGCCTGACTCACTTTTCTTTGGTGTTAAAAGTAGTGGTGAGTTATATGGACTGGTGGAGTTTTCGATAATGTTATTATCTAGCAATTTGTTTACTTGTCGATTTATTTCATCGATATGTGTATAGGGCAGTCTATAGTTCTTGATATACGTTAGTGTATTATCCGTGACTTGTATATCTTGTTTGTAAAAGTTATTTGCAGTAAGATTATCGTATTCTAGGTGAAAAATATGCTGATAATGTTGGATAATTTCTAATATTGATTCTTGGTCTTTTGGGTTCAAGTGTTTTAGTTTAATGTTTTTAATAATTCTTGATATCTCTGCTTTCCTTTGTTGTTTTTATTTACTGAAACACTATTTTTATTTATTTTGTATTTAGTTGATGGTTCTATTTCTACTTTAAATTTTTGAATTACCATGTCTTCTTCGTTCGTATTCAGTAGCTTTATATGTTTGATGCCTTCTGCTGGTACTATTGTGCTGCCTATGTAGACTCCTGGTGTTATTTCTTTGTTAATTACTACGCTGTCTTCTTCGATGGTAAAGTCGACTAGGCAAATATATTCACACCGTGCGGGTATTTTTAACTTATGTATTTTGCAATTTGTACTGATCGGCATAGTATACTCTTCATCGTCGACATTAATCGTTATCGTATATGTTTCGTAATCAATTTTTGCCAGTTTTTGGACAAGGAAGTTTCTTTCTAGTATTCCGTCTGTAAGGATAGGAAAATCAGGTTTTACTATTTGGAAAGGGTAACGTTTGTGTTTTCCACCAATGTTCAAGTCTAGATTAGCGGTGCCTAATGAATATATCTCCTGGTTTGTTATGCCAGAGAATTTGCATCGTTTATCTTCTTCTATTTTTTCATCCTCAGAAATTGCACTTATTTTGCATATTGATATATCAGCTCCTGTATCTATCAATAGCTTCAAATTTTTCCTTGATTTCTCACAATATAACGTAACGTAGTTTTTTTATTGTGTATTTAGTAGGTATATTTTTTCTTCCTGTATCTCGCGGTCAACTTTTATTCTTCGTTGCTGCTGGCCTCCGGGCCTATTGAGTTTCCCTGCACCATATTTATTCTGTTTTTTCTGTTACCTTCATAGTTTCTGTTTGTTCCTCTGTTGTTCCTATTATTTGTGTAAGGGTTCTGATATGAATTTCTATTTACTTTATGATATCTGTTGTGATTATTTCTATGGTTTACTTCCTCATATCTGGGGTTGTAACTATTTCTAAAGTTGCTTCTGTGATTGTTGTTTTGGTTTGTTACATTGTTTCTTGTGTTGAAGTTACTTCTGTTATTTCTGTTGTTATTTCTGTTATTATTAACATGGTTTTGGCTAAAATTATTATTTCTGTATGTGTTATAATTGTTCGGTTTATTTCTATTATTATAATTCAACTGTTGACTTATTTTATTTCTTCGATTTGTGAAAATAATGTTTTCTGTAACATTGTTGCTTGATTCGAATTCAGTTGCTATCTGGATCGGTTCTACGAACGTTTTTGGCTGTGCAGCAAAAATAGTAGGTTTAAGGGTTTCGCTTAACCCATTCTTAAAAATAGTTAGTGCGTATGAGTCATTTGACTTCTGTGTTGCTCTTTTCTCTGCTTGAGATGGATTCTGACCCAAGCTACTAATTTGAATCTCACTTAATTCGTTAATGAGCTCGGATAGTTTTTCATCAAATTTTTCAACTGTTCCGCGTTGAGTTAATTGTGCCAATTGGGTATGAATGTGAAAGAATAAATCTTCTATTTCTTTGACAATGACCAGAGAAATGCATAGCTATGAAACAAGATCTGCGAATTCTTATAGATTGCCTCCAGTCAGAACCAATAGAGCCCTTAATGACCCGATTCTTTCAGCTATATCATTGTATAATGATATGCCTAATAATTTAAAAAACCACCTATCGTACTTCGTTACTAAAAAGAAGCTGAAGCAGTATGTCCTAAACCTATTTTAAAAGCTAATGTAAATATTTTTCTTTAAATTCTTTTTTTATCTTTTTATTTTTAATTTTTTATTTTTATTATCTAACTTTAAATCTTATCATATTTGTATATTAATTCTCACTAATTACATGCTAGTATTTCTTTTTTTGTTTTTGAAGAATTGAAATTGCAGAAAATTCAATTGAAACAGTTTTATAAAGAATAGTTTGATTTGTTAATTCTTGTCCTCTCTCATACCAGTGTTTGGCACTGCCTGAGGGGAAAGTTTTGTGACAAATGAAGGTAAAAAAAAAAAAAAAAAAAGTGAACTTTTTTTGCTTTTATATCTATTTCTTAGGCTATTTTCTAATTCTTGATAGTTTTTAATGTCAAATGTTATGAGTTGCGTTATGACCACTGTTCCTAATTTCACATTCTTAGTAAAGTTTAATAGATTGTTTTTCCCGTCTTCGTTAAGACTTTGATTGAGTAAATTTATTATTGTTAAGAATGCTTTCATTTTTTTGGGGTTTCCATTAAAAACTGGTATTGCTTTTAAAGCTAGCTCAATATTAAAGTTACTTATTTTGTTGTCTATTGACTCTTCTAATTTTTCTAGTAATAGCTCCTTTGTTTCTTGATATATCTGCTGTAATATTTCTAATAATTTTTGACTACTTTCTGTTTTAAGTGCTCCTTCCTGAATTTCTTCTATCGTTTCTAATTTTTCTTGAATGTATTCTCTCTTATAAGTTCTGATCGGGGTTTTTTTTAGATTGACTACTATTTTTGAATGTATATTAATGTTTTATTCCATTTATATAGAGTTATCATAGACCATATGACCATATTATCATAGACCAACTCCCTAACATTTGTAAATTTAAATTTGAATTTTTCATTCATACTACCAGACAATAGGTGTCGTTTGTGACGCTCAATAGACCAAAGTAGAACTTGTCAAAATAGAGAGAATTTTCATAACCTTTTTTTTGCTCTTTTCTTACATTTATTATTGTCTAACCAAAAGTTTTTGAATTATAAAGACTTTCGTTTTGAGATATTCAAAAAATGTTTTATTTAAATTCATGCTTGATCTAATGTGTTATGTTTTTTTTTCATTTTTAATCTTATTTCTTCTATTTTCTCGTACTTTTTTTGTGGTAGTTGCCATGGCGGAGGATTTTCCTCATGTGTAGCAATGCGTTTCAGCGCCGCGATTCGTCTTCGTAAGCTTACTTGTCTGCCCCCTCGTATTTTTTTGTGTGTTGATCTTCGGTATTGTTGTTTTTGCCGCTTCCAGTTTACGGGCCTCTATGATGGCCAGATGAACTCTCGGTTGTAGTCCGCCCTCCTTCGGTAAGTCCGACTTCGTAAATGTCCTTGAGAACGTTACGTGGTAGATTTGTTGTTTTTCGCCTTCGTTTGGTTGTATTTTTTTTTGAAGGAGGCAGGATCGCTATGAGGTGGTCCTTATCGTCCTTATTTCCAATTTCAAATTTCCAAATTTCGTACCAAAATAAAAGAAATAAATACTATTCTTTCGATGGCCGAGTGAATTGTATAAAATAAAAGAAAGAAATATTCTTTTTTCTACCCAAGCAGTACTCCAAGCAGTTTTTCGAACTTGCGTGGCGAAATTGGTCGCCGCGCAGCAAGTGCTAGAACGTGCTAAACTAAAGGAATAAAATCAAATAAAAGACTTATTTGATTTGCTCAAAACAGTCTGATTGGTCGCCGATCGGTTAGAATTTCACTAATTAGCGAAATATTTGTGGTTTTCTATGTTTAAGAAAATTTTTTTTAGAGGTAGTATGTATGTATTTAGATCTAAGCTGCACAATTTATATACAGATTGTATTAATAAAATTGCACTAAGTTGGACAGACGATAAGTAACTTATAAGGGAAGATGGGGCTAGTACCTATGCATGGAGTCATTATAATATACCTATGGATATAGATAAGTGTCATTAACAATAAAAAGAAAAAATGAAAAAAATGTTTTCTCTCTCTTTTCTTTATTTCTAGTGCTGGCAATGGTGTGAACGAGAGAGTAGAAGAATTCGCACAATAAAAAATTTCAGGATGGGAGGCAGGAAATCAGTTTGTTTGTTGATTGGAATAGAGAATGGCGTTCTTAAACATAGCTCTTATTTTGAGTGTTTTAGTGTCTTTTCTTGAAGGTAGCCCCTTACCAGTGGTTACCCTTAGTGAGAACAAAAGCACTAGCAATTTGGCATTTAATCTCGCGCTTCCTGATAACAAGACAGTGGAAGTAGCATTATCTTTTCGACTTATGACTATAAGTACAATTTCATCACAAACGGAAACATTGAATGATGACACTACTAGTTCATCATCGCCGGAGATTTCATCAACTATCGAGACTATAACAACAACAACAGAACCATCAAAAAGATTTGTTATGATCAATGAAGCAATAGAGGCATTTCGGTAAGATTTGCTTAAGAAAGAAATGTTAATAGCTGGAATAATCGAGAGCAAAAATATTTTTTACAGACATTTGAAATTAGAGTTTGACGATAAAAAAATGTTGACAGTTGGATGTACATATGATAGCAATTATTCGATGCGCTCACTCAAGATCTTGTGTTGTGAATATCCAGAGTTTGAAACCGAAAGAATTTTAAGTAACGGCGAAGTTGAATATATAAAACAGGAAGATCCAAACTTTAAGTCAAATATAGAATTTCTGGATTTAAAGAGAATGAAGCAAACATATAGCATGAGTATCACTTGAACAGTGAAACACTGCACATTGTTATCATGAATAACAACAACAAAATAGAAAACGATCTTCAACATTCTCTTGAGGATTTAAAAAAAAAATTCCTAGGTTAAAAAAGAATACATTTTTGAGGACCACTTTGACGGATTTACGAGTAACTATGCGTTTTTGAAGCCCTACACCATTATGGAGCAGAAAGTCAGCGAGTTTGGACAACATAATGTGAGCTGTCCTTGGGCCTATGATGATGCGAAATCTGGACCAGATACTTGTGAATGTTATAGTGTTCGTAGGATAATATTTGAAATTAAAAAACGTGTTCAACTTTACATGCGATTTATTAAAAATGAAAAAACTTGTTCAACTTTACGTGTTATTAATAAATAATGTTAAAAACTACACAATGTTTCAAATTATCTTATCATATTCTTAACATTTAGCCAGGAATTGTGTTTTCCAGAAAATCCCAACCACTTGACAAACGCTTGATTTCCACTCCGTTTCAATACTTTTTCCACGAGGTATGTGACGAAGTTGGTTATTCGAATTTGACAGATCTGGAAAATTGCCGTGGTCCAGTTTGGTGTATAGCCCTTTTCAAACACATGCTTGTATTTACTTACTGAGTTGCACATGGTCACCCACTTTATATTTAGATGGACCCATCACCTTAATGTTGTTGTATACGGTAGACATAATCAATTTTTCATTGGAACTACCAACACCAGATGGATTCATTTTTATTGTTCTGTGTTTTTTATTGTTGTATTAAACCAGATCATCAACTATAGGAATCTATTTGTAATTTCCATTCATACTAAACTCCTTTCACATCATTTTCAGTAGTGTTCGATTGAATCGTAAAACAATTGACGCCTTGAAAGAACTATACGTCAAATAATGGTTTATTTGATATTTTTTCATAAGGTTTTTGAAATCGCTATTGTAGAATTCTTTTCCATCGTCTGTTTGCAAGTTTTGCGGAATGCGTCCTTGTTGGAGTATGTGTTTCATTGCACTAGTAACTTCTACGCCAGTCTTCGTTTTGATAGGAGCCGTCCACGCAATTTAGGAAAATGTGTCAATGATTGTGAGGAGGAAACAAAATCCTGTATTCTCGCTGGCATATGATCCCATCTCAACTGAATCGGCTTGCGACAAATCATCCAAACCTTTTGTTGTAACTCGTCGTCGTTTAAATTTTTTTCGAGCGGCGTTATGTAATTCGTTTACGACTTGTCTTCTGCTCATTTGAAAAATTCTGAATGCTATATGGGTAACAGTCTACTTATGATCAGAGACATTAGTGTGTCACTTTTGATTTTCCTTATCTCTATATTGCTTAAGTTTCATATCAACGTAGTTCTTTGTGGAAGCATCGTCATCCTCTATTGGTGGTCCAAGGTATTTAATTCGTTTGCAATTAAGGATGTAATCACCGTATTTCTACACGTTGAAGACCCTCGTTGCCAGGTTTTCCTGGTGCTCCTCGTGGTCCCTGCTGAACTGGGGGGCCTGGAGGACCCTGAAGACATTGTAAGCCACGTTTTGTTCCTCTTTCCGTTGAAAATCGACCAAATTTATCAATATCCATTTCCGAATAATTGGCATACGGTTTAATCTAGTATTTGTGATTCTTTCAGTTCTTCAATGATTGATATAATTTCGTTGTTGTGATTATTGTGACCCGCTTGGTGTGATGCAATAAAGAGTCGCAACCGATCCACTAATTCATTTGGATCATCTCAATATACGTAATCTTTCTGCTTGTTCGATGTTTGCATCAAGCTGTAGTCTTTGCAAATGTTAGATTCTAGCCCTTTTCCTCCCTTATTGTTGTTTGGAGGTTTCAAAATTATTTAAGTTTATTTAAAATTTCGAGTTCCGTTTATTTGACTTTCGCTGTCGTAAGAACGTCTGTGAGCATTCGTGTGCAGAAGAATACTTTTATAATTCTCTTAATCTTTATCGTTGTATATAGTTTCATCTGGCTGTTTCATAAAAAGCAGTTCATATAAACCATGAGTTCCCGTATATGATTTCTCATTTAAAAGTATTTTATTACCATCGATTGCGAAATTCGAATTTCCTATTTTCCATTGTTCTCCATCATCCTCATCCTTATATAACCCATGTATATTATCAATTGCAGAGGGTTTATAATAAATGTGTGTAAATATTGCATAGGAAAATTGTTTCTGATTCATATATTGCCTAAGATGTTCTCGTCATTTCGGGGTGCTAGCAAATTTACGAGTAGCTATTGTAGAAGAGTTGGATGGGGTGGTGGTGAGGTCAAGTTTTTGCCTCGTGCGAGTTTTGAAACTGTCTTCATCGTCGTCACTATAACAACTATCGGAACTTCTTTCTTCACGTTTAACTGAAGGCAGGGCTCTTCTTTAATTTCCGAGAGCTTGGTTCTTTTCATGAATTCATTGAGAGGTTTGGTGATTGACTTAAATGTTTCCTCCAACTGAATTTCAATTTCGGCTTTGTTAGCTTTCAGCTGTCGATACTTTTTCCATATTGAATTTGTTGTCTCCACAATATCATTGAGCAACTGTTTATCATACTTCATTGTTGGCGGTGGTTGCGCAACAGTTTCGAAAGGTCTCTAAAATATTTTGAAATATTCTCCTAATGGATTCTAATTTGATTTTGAAGTGATTTTTGTTGTATTTAAGTCGATTTACGTTCTTCTCGATTTCGTCCGAACTATCTTCACTGTTGCTACACTCAAACCATATAGATCTGGTATCAGACTATTGAACAGCTATCGAGCTGCATGAAACTGATCCACTGAACTGCTTTTGAACTGCCTTTGAACTGCTTTAAACTTTTACTGAACTGCTTTTAACTGCTTTTGAACTGCAACTGAGCTGTTTCGATGTTATGAGTTGTTTTTATAAGATTTTAGTTTAACATTATGAATATATCGAACCCCTTTCGATATCGGCCCTTGTCTAGGGGACTGTCTTTATCGATTACACAGAACCCATATTCATCATTCCAACATTCCGCACAAATGGCTCTAAACTGTTCAAAAGTCATATCGGTGTTCACGTGGTCATTGAAAATGTGTCTTAAATTCATATCATCCTATTTGAATGCAGTCAGAAAATTTGCGTTATCTCAAATAAGGTGCTTCGATATTCGCGTATAAGTTTGGCACAGATAAAAACAATCAATATTATGATGTCGTCTCATACTGAAATATGATCGAAAGTTATCTTGTTTCTCGGTGGCAACGTTATCGAAAATTAACATAGAATTAGACTGAGCTTCTTCAGGTGCAATCACTTCACTATTGTGTGAAAATGTATGTAAACCTTGTCCGGAGATAGGTCTTACAGCCTGCTCCAAGTATCTTAATTTGGGTTGATGCAATGACTTTGAGTATATGTATATATTTTCGAATTTAACACCATCTGGATGTTTCAGCAGAGAAATCATAACGTTGGGTTTTACCACAGTTTGGGGGACCCACAATTATACTTCGGATGCTATTAGGTAATAAATTGCTATGTTTAGCTGAGCAGGTTTCATTCTTAATGTCAGCATTTTCCACCGACCACTTTTGCTGTTGTTGTATGAATCGCATCCTGAGTTGAACTACCAGTGTTGAAGCAACCTAAAAATAAATTTATTAGTCGCGGTTTCCGATTGTGTTGCTCACCTGACTATTCGATGACAGAAGACTGACTGTCAGCATGACATCACCCAACCATTCCAGTGAAATCAGCCAAATTCCAGTCAGCTGATGTGTTGAAAGTTACTGATGTTTTCCATTTTGAAAATTTGACCAAGTTAATAGTAGTTTAGCAAACAGTTAAAAATGTACCGAAATTTTCATCGCTATATAAGAAAAGTATCAGTTAGTTGAACCTTTCTTCTATGTTAGTAAAAATTTTGGTTTGATTCGCTACCTTTCACATTTAGCTCGATTTTTTCGTTGTTTTTTTATTTGTTCGCATTATACTTTCGCAATTTCATTCGTTTGAATTGTTTTATTTGAGTGAATTGAAAATAAATTATTGAATTGTTTTCTTCGCGTTTTTTTATTCGTGGAGTTATTAAAGAAAGACAAATCATTTGGTCCTTCGAACCGGATAATCAAAGTTAATATCATCGGAAACTAATATCAGTTGATGTTACCGTGTCGGAGTTAAGTGTTTGTGAAAACAATTAAGACAATTAAAGGAATTGTAGTGCCTAGTGAATTAGAAATAGTGATTTAAACTTCAACAGATTTAATATATCTAGTGCGGGTGCGATAACGGATAATAGGGAAAATGCGTATAAGTGTACAGAATCCTGTAAGCCGGGGTAAGTCCTGTTTCTTTTTCTTCCTATTTCTTCTTTTTTTACATACATTGTTATACATTTCATATAAATCCATATATTTCCATACATGCTCCATATATTATAGTATATCCATTTTTCTGTCCTATTACTTGGTCGTATTGGTACTAGAAGTACACAGATTTTGTGAAATTTGAAGTTAATATTGGGCGAAATATATATTAAGTCAGTTCAAATTGCGATTTTCGGCAAACAATTTATTGAAGCCACATCAAGCACTTTGTTGGCTCGAATATTGTTATATTGTGGCTTTAAATCAAATATTGAAATTTAAGATTGAGTATTGGGCGAAGTCCTTAGTCAGAACGCAAATAGTGTGTATTATGCACTTAATTGGAAAATTCGATTTTGGGCAAATAGTTGATTTGAGCTAAATTGGGCATATTGTGGATTGAATATTTATATTGAATTGGCGACTCATAAGTTGTAAATTGTGTTGATGAGATCGTATTCTAACTAGATACTTGTTGGTTAGTGCATTTTATACCGTTGGAATTTTCCAAATATTACATTGGGCACTGTTGCAGAGTGAGAGTTTCGCAGTGAAAACTGTTCTAAATAACTGAAGTGCGTCACGGTTCTCATTATGGAAAATTTGATGGTGCAACAGAAATTACCTTTACAGCAATTAAATAGACTTCGGTCTAATTACGAAAAGGATTCTGTTACTCGCAAAACAGTTTCGTGTTGCGAGAAGATCCAAGAAAGGTTGAAAAGTAGCTACGATCTTTTAAACGAAAACCATCTTAAAATATTTTCGTTCCTGAAAGGAGAAGACGCTGAGCTCAACTTGGAATATTTTTCGAGTGAAACATACGGCCAGTTTGACGAGTCGCAGTTGAAATTCGAATCGGAAGTAGAGGAGCAGTTGAGAGAAGCGTTGAGCAAACAGCCGGCAGCAGTGCAGCAGGTTGCAGATAAAATGGCAGCGGAGCGAAATGATTTAGGAGGTAAACGGCCCACAGACACGAAGATCTGGTCGTCGACGGGATCTCAATTGATTTGCCACAGACACAGAATGTAATCGCAACTTGAATTACAATCTCATTCGAACGTTGTTTTCGTCATTTTCGTTGTAAGAAAACGGAGGACATACATTGTAAGCATTGATGTTTTACGTAAAGCAATTTCGAAAAAGTACATTTACCCGGGTATATGAGGTATTTGTACTTTCTGCTTCAGGCATCTATAGCCTAGTCATAGATCCCTCTAAATAAGATTTAATAAGTGGTCATCATAACCAGGCAGTGATTGTTCGGATTAGGGGCGTATTAACTGATTTTCGAAGAAAATTATAAATCTGGCAGCAATTGTGCCTTAATAGGGTTTAAAATTATATTTCACGTAAATCTATTTCGAACAGGTATGTACGGATATCTAGGTATTTGTACTTTTTGGTTTAGGCACATGTAGCCCTCTAAATATTTTTTAATTGAATTTGAATTGGCAGTCATCATTCGCAGGCAGCACTTGTACATGGTTTTTTTTTCAAAATACATGGTATTTTTTCAAAATATTTTCACTATAAAATTATAGAGGTACCTGTTTAAAGATACTAACTGTTTAAATATATTTTTGTTCCACATTTATTCTTTTCATTCATAAATATATCCTTAAATATATAAAACATTAACGGGACCATGAGGTATGTTAACTGACTCTTGTTGAGCATATTCATACATAATTCAGTCCGTTAAACCAATGATTTCGAATTATGTTACCATAACGTTACACTAAATTCAACTAAGATCTCCATTCTAGTGTCAAAATCACCACAAACACAGCAACGTGGGCGTCCACCAAATATAAAAAAATTTTCCTCCGCCCACCAAATATAAAAAATTTTTGATATTTACTGCAACCGTTGCAGAGACTAAAAATGCAACCTGAGGCTTGAGAATTTTGTTGCAGATATCGCACATTGCAGATCTAGTTGTCGACGAGATCTCTCGTCTGTGGGCCGTTTTACTCAAGATAGAAGAGCTGGACTAGAAGGAAAGGCACTTATGGGAACCGGATCACAGAAGTTGGAGCCGCACTTTGAGGATATAAAACTCCCTCGTATTTTTTTACCTAAGTTCCATGGCAACTATGACTCTTGGATTTCGTTCCGTGATTTATTAAGATCGCTCATCCACAATCGTCCGAACATGTCGAAGGTGCAAAAGCTTCACTATTTGAAGTGAAGTCTATCTGGAGAAGATAATATGCAATCACTGAAGCGAACTACGACATTGCTTGGCGAGTCCTAAACGATAGGTATGACAATGTGAATGTGTTGTTGAGCACGCTTTTAGTTTTCGATATCAAATGCTAATGAGTCAGCATTCTCGCTAAAAATTTTACTCGATAAAACGATCCAAGCTATTGAAATCATGGGTATAGAAAATTTATGGCATGCCACGTTGATTCATATTATCACACAAAGATTACCTCCATCTACAAGACCGGCACCTTTCCTGCCCTTTGGAAATCCGCCAACATATTTCCCATTCATAAAGCTGGCGATACTTCTTCCATCCCTAATTACCGTCCTATATCCCTTCTGCCATGTTTTAGTAAGCTCCTCGAAAGAGTAGTTTACAATAGAGTGTACTCATTTATTCAGCCCTTGCTGGCCAGTGAACAACATGGATTTGTTAAAGGTAAGTCAACGGTTACAAACTTATTGTCTTTTACAAACACCGTTGCTTCCGCAATCGACAAGCAAAAGCAAGTAGATGTCCTATATACAGACTTTCCCAAGGCTTTCAATTCTGTGAACCATGTTGTTCTTCTGTCAAAGTTAGCAGGGTTTGGTCTCTCTGGTGTCCTCTTTTCTTGGTTCTCCTCCTACTTTCGTGATCGTTCTTGTGTTATGATTGTTAACTCTTGCTCTTCTACACCCTTTTTTGCTACCTGAGGAGTTCCGCAAGGATCTATTCCTGGTCCTTTATTGTTCCTTTTGTTTGTTAACGATCTTCCTTCCCTCTTTAATTCACCTTTTCTTTTGTACGCTGATGATCTCAAAATTTTTAGAGTGATAGAACCCGCTAGTGACTGTTCCTTATTACAGAAAGATTTGGATACTTTGGCTACCTGGTGCGCAGTGAATTCTCTCACTTTGAATGTTTCGAAGTGTCATCAAATGTCTTTCACCCACAAAACATCCCCTCTTCTCTTCTCCTACTCTGTCCTCGGCTCCCTTCTCAATGTTGTTGCTAGTTTCAAGGACCTTCGCGTGATCTTCGATTCCAAGTTGAAGTTCGATTTACATATTTTACACGTCACTGCCAAGGCTTCTCGTTTTTCCGGCTTCAACAGTAGATCCTCTAAACGTTTTGTTAATCTTTCCACTCCTCTATATCTGTTTTTTTCCTTCGTTTGTAGTGTTCTTGAATACTGTTGCCAAATTTGGTGTCCCCATTACGCATACTTGATTGCTGCGGTTGAATCCGTGCAACGCAGATTCACCCGCTCATTGTTATATAAGTTCAATATTCCGTATTGCGATTACAGTATGCGCCTCTCCATCCTTAAAATTCCTGCCCTTGAGTCACGTAGAGTGTTCCTCGACGAGTGCCTCCTTTTAAAACTTTTCAACGGCTGTATATTGGTGGACCCCAGCATTCACCTTTCTGTTAGAGATTCGGGCCGTCCTAATAGAACATTTTTCAAATTTAAAGTTACATTTGCCCGTACTGACACCTATTTCTTTTCTCCCCTTTTGGGTTTGCCTCGTCAGCATAATAACCTTAACCTTGGTCCTCTGCCTCGAACATTAGCTATGTTTAAAAATATTATAAAAAATAACGTTCTATCTGGTACATGAAATATGTCATAATTTAATCTTTTGTTGTATCTTTTTTTGTCGGTCGATTTTGCTTTTGATTACTTTTCCTTTCTGAATTTCACTTAATTTTAATTTTTCTTTGTGTATATATATATCTGTTTTCTTTTTTTGTAATGCGTAATCTTTAATTGGATTTGTTCTGTTGATTTGGACATTAATAAAGAAATAAATAAATAACAGTGGGAACAAGAGCATGCACAGAGGACCACACTTCCCTCATTGAATGATGTATCTGAATTTTTGCTACGTAGATTTAGGGCATTGGAAGTTGCGGGAATAAACCGTATACGAGTTCCCAGAAATACAAGTATCTTTCAACCCCAAAACTTCCAGAACTATGCAACTCAAATGGCTCAAAGTTGTGTAGTTTGTAGAGCAGGCCATCACATTCGGTAGTGTCTCTCCTTTAGTGATATGAATTACGATTCAAAGTTCAAAACTGTTAAACGGAACAGGCTTTGTATTAATTGCTTGACGAAGGGACATATAATTGCAGATTGTTCAAGAAGTAGTAGATGCGCAAAGTGCAAAAGATCCCATCATACTCTTCTGCATAGAGGGACAGCGACAGCAAATGTGGTAATTTCCGGCCCACTGAGCGCCGACGCAGCACAGTTTGCATCTATTTGTGAACCAGCATCAAGTGTTGCTCTTAGCAAAGCTAAAATACAAACACTGAGTGCTGTTACACCAAAGCAAGTTCTCTTAGCAACAGCATTAGTGACAGTACAAACTCGAAGTGGTTGCCCAAACTTAAGGGCATTATTGGATCAAGGCTCTCAAGCATAGTTCGTTAGTGAGAATGCCATCCAACAGCTAAATGCTAAACGGATTCACACAAACACTACCATAAGTGGTAAAGGCAGTACAAATAACACTTCGACGAAAGGAATCGTACGCTTAATGTTAAATCTTTGTGATAAACAATCTTTGGAAATAGAAGTCTATATTTTAGATCAATTGACAAATCAAATACCTACTTGGCAAGTTTCATTGGAAGTACAAAATCAATTGAAAACCTTCAATTTAGCTAATCCAAACTTCGATAAACCGGGAAGGATTGATTTACTGCTGGGAGCGGATGTTATTCCAGGCGATATTCATAAACTTCCGATGGGATCGATCGTCCAAAGAACAAGCTTAGGATGGATTGTTTGAGGAGCAGTGCACACTCAACCGCAATGTAGTCTTTAAAGTTTAAAATTGGAAGTAAATCATCATGACAATTTATTTGGAGAGCTAAGGAAATTTTGGGAATTGGAGGAAGTCAATGTATCTCAGCAGCAAACGAAAGAAGATCAGCTTTGTGAAGAGTTCTACTTGAAAAATACTTATCGTGATACAGATGGTAGATATGTTACTAGTGTGCAATTTAAAAAAGGTTTTAACCAGCACATGTAAGGTGAATCAAGAAATAGTGCGCTCTCCAGCCTTATATCGTTAGAAAGAAAATTTGCAAAGAATCCAGAATTGTATACAAAATATTCAAAGTGCATTCGGCAATATTCGGAGTTGAATCATATGCGTGAAGTCAGTGACAGTATTGCATTACAAGTTGAGAATAGCGGAGTTTCTAAATGCAAAAGTAATTATCTTCCTCATCATGTGGTATACAAAGAAAGCAGCAGTACACGAGCTCGAGTTGTTTTTGATGCTTCGCGAAAAACAAGTAATGGAATTTTTCTCAATGAAGCACTCTATGTTGGTCCCTCTCTTCAAAATAGCCTCGATACCATCTTGCTAAAATGGAGATATATACAATTCGTATTTATAGCAGATATTGGAAAAATGTACCGTCAAATTCGAATACATACAGAAGATTCTAATTTACAACGTATTGTTTGGTCCTCAAGAAGCAATCTATGACTATTGCTTGATCACAGTTACATTTAGTGTGACTTGTGCATCATTTGTAGCCATCCGTACTCTCTAAAAACTTGCGGCAAATTCACAGTCCTCAATTGCCATGGCACACAAGGCAATTATGAAAGAATTTTATGTAGACGATCTTTTGTCCAGTGGACCCAGTTTGGACGTTGCCCTCGCTAAAAAAAAAAAAGAATAAAGAACGTTATTACGCTTGGCAGGTTTTAAACTACGGAAATGGGCAGCCCATCATGGCATTATATGGTATTCAAACACGGATGAATTTGCATATAAGATAAACATTGATATGAACGATGATATATAAACAAAACGGAAAATACTATCTGATATAGCAAGACTGTTCGATCCCCTTGGATGGATCTCTTCAGTCATTGTCGTAGCCAAAATATTGATGCAATCATTATGGTTAGATGGGATAACTTGGGATGAAAACGTTCCTACTGATATAACAGGTAGATGGCACACTTTCAAATCAGATTTGGAAACTTTACAGAATATCAGAATACCTAGATGGTTGAAAAATGAGACAAACAATATTATCGAATTGCATCATTTTAGTGATGCCTCGCAGAAAGCGTATGCGGCAGTCGTTTATTTCGTTACACGGGCTCAAACCAACAATACATCTTCACTACTATCAGCCAAAACGAAGGTAGCACCGGTTAAAGCTTTTTCAATTCCACGTTTGGAGTTATGTGGAGTGCTCTTGCTGGCTAAGATCGTACATGGGATTACACAATCACTAAATTTAAACGTATCAGGGGTATATTTATGGACTGATTCAACCATCGTTTTGGCATGGTTGGCCAAGCGTCCATCAACTTGGACAACTTTTGTAGCTGATTGAACTACACAGATTCATGAAGCGGTCAAGGATATTCCATGAAACTATGAACCGTCGCAGCAGAATCCAGCAGATGTGGCATCACGCGGTGTTTTTCTCAAGCAATTCACTGAAAGCAAACTGTGGTGGAATGGTATTATATTTGCGATAGAATATCTAAAGAAAGAGGTTCGCAATCATCCAAGGGTTACGTGGCGAAATTTGTTTGTCTTGCTGTGAAGGCAATCCACTTGGAATTAGTAGGCAATTTGTCCATACAATGTTTTTTAGCTGCTTTCCGACGCTTTGTAAGCCGACGTGGACTATGTTGTCACCTATATAGTGATTGTGGTACAAATTTCGTTGGAGCAAACAAAAAATTGAAGCAAACGATTGAACAAAACAAAAAATTAGCACAGAAACTTTCGAATGAAGGCATCTCTTTAACCCTCCGTCAGCTCCACATTTTGTTGGATTGTGGGAAGCCGGAGTCAGCTGTACAAAGCATCACTTGAGAATAATTGTTGGGAATGCAGCTTTGACCTTGGAAGAATTTCACACAGTGCAGACCAAAATAGAAGCGTGCCTGAATTCACGACCTCTCTGCCCGCTGGCGAATGATCCTAATGATTTAAATGCCTTAGCACCTGGACATTTTTTGATAGGAGCCGCGTTATTAGCAGTGCCAGAGGACAATCTCATGGACATAAAACTCAATCGATTGGATCGCTGGAAATTAACACCACAAATAACACAGAATTTTCGGAAAAGGTGGTTGATGGAATATATAACCAGGCTGCAACAAAAACCCAAATGGAATCGCCGCTGCCCAAACGTCGAAATTAACGATTTGGTTTTAGTGGAAGATGATCGTTTGTCATCGTATAAATGGCCTATGGGCCGAATTGTTAAATAACACCCTGGGCAAGATGGACTAACCAGAGTAGTAACAATTCGCACAGCCAACCAGGAATTAGATCGGCCCATTGCTAAAATCACCTTGTTCACTTTGGTTTGTAGTGTCTTAGTGTAAAAGTGCCTAGTGACTCGAGGAAAAGGTCAAGGGAGAACACGTCCCCCGAATACCTAAGGAACAAGTTGAAAATCTTACGCGGCCACAATTCCAAAATGACCGCAAGTAGCAGCAACCAGTTCCAGCTTTTAGCCGACATAACTGGAGAAGACGATGCTTCGGAGACACCGAAGAGCAACACTACAGTAGTAAGGATCGGACTTTTCTATACTTTTAGCATTACGCGAGTAAGGGACAGGAGATCAAAAGTCCATGGTTTTGTTGCCGCCCACCCGCGTGCTTTAGGTATGCAAAGTCCATGAAGCTCGAGTTAAGTTTGTTTTTCGTTTTTGGTCGTTGTGTATGAGTGAAGGGAATATGTAGATTGCTTTCTGGGAGGTGCGAATCAGCTGCACCATCGCTGTTTGCAGGTGCGAGGGAGCGAAACATGCAGCAGAGTCGAGAAGCAATATGCAGAACGAGGCTTGGCAGGTATTCAGTTAGCATGGATGCCGGTTTCTCGATGACGTGTTTTTTTGCATCTTGGATGTAGGACTGAGCAAGCAGTTCCCAGAGCTTGTTTGGTTGGGTGTGTTTTGGTTTTTGATTTTTTTCGCTGGCTGGTAGAGCAAGTCGGCTTGAGCGCGTGTTAGTTGCATGCGGGGTAGGTCAGATGCATACGTTGAGTTTTATTTTTCACTACAAGATCATGATGATGATCTTTCAAGCTGCGGAAGATTGTATTTTTCATTTTTCATCTTTCATACCACTATAATGAGATGCATTCGAATAAGAGTATTAAGAAATAAATTCTGATAATGCGGGGTAGGTCAGATGCATACGTTGAGTTTTATTTTTCACTACAAGATCATGATGATGATCTTTCAAGCTGCGGAAGATTGTATTTTTCATTTTTCATCTTTCATACCACTATAATGAGATGCATTCGAATAAGAGTATTAAGAAATAAATTCTGATAATATTTTCATTGAATATATATATATATATATATATATATATATATATATATATATATGTACGTATAAATCAAGTAGTTGAATGTAACTTCGGTTCGCATGTGGATGAAAATACAATCTTTGTTTTGATTTTTGTATGCAAGGTCATGATCGTGACTTGCATACGTTTACCGTTGTTCGATTAGGTCGGAGCAAGTTTATGTCTGAGCACGTGCTGTGTGAGGTAGGTTAGTTCGATCTCATGATTGTGACGATGATTCAGGACGGCTAAGATATGAATTTCGGATGATGAATGTGAATATGATATCAGTTTGTATGCGAATTTTGATTATCATCGCTAATGAGTGCAGGTGTGCAAAAAAAAAAAAAAAAAAAAAAAAACTTGTTATATGTCAAAGTGAAATGTTTCGTTTTATTGTGACTAAAAAATACAATAGTCTCTGATTCAAATTAATTTTTATTTTATTTTAAATAATTTTGATTCAAATAAAAACAGGAATGTGTATAAGTTTTTTATTTTTCGCAATATTCTATTTCTCTTCGAAACTTAACTTTAAAAATCCTCCCCGAGTTGTATCCTTACCACCATAGATGAGGTGGTTGTTCTCGATCTGGTTAAGCTTCGCTAGCTGCTTCGATGTAATTTTGTCGGAGAATCTGGGGGGAAGGAACAGGAATTTGCCGTTCTCCAGGAAGACTGCAATTCGTTTGCCGTAAGTTGTTTTCATCTCCTTGAATTGCTGAATTTTGTATTCGCCTACCTCCAACGAGTCCCAGCGTGCCATCTCGGCCTGTGTTCCAGCGGCGATTTTATTTAATTCGGCGTTCTAAAAAGTAAGAGAAAGTACAAACTTATTTTTATGGAAAGATAGAAAATTGTAGATACTTTCTATGTAGAAGTACCGAAGTTCGCTAACAAGACTTACCATCTTGGTTGGAAGATCTTCCCTGTCTGTGTTGTCTCATATAGAGTTTCTTCCTCTTTTATACAGAATTCTTGACTAGAAAAATCGTTGATCGTCGAATAACTTCTAGAAAATACTACCAAAGTAGGTTTGTTTTTTTCTTGTTAGCATTACAGTCACAAAGATTATTATCGACAACCATGACAGGTTTAAAATCTTGTATGCTAAAGGAGGATTTCATATCATCATCATCATCTGCATGGACATCTTTACTTACACATTGTATCAACGAATGCTATCTTATAGTATAGGCCATAAAAATATAACTTTTTCTTTATTTTTGAGATAAAAAGGGTGTTATATGTTTGAGTGTAAGATTATTACCGTACATATTATTAATGAGTGACATCTTATGGGTAAGTCATAAGCGATATTTTAGATTGACTAGAAAAATCGTTGATTGTCGGATAACTTCTAGAAAATACAACCAATATAGACATGTTTTTTCTTGTTAGCATTGCAGTTACAAAGATTATTATCGACAACCATGACAGGTTTAAAATCTTGTATGCTAAAGGAGGATTTCATATCATCATCATCATTTGCATGGACATCTTTACTTACACATTGTATCAACGAATGTTATCTTATAGTATAGGCCATGTAAAGATAATTTTTTCTTTATTTTTGAGATAATAAGGTGGTTACATGCTTGAGTGTAAGAATATGACCGTACATATTATTAATGAGTGACATCTTATGGGTTAGTCATAAGCAATATTTTAGATTCTTCGATAGCACGGTTGTATGTTGTTTAATAAAAGTTTTAAGACCTTGAACTCTCAGATTGGAATTTTTATCCTATAACTACACGTTCTTAGTGATTGAAGCTATAATGGGTGATGCTATTTTCATATTCTTCAATAAAATCGAAGCCTGTTTTCTATACTGTTGCGTTTTTATTCATAGATGGTAGGGGTATAAAGAAGTAGTATAAAAAGTGTTTTCAAATTCATAATTAACACAGAATTGTGGTACAGTTTCTTACGTGAAGTTGAAGATTGAAGGTGTGCTAGTGGTGAAATATAAAGGTAAGAAATATTGAATTCTTGATTACCTTTTTCTATTGTCTTAATATCTACTTACCTTTTCAACTTTTTTTTCGACAATAGCGTGTACAGAGGTTAAGAGGAAGCAGCGGATAAAAAAAAACAAAGCCAAGAAAGAATAAGACACCGTTTTTAAAAAGATCAAGACGTAAGCTGCCGTTGTTTGCAAGATCCTTTAGAACTGCCCTCTAGCAACTGCACCTGGACCAGCTCAACCTTTTTTTTTTTAGCTAAAAGTACGGAAGGTGCAGAAGGTTGAGTGAGAGAGTTCGTCAACTGTAACAAGCTGCTAATCAGGAAAAGACTGATCTGGAGAGAAAGGTGGTGAAATTTTTTGGAAGAGCTGTTATAGTACTGCTGATTTTAGCCTTCATCACCTTGGAGAATAGCCTCAGGCGTTTGAGCAACCTTCAGTGAGGATATTTTGAGTATATATAGAATATTAGTGTATATTATATAGAGTATTTTTAGTAGATAAAACAAAAAAAAAAAAAAAATGGATGTACGACAAATCGTCACCACGTTAGATAGTGCTTTAAGTTTAGATTTCACATTATTTCGCACTAATCTTAAGAGTTTGTTAAAAATTATAAAAGAGAGAAAAGTTATGTTCTCCAGGGAGGAGAAAAATTTTCTTCTACAAAATTTCGTAAAATATTATAGTCAGTGTGATTCTCTTGAGGTATTGAAAGAATGTATTGATTTCTTCAATACTGAAAATGCGGGCGGTATCCAATCTTGTGAAGTATTAAGTGAAATAGAAGTTCGGGAAGCTAGCAGGACTAGCAAGAGTGTAAATCATGCTCATTCAACTCACGAAGTGGTTCAGTGTGGAAGTGGGGTGGAAAAAGGGTACGAAGTGTTAGCTAGGGATAAAAAATTCTTTAGGAAGTTTAACGTTGAGGGAAACAAAATTGTATTCCGAATCAAAGGTCTCGGTGCTGAAAATGAAAATCCTCTCCTGGGAATAGAGAAAATTTTTGATGATATTATTAAAGATATAGTGTCGAAATCTGGAAGGGGATCTAAAATCAGCTTTACTATTTCACTCCCAAACGCGCCTGATATAAAACCTATCTGGTCTAGTTTGAAGTCTGTTGAAGAGGTGAATGGGAAGTATATACTTGATTTGATTTCAAACGTAAATCAATCCAATACTGCGTTTCTTTCGGATGAAATAATGCAGCTGAACGCCGAAGTCGTTAATATTCTTTCTGGGGGTGGAAGAATTAATAATATAACTATAGACGAATCCGAGATTTTAAAAAGGCGATCATGTGTTGTAGATGTAGGGTTGGAGGGTGATGTGAAATGTCTTCCTCGATCTATTTGCTATGCAGTCGAGATGTATTCACATTCGTTTCAGGCACGGTACCATTCTTCAGTCCTGAAAATCTTAGAATGCAGGACCAAGTGGTTATGTGAAAATGCCGGAGTTGTCGTTAAAGAGGAAGGCTGCAATCTAGCAGATCTTTATAAATTTCAACAAGTTTTAAGCGATTTCCAGATAGTTGTGTTTAACGATTTCAAAAATTCAGATTCGATCATTTTTAAGGTTTCTATAAGAAACGATCTCCCGAAGAAAATATACCTGTACTACTCCAAGAGCCTTAAACATTTCTATGTGATTAAATCGTTGAAAACCTTTTTCAATAAAAACTATAACTGTGTTCATTGCGATAAGGTGTACAACAATAATCCCCATAAATGTGCACTAAAATGTTCTTATTGTAGCTCTTATCCACCCTGTAAATTTGTTGACGAGATGGTTTACTGTGAACGCTGCAATCGGTCTTTTAGAGGTGAAGATTGTCGTACTAGGCACCTTATGAACAAAATTGGGAACAAAAGTATATGCGAATCATTGAAAGTATGTACGTTATGCAGTAAATTTCTGAACTTTGTGAGAAGGGATAAAAGTACACATGAATGTGATGAATACCACTGTCAGATTTGTTCAAAAGTTGTTCCTGCAGATCATTGTTGTTACATTAAACCATACAGGGGTAGGAAGAGGGATAATTTCTTACTGATCTTCTTCGATTGCGAAAGCACTCAAAATACAACCTTCGAGAGTGGCGAAACTTACAGACACGTTGTGAATTTAATTGTTGCCCAGCAAGTTTGCGAAAATTGCTATACTGACCCTGATATGAAGCGTGAATGCAGTGTTTGTGGGATAAGAGAGCATATCTTCGAATATAATACCGAAATTGATGTTATGAAAATCTTTGTGGATTATTGTTTAATGCAGAGATCTTTTGCCACGAACGTGTACTGTATAGCACATAATTTTCAAGGGTATGATGGTCAGTTTATCATCTCCGAGCTTTTTACGAGAAAGCTAAATGTAGAGCCTATTATGAACGGCTCAAAGATAATGAAGTTAAAATGTGGACAAGTGACGTTCATAGATTCTTTAAACTTCCTGGCATTCCCACTCTCGAAGTTTCCTTCCGTATTTGGGTTAAAGAAGTATGCAAAGGGATATTACCCATACCTCTTCAATACGATAGAGAATATCAATTATGTTGGAAAATATCCACCGCCAGAAATGTACGGACATAATGCAATGAAGATTAAAGAGAGGGAAGAATTTTTAAAATGGTATGAAACTGTATCAGAGGGTGTGTTCAATAACAGAGAAGCAATGTTAACGTATTGCAGAAATGATGTGGACATATTACGCTTGGGTTGTACCCAATTTATGCGTGAATTTTTAAGTATTACTCAGGTCAACCCTTTTACAGAGTCTATAACCATAGCGTCCGCCTGCATGCTCACCTTTAAGAAAAATTTCTTACAAGAAAACACTTTGGGCGTAATGCCTCCTAACGGCTACTACAAAGGTAAAAATCAATCACTTATTGGAGCAAAGTGGATTGCCTGGCAGGGATCTCAAGTGACTGGTCGAATTGCATCTGCTAACAACGGTGGTGAGGTGAGGCTAAGAAGAAGCGGTTTGTTAGTTGACGGGTTTGATTCGGAAACAGATACGGTCTATGAATTTTACGGGTGTTTCCCTCATGGGTGTCCAGATTGTTTCAAAATAAAAGAGACGTCTAGTAATAACCTAGTTCAGACGTCATCTCGGAAATATGAGAGTACTCTTAGAAAAATTGAAATGATCAAGCGAAGTGGATACAACTTAGAATACACTTGGGAATGCAAGTTCCGTAAGTTCCTGAAGGAAAACCCTGTAGTGGATCAAGAGTTAATTAAGGCTGTATCGAATATTATACTGCCGCTTAATCCTCGAGATGCGGTTTTCGGAGGACGTACCGAAGTTTTCAAACTGTACCACGAAGTGGAAAAGAACCAAGTCATACGATATCTTGATTTTACTAGTTTGTACCCATACATTAACAAGTACTCTCCATATCCTATAGGACATCCAAAAGTCTACCGTGGAAACGATGTTCCCCTATCTTCAGAAATACTCTTGATGCATGGATTCATCACTTGTTCTATCATTCCGCCAACTAGTTTATACCTACCTGTACTACCATTCAGAACTAATTCAAAACTGTATTTTACACTCTGTCGAAAATGTGCCGAGTTAAATCGAATATCTGACTGTATTCATACAGATGAGGAGCGTCAGATCACCGGTACATGGATAATACCCGAAGTGTCTTTAGCTGTTGAAAAAGGGTATAAAATTAGACACATTTATGAAGTTTGGGAATACAACCATACTCAGTATGATCCTGTAACCAAGAGTGGTGGATTGTTTTCTGAATATGTAAATACATTCTTAAAAATAAAGCAAGAGTCTAGTGGTTGGAGTGCTAATTGTACAGGTGAGAAAGAGAAAGATGCCTTTATAAAATCTTACAAAGAAAGAGAAGACATCTGCTTAGAGAAAGAATTGATTGAGAAAAATCCTGGTAGGCGTAATACCGCAAAAATTTGTTTAAACTCGTTTTGGGGCAAGTTTGCACAAAGAGAAGACAAAACGCGCACCAAAGTTCTTACCAGCTATAAGGAATTTTCTGATTTTATTCATTCCCCTGGTATAGAGATCTGCTCGCTTTACACTATCAATGAAGAAACAATGTGGGTGACATGGAAATATCTTGAAAAAGAAATGAATACGCTTCCTCATGTGAATATACCCATTGCTGCATATACAACAGCATTTGCCAGACTTAAACTTTACGCAGCTTTGGAGAAGGTAGGAGAGAGAATTCTTTATTGTGATACGGATAGTTTAATTTTTGTTGATGATAAGTTCAGTCCAATCCCCTTCGAGACTTCTGACTTTTTGGGTGACTTAACAAACGAAATTGAAAGTTTCGGCCCTGAGGCATATATTTCGGAATATGTTGGCACGGGACCAAAAACTTACGGTCTCAAAGTAGAAGCTGAACGCATTATCGACCATATAATTAAATGTAAAGGAATAACATTAAACTTTGAAAATTCTAAAATTGTTAATTTCGAAAGACTAAAATCCCTAGTAATCGGCCCTGATGAGGAAGAACCAATTTGTGTTTTGAATGAGCGAAAAATTAAACGAAAACGACCGGGAGTGGTTATTTCTGCCCCCGAGAGGAAACATTTACAATTTACCTTTGATAAAAGAGTAGTTACGAAAGAAAATTTTTCTCTTCCTTACGGTTATAAAAAACCTAAGTTAAGTTAACATCTAAATGTCTATCATAATTATATATTGTATATTTAGGAAACTCGTCATACATCACGAAATAAACTGTATATAAATGCCTATTAAAATGAAAAATGTTTCTTATTTAATCACTAATCATCTTGCTGAAAGCATGTCCGAGTTCATTTTTGACATCCAATTTGTTTCTGGAAATCAGGGGCACTATTTTGCGAATGAGTTCGCCATGAATGCAGGCTGTTGTGGTGCATAAAAAATTCGACTGTGCCTACAATTTACTACTTCAGACCTCCCTATCCTTACCAGGAGTTGAGCCGAAAGGCACGGAGGCAAAACGAGTACGAAGCAAAGAACGTCAACGGATTGCGATGGGATGACGGTGAGGTTAGCTACAACGATCTTCCAACCATTCTAATGCCATTCAACGAATCTACGATCTACGTAAAAGGTGATGCAAAAGTCAAATTTCTAAAGAGGTATCTACCTTCCGCAAACATAGTTCGTCTGGAGATACCGAAACTACGAGATCTCAAGAATTTCAAGACCATCTGTAAAATGCATGATACACTTCCGGGGACACGATGTGCTGCGCAAAATTGTATAAATCTTTACATGTATTTTCTAATGAATACTAAATATTATTGAAATAAAAACTTGTTTTTGTCTTATTACGTCAATTTATTTCATTACATTAAAAATAAGGTTACAGCTACACAGTATTGGAATTTCATAAAAAAGCCTAGAATAATTAATATGCATATAAGATGTACGAGGTGGTATAAAAAAGTGATCATTTTTCAGCTTCAATAGATCCTTCTCCCTGCATCTATTACAGTACTGCTCGTAATATTCCTTCACATATTCCGAGGCCAGGCTGTTGTGGTGCATGACAATGTTAAAAAATTCCATCATGTCGAACAGTTTGAATAACTCCAGATGTTTGAGTGTTATGTTGCCATCGCCTACAGGAATCTGATACCGTTTTAAAAGACCCAATTGATTTTCCGGATATTCTTCGCCCGCTGAAGTCTTCAAATCGTTGAGGTAATTGTAGAGCGAAATCCATTGACTGTAGTCAATTGCCAGTGGGAAACGTCCATGGTAGTGGAAGATTGCTTTCGCCTGAAATGTCTGCGGGTCAAATCCGAGTGTAACCCTACGGTTATGACATCCATCCAAGTAGTATGTGTAGTTCAGTAAGGCGTCTTCATTGCACGGCACTTGTGATTTGGGAATCGTTTTCGTTCTTGACTTCTTCTCCTTGCAGCTTGATATGATGTTCTCAAAGTTGCTAGAAGGTTCGACTTGGGGGGATTTCACAACTTTTTTCTTCTTCTGAACAACGCGACCGGCTCGTTTAGAGGTTTGTGTTTGCTTATTAGCGGACTTTTCAGCAACTGACGACATCCTTTTAAATTGTAAAAGACACAACTATGGTTTCGATGGCTTGATCTCCGTTCTCCTGTCTGCAGGTCTGATTGAAACACTCCCCACCATTTTGCAAAGAGGTCTTTAAATAAATTTTCCGGAATAAATCAACTATTTCACCATCATTGAAATTATAATCTGTAGAGGAGAACCGGTTCAGAAATGTTTTGAAGCTCTTGCCACTGCAACGAAAATAAAGAAAAACACCGCAATACTGTCCGCATGTGGTTGAGAACGCACTCTGTAACCTCTGCTTATTATTTACGAAAACTTTACCATTGTGCCGAAGAAATCTTTTGAAGTACTTGTTAGTAGGATATTTACCGAAAGAGTCAAAGTATTCGATAGGTCCTTTTCTAGGAATGTAAAAGGCCACCCAATGCGTTCCACTTTTATGAGCTGGATCTGTATTCGCAATAATACAAGCAGGTTTCTTTATATGACGTGGTAAGTGATCGCACGGGAAAACGCCCTTGAAAAATCTTTTAGTAACATGATTTCGCTTTAGTGAACTATCAAGTTCGATCGTGTTCATTCCTGTTCCTTAGAGGTGACTGCTTCAAGGTTAATGATCCTAGTACGAGGTGTAACGTAGCTCTGGAGGAATTCCTTTGTTGGCTCCCCATGTACGAAAATAGTTGCAAACTTTGCGAGGGTTTTTATAAGATCCTCATCCAAGCGTTTAAGTTCAAGGTTTCCAGACATGCCAGTATGATCTGTAGTGCTAACTGTTGATGTAGGATATTTGTAAACGATCTCCTTTGTATACGCTTTATCTGGTGAAATAAAGCCTGCAAACGCAATTTTTTTAAAGAAGGTAAAGTGCCCCTCTGAAAAATACTCGGTATTTACTAGACAGTGAGTCATGGTACTGTAGTTATCTCCAACCAAGGCACAGATAAATAATACATACAGAAGTGTTGAACCTCTTTATATACTTTTTTATAGACTCGAGTAAACGTTTCGATTTTTATCGATTTCAATATTCGTATCGTACTCTGCATATACAATGCATGTCACACTATTCTTTAAGGCCTCTTTGAATCTACCCTCGATTCGCACAACACCCTGATTCAATAAACTGCCACAAGTTGATTCGTATGAATTATCCGCTGTCAAGTCAAATGCTAGCAAAAAGCAACCATTGTCAAAGAATTGTTTGGATATCTGATGGCCTTTATCGAAATAATTGATACCAGTACCCTTGAAAAGACTCAAGTACCCCCGGGTGCTCAGTGGTTTTTCTTTTGAATAATCGAATTCTATAGGTTGATTTGGTACTTGTACGCCATTAACTGACAAATTAAATCTCGTGATGTTATTGTGTTTGAAGTTATATGGATTTTTAGTACGTTTTCCGGTATAGGCGTCGTTGTCTACCATCCCGAAAATGAGCAAGTTCGATAATTGACCAACCACTATATTGTCCAGCGATAGTGTGAATGTATTTGTTGGTAACGTGTATGTTTTCACTTCGACGCGTTTGTACGGGTATACTGCATTTGAACGCTGCAGTACTGTTTCATGTGCCAGGAGAATATTGGGATTGACGCTTACGTGATTCATGTACATTGTTGCTTCCAGTATTTTAATTCGAGGCGAGAATTTATCATCTTTCGAGTACAGGTAGAATTCAGGTTTCTCTAATGATAATATGACACGCAGATCCACACCATTAATCAAGAGTTTTTCTTGGTTAAATATGTCGCTATGGATCTTTCCCATTAACTCGACGACATTACTTTTCTCTAATAGCGCCGATCTACTAAGATAACCTTTATTCTCAGACTTTGGACCAGAGCCTTCAATCATTTCCATTTCATCCTGGTCAAGATACCATCCAACCGATTCGAGATGAGTTGTTGCTGCATCTTTCCCGTAATTCAATAGATTTTCAATGTATGCCCTGTACTGGTAGTTGTTGTCTGTTTGAGCTATATTCTTCCCATTCAGCTGCACTGTACATTGTCTAAAAAGCGAATGCATCAAATTATTTGCGACGCCTATTGGATCAGCTACGACTTCTCTTCCATCAGCACCCTTGATTACTTCAGTCCCTGTGAATAACATCTCTTTGCCATCCTTTATTTTAACCATCTGCACTTTGAGCCGTAGATATATGCTGGACAAATCACGATACGTATCACCATGGCCGAGAGAGATGAATTCCAGTACAGATGAGTTATCCAATGAAGCTATTGGCTTGTATGCAACTTCTTCGGTTTTTAAAATGTTGCTTTGAATCGGTGATGTGGAGAAAATGTCCAATTCGGATTTCATGCATTCTTTGTAGGAGGACATGTTAATTACTTATCAAATATGTCCAACACCCGCTTCTTGATAACTTTTCGTTTACTTTTCACCCTTTTAATCTTTTTACGTGACGCTTTTTTTACACTTTTTTTCAATTTACCAGCTTTACGTCGCTTAGGAGAAGACTTGAATTGAATTGTTGTGAACGGGTTAGCTCTTTTTATAGCCATTCGATTACCTGCTCCATCCATCTTATCAAAAAGTTTGTTTATACCTTTCTGAGCTAACTCCTGTGCTGCAGTTTGTCCGTGTTCTCTTAAGAGTTCTTTAAGAGGTTTGTTCCCAACCTCCTGTATAATAGCCTTACCGGTTTTGGCCGCTTGTCGTTTTATAGCTTTTACACCTGACGCAGCCAAAGGTTTTAGATAACGTAATAAACCACTGAAAAAACTTCCTATACCTCTACCGCGCTGATAGATAATTGGGGCTCGATAGAGGTCTCCAATATCTGATAAATTTCCACCACTCTGGACCAAATAATAGCGTGTGTAGTGCGAGTTCATGTCGTTAACATCGGTATTGAATATTAACACTATAACCCTTACATCAATGTATGTGAATATTTATACTTTTTCTTACCGACGTTTGAAGTGAAGCATTATGTATGTGGGTATAAAACTTGGTTCAAAATCTACTGGTTCACCTTGTTGATCTGTGACTTTAATAGAAATGCTTTCGAAAAAAGTTTTTTCCACAGCACAGTACTCTACATGATTGAATCTGAAAATACTGTCGCAATCATGCAAAGGAATCGTACGAAGATTTCGCACCAATTTATCAGCTAATATTCTAGGTTTGATAATGTCTGTGTAAACGTGAATTAAATTGGGGCTTTCACAATCACTAACGGTCTTGGATGTCGTAGCACGACGTGTTCTTTTATCAAGCTCATGTAAGTTTTTTTCCAACCGACTTAGACTATCAAGAAATATGGACTTATCGAAAGATTCTTTTATCGAGACATCTATCAGATCTGGATCGCGTTTATCAACAGGTGTTTTTAAAAATGCATCAATGAATAGGCCAGCAATATTTTCAGTTTTAGACACTTCAATCGGCACTGGTGTTGTACCCGTTGTTCCATCACCCCTTTTGTATGGAATGTTTAGTATTGTATCTGATTCAGTTTTTGCCCATTCATCAGGTAATATATCGCTACCGGATTCTTTAGCGGCATCACTTATGGATTGACGAATTGATTGACCAATTTTGTAAAATAATTGTTTTCGTACCTGGTACACTGTTCTACCGGAAATTTCAGCTTTCTTTTTTAAATCTTCGTCTGAAAACTCTATTCCACTCAGCAAAAGTGACACAAAATCCGTAATGTTAATCGGTGAAGGTATTGGCAGTTCCACATTTATTTTTACACCATAGTCTTTTAGATGAAACGTATGCGAGGTAGGCTTGATCCCCGCTTTTCTTTCCCACTCACGTCTTAAGCTATGTGCAGGATATATGTATTCGTCAATCATTCTTAATAGCTCTACATAATTTCTTTTCGACCTCGGAATCTGTCCAATTATATAATCAATAAAGTCCTGAAGTGTGTTAAACTTTTTGTTTGAGTTTAAATAAACTTTTTCGGCGATTTTCTCGCCTTGGTAAACATGTAAGCAGAAACCTCCAATCTTCTTAGAATCACTGATGTCGGGAATACTTCCTTCATCTCGATCTTTTTCGATATGTTTGAATACCAGTTCCTTAATTGATGTCAAATAGTAGTTATAGAAGTCAGGTTTAATAACCAAGAAAAATGACGATAGGAATGTTGAAAAATTGATATCGTTTTTTTCATAACAAAGTCTCCGCAAAGTAGCATCACTCCATCTTAAGAGAACAAGATTTTTTTTCAAAGGCATGATTTTTACAACTAATTCTGTTACTTCAGGTTTGCTGGATTCTGCTGCAGTTGATCGTCGACTTCTTTTCATCATACTAGCTTCTTCTTCTCCGATACTGTATTTAGAACGCTTAGAAACACTGCTGGTTGACACTGTCTCTCCTTTTTTTCGTTTTGGCAACATTATCTCTGTTATTCCAACACGCCAACCGCTACCAAGCTTACAAGAAGCAGGAAGAATATTCTCAAAAGATGATAATGTGTTTTCAGGGTAAATGCTCAGAGAGCTATTGCTTAAAAGGCATACGTAGAATTCATCATCTGTTACTGTTACAGGCATTTCAAATTCTTTCCCAAGCCAGATCTGGTACACTCGAGCTACGCCCTTTTTTTTCTTTCAGTCTCTCACTCTGTCGAACAGGATGTTTTCTGACGGGTTGATCAGACGTGTATTGATTAGGATCGAACCGAGAGGGCCTTAATATAGAGTAACTAGGCAGCTCTTGCATTTCCACATCCGTGATACTTTCAAAATCTTCTTCGCCTTCTTTCTCCATTTTAAAGACATTGGACCCCTCATCATCAAGATTGTCTATCTCCCCTAGAACGTCTTCTACTTCATCAGGACTCATATCAACAGGTACTGTGTATTGTGTTATTCCGTCATCACCAGTTATTATCCTATAATCTTTGTCAGCTGAAGTTTTTCTAAATTTCGATGGTGGCTTCAGACTTTTGGCTATTCCACTTGCCGATAGACGACGCTTTGCTGCAGCCGATAATACACTCCTTGGAGGTGTGATTTCACCTAATGATTCAAACAATTTTTCCACTCGTACAGGTGTAGTTTGCGTAGGTTTCTCATCTCTAAAAACATATTTAGTTTGTGTCGTGTTGTCTCGCAAACTTTTCTGTTTTTTGTGTACATGCTTGCTCGAAGAAGGCGTTTGAGTTTTTCTTTCTAGAAATCCTTTACTTCTACGACGTGTGTTTAAAAATTTTATAAGTTCGTTTCGATAATGATACCATTTGTCTTTATCGCTGAATTTTTCACTTTTCAATATCTTATTCATAGCCTTATCGAACAAACTCTGGTTATTAGAACTTTCAATAGTGTCTTTCAAATTTGCATATACTTCAGGAGACAGAAGTAGCATTTTATTCAGATTACTGTTCCTATACATATTTCTCAATTAGTGAACCAATCACCCCTGAAAGTACACTGCCCAGTAATACTGGTAGAAACCCGCCTTGTTGAATTAGTACTTTACGTTGTCGCGGAACTGACCGTTTAGCATCTACTAACTTGCGCATACACTTTTTATATTTACAGAGACGGTTATATATCTTTCCACGAGGTCTGTGGTTACCATTCAACGTATTCAATGTGATTTCGCAAAGTGTTTTAATTACCTCTGGATCGGCATTCTTAAGTATAGCATTTCTCAAACCCGGTCGAGCACGTCTAAGCACGTATAACATATGCTTGTTGTCCTTTAATCGCTTCATTCGTGACACCATTCTCTTGCTTTAAACTATCCTTCGAGCAATAACACGTTACAAAGTTTTTGTTAAATAAATCAGTACGGAATCGTAGTATATCATTTGTGTTCTGAGTCAGGTCTATTAATAAATAGCTGTGTGGCGCCTGAGTGATTTCTTTATATATTCTCACAAGCTCCTTGCTATTTTCAGGGTAAATTTGTTTAGCAAGATGATGAAACTGACTTTTATCACGTGGATTCTTGAAGCATACCAGATATTTACAGTTCAATGATATGTCACGGCAAAATTTTCCCTGATGAAATACATTTTGTGTTACTAATATAACCGAAAAATTCCTATGATGTGAACCTTTGGTAAAAAGTTCGCAAACTTGTCTTGAAAACGCATTTAACATCATATCGTCCAAAACAATAAGTGTTGGCTCATTTGCATTATTCACAAACTCTTCCGGCATCGTACTTAAGTATTCGATATTTTTAAACCCTACTTTTGTTGGAATAGCCTGAGTTTCAGCATTACACCAAATAACCTTCTTCACCCGCGGCTGTATCATAGTGTCGTTTCTTAGAAGTGCCTCTATAAAACTCGTCTTGCCACATCCAGATGGACCGGCAACCATCATTGTGAAGGGGTGAATAAAGTGCGTCATTTTTGCAAATTTTCACAGATTTTAACATAAAAACAAGTAAACAGCCTATATTTATACATTTAATCGTTATGAGTAGAAGGCAAATTGTCAACGAGTTACACAGACCTGCTCGTAAAAATTTTAACCGACGTCGGGTCACTATCAGAGGTATTGATGATTTATGGCAGGCGGATTTGGTTGATATGAGTGCATACTCATCAGAGAATAGAGGCTACAAATTTCTTCTTACAATAATTGACACTTTTTCCAAGTACGCTTGGGCATTACCAGTCAAAAATAAAAGCGCTAATGAAGTGACAAAGGCAATGGAAACAATTCTCGAACAAAGGCGCATTCCCAGAAATCTGCAAACAGATGACGGAAAGGAATTTTTCAATAAAAGATTTCAACATATTATGAAAAAGTATGAAGTTAACCACTATTCAACATTTAGTGCATTGAAAGCATCGATTGTAGAGCGCTTCAACAGAACTCTAAAGGGTATTATGTGGAAGAACTTTAGCATGAATGGAAATTACCGCTGGTTCGATTCCTTACATAAGCTAGTTGCCGGATACAACAAAACAAAACATCGAGTTATTAATATGAGCCCAATAGATGTTAATACATCGAACGAAGTGCAATTACTCTCGGACGTTTACAGGAAAGTTAAGGTAACATCACAACCCAAATTTAAAGTTGGTGCGCATGTGCGCATAAGTAAACATAAGAAGATTTTTGAAAAGGGTTACACCCCTAACTGGTCTACGGAAATATTTAAAATAAAAGAAGTCAGAAAAACACAGCCCCGCACGTACACATTGGAAGACTATCAGGGAAATTTGATACAAGGAGGGTTCTACGAACCAGAGTTAACTACAGTGAAACACCCTGATGCATACCTTGTTGAGAAAATTATAAGAAGAAGGGGAAATCGTGTTTTTGTCAAATGGCTTGGTTTTCCTTCTCATCATAATTCCTGGATAAATATAAAAGACGTGCTCTAAAAGTGAACAACATTCATTCGAGATGTTGTGTTTAAAGCGTGAATATGATCGCGTCAAGACGTTTGCCAATCTAAAAATTGATGAAAGAAAAATACTTAAACTTGCGCGTAGTGGATTTTTTTACACAAACATAAAAGACCAGGTCAGATGTTACTTCTGCTCGGTCACAATGGATGCATTCAACGCACCTACCGATGTCGAGAGTGAACACTTGCGATTGTCACCGGAATGTTTCTACGCCAACGGAAAAGACGTCTGTGGACCTTACGATACACCTATTACAACAAAAAAACGTTCCAGAACAGAGCACTGTCTCTACAATCTATTAAAATGTGTTGGTCTTGGATTTTTTGTTGGTGGATTTATATGTGAAACTGTTTCAATATATAATTATTTTTCCAAGTAAAATGTCAACAATTTTATTTCAATATAAAAATTTGTAAAAATACAAATCCAATAAAGTTTCTTGTCACTTATACAAATAAATGTTTTTATTTACCTAAAATTCCCAGCCCCACGTACCATCTAATTAGCACAAAGAAAATACAAAACCTGAACATTGACCTACTCTTCTCTAATCAGCAAATAACGTCTCTGTTTTCATCTAAATATAGCCACTCGGAAACATCATAAAATCATTCATCCAGTTATGACATAATCTCTGCAGCGCGTAAAATCACCATTCATCCACACAACATAGGTCATATCAAGTTTGAGACCAGAAACGCACATGGCGAATGAGGAAAGATAAAACAAGAATAACAAAAGTAAAAACCCTCGTAAACCCATTCATGCATGGCGACATAGGTCAGTTATGACACCCCAGGTTTTGTACAAACGATATACATATTGTATTTTTATTTTTAATTACTCAGATCCATCCATTAACAAGACAGTGTACATGGATATACATACGATACAAGTATAATCAATTTCAAGACCGTATCAGCCAAATGCAATGATTGAGTTTGAAACCTGAAACGCACATGGCGAATGAGGAAAGATAATCAAGAATAACAAAAAGTAAAATCCCTCGACCCATTCATTCAAAGCCGACATAGGTCAGTTATGCCGCACCAGGTTGGAAACGCACATGGCGGATGAGGACAGATAATCAAGAAAAAACATGACATTGCATCTGCATATGCTTGCAATACAGGTATAATCAAGTTCAAGATGATAAAAAACAAGAAAAAACAAGACAGTCACACTTGCTCTACCAGCCAGCGAAAAAAATCAAAAACCAAAACACACCCAACCAAACAAGCTCTGGGAACTGCTTGCTCAGTCCTACATCCAAGATGCAAAAAACACGTCATCGAGAAACCGGCATCCATGCTAACTGAATACCTGCCAAGCCTCGTTCTGCATATTGCTTCTCGACTCTGCTGCATGTTTCGCTCCCTCGCACCTGCAAACAGCGATGGTGCAGCTGATTCGCACCTCCCAGAAAGCAATCTACATATTCCCTTCACTCATACACAACGACCAAAAACGAAAAACAAACTTAACTCGAGCTTCATGGACTTTGCATACCTAAAGCACGCGGGTGGGCGGCAACAAAACCATGGACTTTTGATCTCCTGTCCCTTACTCGCGTAATGCTAAAAGTATAGAAAAGTCCGATCCTTACTACTCACTACCACACCGAAGAAGGTAAAGCCTCCTCTAATAATGTTCCCCAACTTGCAAAAGCTCTCGATTGAAGCGATCATGAGAGAGCTTTCAATCGAAAACTTCGATACGAACTTCACCACAATGGGCAGGAAAGTGATTTTTTCGGATATCACTGAATGGGACAAACATAACAAACACCTCATTCAGAAAGAAGTAAATTTTTATACCTACTGGCGAGCGGATATGCGCCCTCTAAAAATTCTTTTATCGGGTTTACGCGACATGACTTGTGAGGAACTGAGCAAAACGCTAAAGTCAGAACACAGCTTAAACATCATGGACATTAAAAAAATGTAACCCGTCAAAGTCAAGGTACGTTGGGCAAACATACTACATTCTATTTTTTGCGAAAGGTACAGTGAAACTACTCGAACTGCGAAAAATCAAGTCGATCGAACACACCATAGTTCAATGGAGCTATTATACTCGCAGTAGTAACACAATGCCGTAATTGCCAGCTTTGGGGCCACGGATCATCTTTCTGCCACTTACCGCCATAATGCTTAATTTGCACTCTATCGCATGACTATACAGAACGTCCTGCTAAAGATACATATAACATCAAGTACACATAGCTTCTGATGATCATTGCCCCAAACGTGCAGAATACATCACAATTCGCGAGAAACTCTCTAACCGAAACACTAATGGCTCGCGAATTTCCAAAAACACTATCAACCGCCCGGATCAAACACTAAAACTACACAAACCACGCAATCACTTTCCCCTGCTCTCGAGGAACTACCAGATTCACCCACAGTCTACCGCGAAACTATCGTACAATTCAATTCTTAAATCGAACATACTTCCATAAACTCGCACCGACGAGAACAGATGAGAACTATTGACGGCCGATCAAATTCTTCAGCCATCTCTTGAGCTGATCGATGATTTATCTAGATGTAAGAATAAAACCGACCAGTTTAACGTAATTGTAAACTTAGCAGTCAAGTTTCTGTTTGACAACTAATCAAAACTTGAAAGCGTTGTTATGGAACGCACAAAGCGTCAAAAACAAATCGTCAGAGCTCTCCAACCTCGCAATCGACAGCGAATTAGGTTTGCTTGTGCTTACAGAGACTCGGCTGAGAGGTAATCTTATCTTTTTCCATCCAAAATTCTATGTGCATCGTTCAGATAGAGAACTTACAGTCGGCGACAGTGTGGCTATATGTGTCAGGAAGGGCATAAAGCATTATGTGTTGCCATTTTTCCCAACGAAAGCTTAAGAAACTATCATCGTGAGGCTGGATGATTGTAATTAGGTACAAGGTACAAGGTACAAGGTTGCACAGAACTAATCTCATTAACTTTGAGGCTGATTTAAAGCCTATAATCAATTCTTTTGATAAATTTATTTTATGTGGAGACTTAAATGCCAAACATAGGCAGTGGAACTGCTTGAGAGCGAACAGAACCGGAAACATTTTATTTGAATTGATTTGCTCCAGGAACTTATTCATATATGTTCCTACTGAGCTCACCTACTTCTCGCCTAGAGGGAATCCATCAACACTTGATCTTGTTGTCAGCAACGGATTAGTTCATATTTCTCAGCCTATCACTTTGAATAACCTCTCGTCACCACATCTTCCAGTAGCTTTTAGCATTGAACAGATAAGCAATCCACATACAACCAGTGTGGGTGGATATCACCAAAAGAAAACCAACTGGGTTAAGTTCAGAAGAGCTTAAGATAGTTTAATCAACTTCGATTCTCGTGACCTTTCACTAATCCAATCTAATGAACAGACAGACAAATTACTTGACTCATTCTATAGTAATATCCATGCTCTCATTACTAATAGCACTATGAATGTTACCAGGTCTTCGATACACTCCCAAAGTATCGGTGATGAAACACTAGGATTAATAGCTATTACAAACCGCTTCAGACGTCTCTGGCAAAGATCGAGGAATCCCGAACTAAAAACATTGGTCAATAGACTCAAAAATCTAATCCGCTACCGCATTCTTGTGCTGCGCAATGAAAGCTGGAACTCTAAGCTAATGCAACTTAGCAGCAAAAGCAACAAGGTTTGGGCATTAACCAAAATAATGAAGTGAAAAACTCGACTATCCCCAATCTCGGACTCTAACCACCAACTATATTTCCATGACCAAGATAAGTCCAATATAATAGTTAGAAAGTTCCAAACATCCCACTTCACGTCGCAGCATCTTGGAACGCACAAAAACAAGACTATTGTCAAAAATTGCATCAAGGACGTTACAAATCTCCCCTCAAATTTCACGCCAAATGATCTTTGTACCCCAAGAGAAATCGTTAACATAATTGGTTAGCTCACAAATAAAAAGACTCCACGAAACGATAAAATTTCAAATATTGATGTTAAAAACTTCGGCCAGAAAACGGTGGTTTTTCTAAATTTTATTTTTAATGCGTGTCTTCATCTTAGCTGCTTCCCAACCATCTGGAAAAACGCAGTAGTTGTGCCAATACTAAAATCTGGTAAGAACCCTCAGCTACCAGATAGTTACTGTCCTATTAGCCTTCTCTCCGCTCTAAGCAAGGTATTTGAGAGAGTAGTTCTGCGGCGGATCAATAAGAAATTAGAGAGCTCGTGCATTATACCTGACTGCCAATTTGGATTCCGTCGAAAACACTCTACAAACCAGCAGGTTTTCCGGGTCTATAAGAATGTCAAGGACTCGATCAATCGCAAAAAATCTACGGGACTTATAACCCTGGACATTGAAAAAGCCTTCGATACCATATAGCATCAAGGTCTCATATACAAGCTCTTAAACTTTCAGTTCCCAATTTATCTGGTGAAAATAATATCATCGTTCCTGTCATCTCGTACTTTTGTCGTAAAAGTAGGAGAAAAATACTCCCATGCCCTCTCCATACCTGCTGGAGTTCCCCAGAGCTCCTGCCTTAGTCCTATCTTGTTTAATATATTCACCGCAGATGTACCTCAAAGCCCCAACTGTAATATGGCTGATGACATGTGTATTTACAAAAATGCAACCGAGGCTAGCTTAATCATCGATACTTTGGAAGAAAAACTGGCAAAACTTAACCAGTACTATTATAGATAAAAAATTAAAATTAATCTGTCGAAAACAACGGCTATATACTTCTCTCGTAAAAGGAAGAGACTCGTTTTACCTAGCCGAAATATAGATTTCCTCGGCAAAAAAATCCCTTGGGCGAACAATATTTGATACAAAGGTATCGTCTTCGACAAGAAACTTACCTTTAGAGACAATATTGAAGAGACGTGCACTGAATTATCTAAAGCCATTTGCGCTCTGTATCCACTGATAAATCACAAGTCAAAAATGTCCACAGAAACTAAGACGATGATTTATAAAGTGGCTCTTCAGCCAATAATACTATATGGAGCTCCTACTTGGACACAATGTGCCAAAACTCACAAAAATAAACTGCAAGTCACGCAAAATAAAGCCCTAAAATTAATAAGAAATAAACCATTTTATTATTCTACAAGGAGAATCCACCAAGAAGCCTATGTATGCAACATTGACTCCCTAGCAAGTTTATAGTCTTCCAGCTTTAAAACCAACACCCAAAATATTCATTAATTCACAGGCTGTTTTCCTATAGCTTCACCCCCCCTTCGACAGAAAGTACTCCCTAGTTTTATGTTCAATTAGTTATAAGTAGCCGTAAGTAGTCTTTTTTATATACATACCAAACAAAAATATACAATCAAGGATTTTATCAGATGTTCCTTGTAGCTTTAAGCAACCAGACCCTGTAAGCAGTAAACTGCAAAAGCTAAATTTTACACCTTGGAGCAAAGATATCGTCTAATCTCTAAATGTTTTATTTGTTAAGCAACCTATGTATGAATTCTGGAATAAATAATCTATCTAAAATAGAATTAGATATCATGAACTATGAAATTGGAAGGCAATGAATTAGAAGCCAACATTATTAATATGTATATACTATTGAATCTTCGTTGACCAAGTAAAGTTATTTGAATTTCCTTCTCGTTATTATCATAATCCTCATCGATTTCTTATCCCCATCTCCCAGGTATTACTTACAACATTCCAGATTGGCGAGTCAGGGATTCGCATAAATAACCCCTAGTCGCAGGATATGTTGTGTACTTGTAAGAAGGAAATGCCACAAGTAATGTCAACATATCTTATCCCTTAACAAATAAACGGATTTAAAACCATTGGATTGCTCATGACAGAACCTTGACAAGAAACCTATGATTAGTAATTTAATATCAATATGAAAGGTTATTCAAGCTCTATTAACAGGCGTTAATTCTGATCCTGGTGGACCATCGGGGGGAGTATATTAAAGCAACCTCAAAAGAAATTTATTAGGCGCGGTTTCCGATTGTGTTGCTTACCTGACTGTTCGATGACAGAAGACTGACTGTCAGCATGACATTGCCCAGCCATTCCAAAGAAATCGGCGAAATTCCAGTCAGCTGATATGTTGAAAGTAAATGATGTTTTCCATTTTGAAAAGTTGACCAAGTTAAAAGTAGTTTAGTAAACAGTTAAATATGACAAACAGTTAAAAACAGTTAAAAAGCACCAGTTAGTTGAATCTTTTTTCATTGTTAGTAAAAGTGTTGGTTTGATTCGCTGCCTTTACATTCAGTTCGATTTTTTCGTATTTTTCTTTTTCGCATTACACCTTCGCATTTTCGTATGTATGAATTGTTTTATTTGAGTGAAATGAAAATAAACTATTGAATTATTTTCTTCGCGTTTTTACTAATGTTTTACTTACATTAGTATTATATATATATATATAATGTTATACTAACATTAGTATTAAACTTGCTTCGCCGAAAATTCGCCGTATATATACATATATATATATATATATATATATATATATATATATATATATATATATATATATATATATATATATATATATATATATATATATATATATATATATATATAATATATATATATGTATATATATGTATATGTATATATATATATATATATATATATATATATATATATATATATATATATAATTATATATATATATATATATATATATATATATATATATATATATATATATATATATATATATATATATATATATATATATATATATATATATATATATATATATATATATATATATATCAGCAAAATGGTTAAGGGAGATTATCTCTGGAGTGGCCTATCTGATTGAGCTGAAATTTTTGGAGAACATAGAAGTATATTACAGGTAGGTCCATGATTAACTAGAATTCAGATATCTAAAACTTTTTGGCGGCGGCGGGCATTTAAGTGAATTTTCAGGTGCTCTTATATATCCAAGCAGTGTAACTTTTTGGTAAAAAAATGTACTAAAAAAGAAAACTTATTATGTTGGAAGTTTGCTCATGATAAAGAAGTGGAAATTTTTAGCCTTGTGTAGGCGCTGAGTGCCTTAAAGTAGGCAAGGATTTTTTTTCCAAATTTCGATTTGTCATAAGTTTCACGAAAAACAATGGATCATCGTGAAATTTTTAGAGCCTATTGATGTAGACTAGAATTCAACACACATGGACTTTCAAAACTGCACTGGCAACTCTATAGCTACAGCAGGCTCCTGAACCAAAATCCGTCAAATCATCGACCTTCCTGAAAAATTTTTGATTTTTGAAAATAAACTCAAATTATTGATAAATTTTGACTTTTGTCCACCAAGTCAAATAAAATATTTCAAAATCCCGCGGTAAACAAAAACGGCAACCCATGATCAAATTACCTCTATTTTCAGCACTCAAAACTTCTGTGTATAAGAACTGACGATCGGATAATGCGATCAATATGAAATTTAAAGAACATGTTGAATTTTTCTAGGACCAGGTCTGAGAGAAAAGATTTTGAAAAACGGGCAATCCTGTGGCAGTGGTGCTATTTGGAAATATCGCTGCGAAAAAAAACTGGTTTTTGGCCTATAGCTTCCGATTTAGCCACCAGATTTTAACAAAATTCACGCAGTAGGTGAACCTTACTTTAAGATAGATTTCATAGAAACTTGGTTGAAAAATTAGTATAGTGATGCCAGCTACGGTAATTTGTGTCACCTAATTATTGTAAATTTGCTCAGGAAAACACAGATTTTTTCCCTATAACTTCCGATGCAGTGACGAAATCAAAACGAATTTCATGTGAAAAGCATATCTTGCTGTGTTTTTAATTCTGTAGGAATTTTGTTAAAAAACCGCGAAAGAGTTGCCAGCAATGATGAATTTCGTAATATATAGACATTTCTTTATCGAGCGATGTTGTCATAAAATTTCCAAATGGGAATGATCCTGCAATGACAATTTACAACAAATATTTAGGTTTCAAAAATTTTTAAAGTTTGCACAATGGTAGCCCTAAACTAACAGCGCAGCCATTCAATCGAAACGAAGTTCATAGGCTGGGTTTAACACAACGTGAAGCAGCTATGGTGCTAGCACATGATTGCCAGCACCGGACAATTTCGTAAATATCGCACCAAGTAGTTGTATTCATAAGCAAACCATTTACAATAAAATAAGCAACCGATATTTCAATGTTCCGAGTTTTGGAATCTTTTCGAATGGTAGCTCCAGACATAGTTAAATCGCTGAAACTTTCGATGACATCCTCGGGTGAAAATGAAATTCAAAGGATAGGTTGATTAAGCACGAGCATGTTATGGTAGATTTATTGCTGCTGTGATGGACAAATGTTGCCAGCATTGAACATTTTCATCATTTGTTTTACAGAAAATGCTGTCAGAAAATGATATTTGTTCGCTTGAGTAAGAAATGGTTGATATGATACTACAAAGAAGTGTAACACGTCTTCACACATTTTGAAATCCCTCAAAGATATTCTTCGAAATGAGTTTTCAAGCGGTTCTGATGCGCTAGAGTTTTTTTATTCGTGGAGTTACTAGTGAATGACAAATCAACCAGAAAACATGAAATAAACTAGGTTTTGTTACAAGCGGTATAATTTACGAGGAGTAGCTGAACGAGACAGATCGAACAGTATAAAATGGATGATCACAAAAAGAAATATTCCAGTAGATCAAGAAAAGCGGTGGCAAGCGGAAGAGGTCTTATTAATATTCTCATCAGTAAACTACCGTTTGAACTGCACTTACCTGGCTATCAGTAATGTGAACTTGGTACAAAACTAAGCAAGCAACTTGCTAGAGGTGATCCCGAATAAATTTATTGGATCAGGCCTATAAAGAGCACGATATTGGATATTCAAAATTCAAAACAACGAGCGATCGTCATAAACTTGATAGAATATTAGCCAAAAATGCGTGACAGCGAGTCAGAGCAGTAGACGTAGGATTTGCAGAACGCACTAACGCACTGCTCGTGACCATTATGATAAAAACTAAAGTAAAATTAGAAGTGGGACTGAAAAACACTACGAGATTTGGAACAGTTTTTACCAAATTACGGAAAATCATCAAGAAAAAGAAGCCCGACAATCTCAAGACAAGCTCTATAATTGTTAAGCTACAGCAAAGATTATAATCAAGGGGCAGAAGAAGTCTATCCAAACTCCCAGAATAATACCCATTCCTAAAGTTGGAGGAGTCCTACTGTTTCTGGTTCCTCTTTTCGCGGGATTATCTGCAATAGGCGCTTTATCAGGTGGTGCTGCTGGAATAGCTAAAGTTGTTAATAATGCTAGTAATGCGAAAAGCACATTAGAAGATAAGAAGCGACATAACCAGAAAATGGAGCAGATAGCAGTAGGTCGAAGTTTACATTTGAAGCCGTACAGGAAAGGATTGAGTTGTATTTAAAACCGGCTCCAAAAAACGCTTAGAAACACTACCCAAGAGAGCCCTAAACGAGAATAATTTAACAAAGTTTGCACGATTCTTGCCCGACTTTAGAGAAGTTTTGATGCGAAATAATTTACCGAAGGAATCCCCAATGCAAAACGAGTGTAGGATTGTCAATCTCGATGATATTCAAGGTTCCAGTACACATTGAGTGGCATACAACAAGAAAAATCGTAATGTAGAATACTTTGATAGCTTCGGAAACTTACTTCTACCGAGAGAATTAATCGACTATCTAGGATCTAATATAAAATACAACAACAACACAGATCAAAGCTATGATTTCATACAACTGTGGCCATTTATGTTTGAAATTTTTGTATAAGCTTTTGTAAACTCCAGATAAATAAATACTTTTAATAAACCAAAAAACCAATCATTGTTTCGTATACTACCATGGCACTTACACTGACTCTAAGTGGAAACTCATCCATTCTTGCAACAGCTTACTTTCCTCCTATCGAATAACAAGGCGACTATGTATGCGGACATGTTGATTTGCAAACATATAATTCTATACCTAATGTGGATGGAAAAAATAATCTACTACACATTGGAAAACACATCATAAAAATTCCCGTTGGATCATACAAAATTGATGATATTGCCAACTACCTATATTAAAAACTATCCAATATCATCAATAATATAAATCTTACAATACACGTCAATAATAATACCCTCAAAAGTGAAATCAAGTCGACTGCTCCTATTTACTTTGACAAAGAAAGATCGATTGGTCAATTACTAGGATGCAATAAACGAGAATTAAAAGCCAATATAAAGCATACTTCCGATCTACCTGTAAGTATAAGTAAAGTGAACGGAATACGGATTGATTGCACCATTGTTGGAAGTTCCGATATTTATAGCATTCCTTCACACACAATCCACGAATTCTCGCCTAAGGTAGGACCAGGCTATAAAATAGTGGAAGTTCCTAGTAATGTAATCTATTCACCAGTAAACGTTAAACGAATAAGTACGTTGACTCTTAAACTGATTGATCAAGACGGTGATATAATCAATTTCAAGGGAGAAACAATAACTATAAGACTTCATCTGAAGCCCCAGAATGCTGCTTTATAACGATAAATACCCGCCCAACGCAATCAGTTCCAACAGGAAAACCAAACGAGTCAGATCACGGTTGACGCTACAAAATAAACAGTTCTTGAAACAATTAGGATTCGAAATAACAAAAAATGAATGAGCTCCTGAACGTCACGCGTAAAGTCAACTATGACAATAGTATTTTTAAAATTGAATTTCACGGCTATTCTCCATTTTTATCATCATTCAAATGCAGTTATGAAATAAGAACTACAATACAACAACAAGATTTGTGCATTTTACCCAGCCAGAGTATCATCTATATTGAAGGCGCTCTAACAAAGGCAGACGGGACAACCTCAACAACCGCCCGACTAACGAATAATACCATCACTTTCCTATTTGACGAGATCAGATATGAACTCAATGGAATCAAGACTGATCGAAACAAAAATGTTGGAATAACATCGACATTGAAAAACTATATATCCCTTAATGAAAACGAAAGTAAAATGCTTTATCATGCCAGCTGGTCGCCAAACGAGCTCACCACATCCTCAAGTGGTTTTTTACTAATGTTCGAAGAACAATAGTATTAAACTCGTTTTGCCGAAAATTCATATATATATATATATATATATATATATATATATATATATATATATATATATATATATATATATATATATATATATATATATATATATATATATATATATATATATATATATATATATATATATATATATATATATATATATATATATATATATATATATATATATATATATATATATATATATATATATATATATATATCTAATCTATAATCTATATATATATATATAAAAATATTTATATATATATTTATATATATATATATATATATATATATATATATATATATATATATATATATATATATATATATATATATATATATATATATATATATATATATATATATTTTATATATAATCTCTAGATATATAATCTCTATAGATGTATATAGTAGGTAGGTCCATAACTTTCTCAAATTCAGATATCTAAAACATTTTGGTGGCGGCGAGGGTTTTGGTGAATTTTGAGGAACTTCTATATTTCCAAGCAGTGTAAATTTTTGTTAAAGAAAAGTATTGGGAATGAAAACTAATTATGTTCTTAGCTTGTCTATGATAAAGAATTGGAAATTCTCAGCCGTGTGTGGTGCAGGGTGCCTAAAAGTAGGCAAGGAATTTTTTTCAAACTTTGATTTGTCATTACTTGTAAGAAAAACAATGGATCATCGTGAAAATTACAGAGCGTATTGACGTTGACCAAAAATTTGGCACATACAGATTTTCAGTTTAAAGCGGGTAACCCTGTAGCTGTGGCAGGCTTTCAAAAAAAAAACCCTTCAAATCATTCACCTTCCTGAAAATTTTTTGATTTTTGACAAAAATTTCAATTCTTTGATAAATTTTATCTTTTGTCCTTCATCTCAAGATAAAATTTTCAAAATTCCGATTTTCACAAGAACGACAACCCATCACCAAATTACCTCTATTTTCAGCACTAGAAAGTTCTGTTCACGAGAACTGACGACCGGATAATCTGATCATAATGAAATTTACAAAACATGTTGACATTAGCTAGGACCAGGTCTGATAGAAGTGATTTTGAAATGCAGGCAACCTTTTGGCAGTGGTACCATCTTGAAAAATCACTGAGAAAAAAACATTTTTTTGGCCTATAACTTCCGATTCAGCCATCAGATTTTAATTAAATTTACACAGTATTTGGATGTTACTTTATGTAACATTTGGTGAAAGTTTGGTTGAAAAATTAGAATAGGGCTGGCAGCTGTGGTTATTTTTGTCTCATAAATCTCGCAAATTTGCTCAGCTAAATAAAACTTTTTTCCCTATTACTTCCGGTCCAGTGTAGAAATCAAAACGAAGTTCATGCAGTAAATGGACCTTGATGTAGAGTAAATGTCGTAGAAATTTCGTACAAAAATCATGAAAGGGATGCCAGCTATGACCATTTTTGTAATTTTGTGGCATTTCTTTACTGAGCGGTTATGTCATTAGATTTGCAATTAAGAATGATCTTGCAATGCAAATTAACAACAAATAGTAACGTTTTAAAAATTTTAAAAGTTTTGAGGGTGGTAACCCTAAAATTCTTTTCACCCGTATACCTTCCAGCGCAGTGATTTAATCGAAACGAAATTTACTGGTTGGGTTTAACTTAAAGTGAAGCAGATTTGGTATATTTTTTGTCTTGCTGCTGACACAGGCTAACCAGCATTAACCATTTTCGTAAATATTGCACCAACAGATGCTTCAAGTTACGTACTCATATGCAAAGCATTTGCAATAAAAATAAGAAACCAATTTTTAAATTTTCCGAGTTTTGAACATTTTTCGCCTCAAACAACGTTTAACCGCTGAAACTTTCGATGAAATCCTGCGATGAGAACGAAATTCAAAGGATAAGTTGATTTAAGTATGAGCTTGTTAACGTCAACTTATTGCTGCTTCATTGGGAAAGTGTTGCCAGCATTGAACATTTTCATCATTTGTGTTATAGTTGAGTTTTGTTGCTTCGGATAAGGAATGGTTGTACAAAAAAGTGTATTACGTCTTTCCACATTTTTTTGGCACTCTGAGGCAATTTCTTCGAAAATAAGTTTTCTAGCGGTTCAGGCGCGCTAAAGTTTTTTTTTTAAAATAATGCGTTCCGCTAAGAAAACTTTTGGGGTTTGCCGGAGACAACAAGAAGATTATCGTCAAACATGAGCTTATTCTTATTCGTACAAGAAGCGACGAAAACGTTTATCTTTCGACCACCGATGATGTTTACGTCAAAATCTTTAAATTACAATGGAAGGTGCCACACGTCACCCCAGATGGCTCTGAAAAGTTGACAATGCTGAAATATATTAAAACAGCATAACCAATTCAAGTAAGCTTTCGAAGTTGTGAACTATACGAATATCCGGTCTTACCAACAACAACAGGACATGTGTGGAACGTTAAAACCACCAGTCAGCTCGAAAAACCTCGTTTTATTATTTAAGCATTGCAAACATATCGAAAAAAACACAAAAAAAAACTCTAGCGCACCTGAACCGCTAGAAAACTAATTTTCGAAGAAATTGTCTTTGAGTGACAAAAAAGTGTGGAAAGACGTAATACACTGTTTTGTAGAATCATATCAACCATTCCTTATCCAAAGCAACAAAACTCAACTATAACACAAATGATGAAAATGTTCAGTGCTGGTAACACTTTCCGAACGAAGCAGCAATAAGTGTACCATAACAAGCTCTTACTTAAATCCACTTATCCTTTGAATTTCGTTCTCATTGCAGGATTTCATCGAAAGTTTCAGCGGTTAAACGTTGTTTGAGAATGTCATCCGAAAAATGTTCAAAACTCGGAAAATTTAAAAATTGATTCCGTATTTTTATTGCAAATGCTTTGCATATGAGAACATAATTTGAAGCATCTGTTGGTGCAATATTAACGGAAATGGCACATTGCTGGTTAGCCTGTGTCAGCAGCAAAGCAAAATACATACCAAATCTGCTTTACGTTAAGTAAAACCCAACCAGTTGATTTCGTTTCGATTAAATCACTGCGCTGGAAGGTATACGGGTGAAAAGAATTTTAGGGTTACCACCCTCAAAACTTTTAAAATTTTTAAAACGTTAATATTTGTTGTTAATTTTCATTGCAGGATCATTTTCAATTGGAAATCTAATGACATAATCGCTCAGTAAAGGAATTTCACTAAATTACAAAAATGGTCATAGCTGGCAGCCCTTTCATGATTTTTGTACGAAATTCCTACGACATTTACTTCACATTAAGGTCCATTTACTGCATGAACTTTGTTTTGGTTTCTACACTGGACCGGAAGTTATAGGGAAAAAAGCTTTATTTTGCTTAGCAAATTTGCAAGATTTATGAGACAAAATCACCACAGCTGCCAGCCCTATACTAATTTTTCAACCAAATTTTCACTAAATGTTACATAAAGTAGCATCCAAGTATTGCGTAAATTTTGTTAAAATCTGATGGCTGAATCGGAAGTTATAGGCCAAAAGTATGTTTTTTTTCTCAGTAGTTTTTCAAGATGGTACCACTGCCACAGGGTTGTCCGCATTTCAAAATCACTTCTATCAGATCTGGTCTTAGCTAATACCAACATATCCTGTAAATTTCGTTATGATCGAATTATCCGGTCGTCAGTTCTCGTACTGTCAATTCGTAGGAACTTTAAGAATTAAGTCTTTAATTTGTGATTTAAATTGTGCGAACGTTAGCGGAAAAGGACCAAGCTGAAGATCGTTGTGCTTCCTGGGGATACGCACTAGCGGCGAGTTAAAATAAACATCAGATCGCGCGAAGGGAAGAGAGAACATTAGTTGAAATCTATCCGATCGATTGACGCTCCGCATACACAGCATACGACCAAGATCGGAGAGCATAGGGCAATGGAGTAGCTTGAAAAGCAAGCACTCGTCAAGAAACACTCGTCGGGAATCTAGGGAAGGAATTTGGAATAAGGATAGACGATCACTATACTCACAGTAAGGGATATTGAATTTAAACAACAGGGAGCGAGTAAACCTACGCTGAACGTATTCCACTGCCTCGTTAAGATATTTATGACGGGGAGACCACACTTGACAACAATATTCTAGAATGCTACGAACAAGTGAAAAAAACAGATGGAAAGAGGTAGCGATGCTAGTAAACGAAGAAGAGCATCTAAGAATGAAACCGGACAGACGAGAAGCCTTGGTGGTTATATAGGCAATGTGCAGGTCAAATTTGAGCTTTGGATCAAAGTGCACACCAAGATCCTTAAAATTATCAACAGCCGTGATGGAAGATCCGTACAGTGTGTAGGAATATATTACGGGTGATGTTTTAAACGTATAGGACATTTGATGACATTTGAATATGTTCAAAGTAAGATAATTAGTAGCGCACCAGTCGCAAAGAGAACGGAGATCGTTTTGGAGTTGGAGGCAGTCGCTGATAGATTCGATTACTTTGAAAATCTTGAAGTCATCAGCAAACAAGAGGCAGGGAGAACGAACAAAAGAAGGGAGATCATTTATAAAGACTAGGAATAATAAAGGACCAAGAATAGAGCCCTGAGGCACACCGGAGAGTGGACAAAAAGGGGAAGAGGTGGAGGATTGCACAGATACAACACAAGAACGACCAGAAACATAGGATGAAAACCAAGACAAAAGGGAACCTGACACCCCATAACTTCGAAGCTTGGCAAGAAGAATTCCGTGATCAACAGAATCAAAAGCTTTTGAGAAGTCGGTATACACCACATCCACTTGCTTCCGTTGGTCTAAGGCAGAAGCAACAAAGTTAGTAAAACATATAAGATTAGAGGTGGAGGATCTACCTTTAACAAAACCATGCTGTTCCGGAGCAAGGAAGGGATGGAGGAGAGGAAGCAGCCTGTTGTAAACCACTCTTTCAAGAACTTTACCAAAACAAGGAAGGAGGGAAATTGGACGGTAGTTGGAAACGCAGCTTGGGTCTCCAGACTTGTGGATGGGAGAAATATAAGCAGATTTCCAACTGTCAGGGAAGCAGCCGGAGGAGAGGCTGAGGTTAAATATAATAGATAAAGGAACACATAAAGATGATGATAGTGATTTGGCCAACAGATTAGGGATACCATCACAACCACAACCGACATTGACATCAAGACACTCGAGTAAGGATTCAATTTCAAGAGGATTGGTGTAAAAGGAAGATAGGGAATGTGAAGCAACACGGGGAATATCATAGGGCAAGTTATTATTATGTCGAGAAAAGAAGGAAGAAAAATATTTTGCGAAAAGGTCGCAAATTTCACTTGGATTAGATGCAGTATCGTTATCGAGGAACATGGAAACGGGGAAACGATGGGAACTTTTGAGGGAACGGACATACGACCAAAAGGGTTTTTGGTGATTAGAACAGATAGAGGACTCAATGGTGGAAAAGTAATCTCGGATAGCTTGATTGACAGCCGTTTTGGCAGAAGATCGTAGCCTTGAAAATTCGAGGAAGTCATCATGAGAGCCTGTATGCTTAAATCTAGCTCGAGCGACATCCTTAGCTTTCAGGGCTGACGCCACATCACGACGAAACCAAGGAGCGTCATTGGGCTTGCGAGGACGTCTGGATGGAGTGAAACGGGAGATAAGGTTAGATAGGAAGTTGTGGAATTTTATGGCAAGCTCATTGACAGTGAGGCCGCGAGAAAAGGAGAACCAGTTAACCGAGTTCATTTCAGTCATCATACTAGAGAAATCAGCTTTATGGAAGTTAAAGCGCATGGGACGAGAAGGAGCTCTAGATGTCTGAAGATCGATATGAAGTGCGATTGAGAGAGGAGGATGATGTAAGTCAGCTTGGACGTAGGGAAAGGATGCGGTATGGACACTGATATTATTGGAGGGAATATTAGATAGAACGAAGTCTAGTATTTTGTTATTTATATTGGGAACACAGTTTACTTGGGAGAGTGAACACAAAGATAAAAAGGATGAGGTTATTAAGGAAATATTGCTGGAAGAGATTATTGAAGAAAAGTTATGATTCCATACCAGGCTCGGTAAGTTAAAATCACCACATATTAAAGAAAAAGCAGAAGGAAAGCTAACGTTGAGGTAGGTTGAGAGCTCATCAAAAAATTTACTATAAACCGTAACTGAGGAATTACAAGGAACATATACTGAAAAAACAATGAGAATTTTTGTGGGAGCAAGGGTAACACGCACAGCAATACATTCAACAGGAGGAGAAGGAGAGAAATCCATACAGAATGTTCCTTGAAGAGAACCATGAACTGCAACCAATACACCCCCGCCATCGCTTTTACCTGATGTAGCTCGATCACGATCGCGACGGAAGACAGTATGAAACGGAAACAGCTCGTTATCATAAATATCTACTGTTAACCATGTTTCGGTTAAACAGATTATATGATCAGACGAAAGAGTAGAGGAGAGATTCAGCGTGTTCAGCTTAGTCCTAAGTCCACGAACATTCTGGTAGTATACATGAATTGGATTTATCTTATTAATTCCTAAAGTTCTGATTCCATTGGTTCTGATTCCAGTTAAGCACCCATTATCATCTGAAGTTGAGGTTCTTACGTTATGGAGACTTTTGGTTTTATTTGGTGAAAATTTTTACGAGGTCTCCTGGTGAATTCCTTAAACAGTACTCCAGATGGCCAAAATCCTTTGTGAAGTAGAAGATCAGTGCCAGCAGTTACCGTTATTTTAAACGAGGAGATTTCCTGATTCTGCAGGTTATCAGGAGTCAGCTTTTTGCAGATTAGCAAAGGTGGTGAGTAGCCAAGTTTGGCAGTGGTGTAATCCATGATTGCTTCTGCTGAAGTATTGTATGCGAAACGCGATACAAATACATGCAAAGGTGGCGATGCAACAACCAGGCGTGGTAGAGTACGAGCTGGCTGACAAGGCTGAGAAAGACCTGTTGAAGATCTCGGTTGACCTGCAGTCGGTGCATGATCCGATAACAAAGAGTCGGAAGATGTAGCAATTAAAACGGCGTTAGCATCTCTAGCGGAAATATCACTTTGTGGGACTGGTGAAACACGTTTTCGTTGAGCTGGAGGCTTGGAAGATGGATTAGTTTGCGCCTGTGAGCTCGGAGAGTTCATTTGTCGAAAATCCACAGGTGGTACCGATTCAGCCGATGTAGGAACAGGCTGCGCCTGAGAGTTAAGCTGCAGCAGCTGGGCCTGGGTTAAATGCAATTGCTTTTGGCTGCGAGTGCAAATTCCAGCCGGTAGAGGAATTTCAAGAGAAACAGGTGAAGCAGGAGATAAAATCGTAGTCGCTTCACAGATGTTCAGCGAATCTTGTGAAGTTGATGTAGATGGACGCTCCGTTAACGCGAATTTAAGGAGCTTTTCGGTCTCCTTGCGGGAATCCTCAAGCTGCTTACTAAGAACGTTGAAGGAAGCCTCGAGCGCAGCAAAGTTCCGAAGATTGGCCCTGAGTCTCTCAACGTAGGTTGATATCGAGAACTTCCGACATTTATCGCAGTAGTAATGGATGCCGGAGTCCGCGCGATTGATACAATCGCCCATGGGTGCAGTGAAACCTGCACACTTGGCGTGAAATGATAGTCCGCAAAACCCAAAGCATGTTATGAGGGGTGTTTTATCGGCTTTGTCGCAGCAAGCATTGGCGGAACAGAGCGACATCATCAAAGAATATGTATGAAAATCCAGGAAAACAAATTTCAAATATATGAAAAACCGATAGCACTTTTATAAGTAAATGTACAATATTGGCAGCACTACGACAAAAAAGCTGACAAATGCCCAGACCACAACCACGGTATTGATAAAGCTTCACGATCGATCAGGTTTGAAAATTTAGAGAAACTTGATTCAAATGATCACTATGAGCTTAGAAGCTCCAAAGATTTTGAAGCTTAGGGTTGGAACACTGATGGACTTTGGTAGGTGATTTGACTATTGTTTATGTTTATGTAACCGCAGATTCAAATCGTAACAACTTGTTGAACAATTCGTACCGCAGATCACTAGATAGCCGGCAAAAAAAAAAAAGTTTCACTACCGAGCTTATCGAAGCTTAGGGTTGGAGCATTTATGAACTTGGGTGGGTGATTTGACTATTGTTTTTGATAATGTCACCGCAGTTCCACACCACAACAAATTATTGAATAAAATGTACTGCAAATCACTAGATGGCCGGTAAAAAAGAAAGCTTCGCTACGGAGCTTACAAATGTCACTAACGCAAACACAGCACAAACTTGAACCGGTAAATTAGCCAAGATATATACAAATAAATCTTGAAAACAAGATGATCAAGAAGGCACTGAACCGGCACTCAGATAAAACTGGGTAATGGCGCGAAAAGAAATGTAAATAGCGCAAACTATCGTTGTAAAGCGCGCGAAAGAAAAGATGATAGAAGGGAATCACAGCAGATAGTCAACAACAGTAAATTTGCAGAGTATATCACTGATGAGTCTTAAAAATAAGATAATGTGAGAAGCACTGAACTGGCACTTTAAAAAAACTGCGTAATAGCGCGATAAGTATTATTGAAAACACAGTCAATGCAAAGTGCGAAGAAAAATTGACGGAATAATTAAATATAGTGAAAAGAAAAGCGGAGCGAAGGTACACGATGTGGACACTTGTCAAAAGCGAGAAAGCTAGGACAAAGGATAAAATTGATCAAACATTTGAAATTTTTGTCAAAATTCAAAAATTTTTCAGCAAGGTCAATGATTTGAAGGATTTCTTTTCAGCAGCCTGCCACAGCTACAGGGTTACCCGCTTTATGCTGAAAATCTATATGTGCCTAATTCTAGTCAACATCAATACGCTCTGTAATTTTCACGATGATCCATTGTTTTTCTTACAAGTAATGACAAAAAAAATCCTTGCCTACTTTTAGGCACCCTGCACCCACACACGGCTCAAAATTTCCAATTCTTTATCATTGTAGCAACACGCGAAAATCCATTGCACATAGCATACAATGTATTTTCTGCGCAAGTAATTCTTTCGCGTACATTAACCTACAGACGATAAATTAGCATCAGCATGAGTAATTCGAGTCGTCGCTCGTACGTTGCTTATGCTGACCGACGAGATTGAAAACATTCGAATGTTGCTTATCGCATGCACTGCGACTTGCAGCATTCGAAACTCAATCAGCATTATTTTAATCAGCATTTCTTTTCTCGCGCCCATATCAGACCGACTGCATATCAAATTTCACTTGTGCGCTGCCAGCGAGTTGTGATTTCGACGTAGCATGTAATCGACGTAGCATTTAAGTTGATGCATTGTTAGTTTTTAAGTTAGTCGTCATCGATTAGATTTACTGTCGTGTTAATGTTATTCCGATGAAATAATAAAAATCTCAAGTGGCCACTCGAACGAAACGCTCTTTAATTTACACGAAAGAACCACGATAGGGCCAAAGTGGCGATCCTTAGCCAGTCTCTCGAGTTTTTAATTGTTTTGTAAACCATGGGTAATCATGAAACGAAACCCGTAGTTGGGGAAGTTTCGAATACCATGGTTATCAATTCGTCTCTAGCCGTCGAGAGTCAAAAAATAGAGACAATTCTGATTACGATCTTGTGCATAAATACGGCAGTGCTAGTGTACAACGTCTATCGCGATCACGTACGAGGCATTAAGCGACGCGTAACACAAGTAAATCGAGTGTAGCTTTGGTGGCAGTTAGTAAAAACAGTTAAAGTGTTCCTGTTCCGACGCCGATCGAACATGTCAGACAGTGATTCTCCGTCCGAAAGAAAGACGCCCGCGTTCGCGACACCGGGCACGTCAGTCGAGTCATTACCAGCCGCGACCGACGCGAATAACGACAATACCATCGCGGGTTCGCCGGGGAACGATGCACCCGCCACAACCCATGAAAGCATTGGCCGCGTCTCTCTCCAGATACCGCAGTTCTGGAGGGAAGACGTTGAGTTATGGTTCGCGCAACTCGAAGCTTATTTCGTGAGCTCGGGAACGAAAAGCGACAACACGAAGTTTTCGAATTGTCTGTCGGCTATTGATCCGCGAGCAGTGCAGCAAGTTCGCGACATTGTGGTCCATCCGCCGAAGGAGGACAAGTACCAAACACTGAAGAAAGCACTAATCGCGGCTTTCGGTGATAGTGCCCAACAACGTATCCAGAAGTTGTTGGCAGGTGTCGAGCTAGGGGATCAGCGTCCTTCTCAGCTGCTCAACCGCATGCGAGCTCTGGCGGACAGATCAGTGTCAGAGGACCTCCTGAAGCAACTGTGGCTGAGCAGGTTGGACGTAACTCTACGATCTATACTGTCCGCGAACGATGCCGCACTGCAGGACCTAGCAATCATTGCCGACCGTGTCAGTGAGGTAACACGGGTATCGGGTCCATTCTCGATAGCTGCAGTCGCGCAAGAGAAGCAGAGCACACCGGAGATTACCGAAGAGCTTTCAAAGATCACGGCGCAAATCCTAGCGTTGAAACGCCGCATGGAAACTCTTCCAGCGCTTCTGCAGTCATCAACATCGGTTTGCGATGGATCATGCGCACGCCGTCGTGGCGAACTTTCCCGATCCAGATCACGGACTCGACGACAACGATCCAGGTCAAATGCACAACAGCAGCCGATGTCACCGGTACGCCAACCCACCGGCCCGTGTTGGTACCATCAATGTTATGGGGACGCTGCCGCTAATTGCAGACCACCCTGCAATTATCGAAAAAACTAGACAAGTCCGCGAAACCCGTGTCAACTGGAACACGCACAGTACTACGTCTCTACGTCCGAGACAGTAAAACGACGAGTGCGTTCCTGATTGACACGGGAGCAGATGTCTCGGTAATTCCATCTACAATCCGAGACCGTAGCAACCCCGAGGAACAAACGAGACTGTTCGCCGCGAACGGAACCGCTATTCGCACGTTCGGTGAACGACGCCTCACGTTAAACCTGGGTCTTCGACGCGCTATCACGTGGACATTTATCATCGCCGACGTAACAACTCCGATAATTGGTGCGGATCTCCTGGAACATTACGGTCTGCTAGTAGACATCCGAGGACGCAGACTAATCGACCAGCAGACCAAACTTTCGACAGTGGCGCGAGTTTTGGCAAGGAACAAACCACCCGCTTCAACAATCCGTACGTTTGGTGGAAAAAGCGAATACAGTTCTTTACTGCGCGAATTTCGCGATATCACCATCCCAGCGACACACCGCAAAATCAACTGCACGACGACGCATCATATCATCACAAAAGGTCCCCCAGTCTACGCAAAAGCCAGAAGACTGCCAGCGGACAAACTGGCAGCGGCGAAAACAGAGTTTGAAGAGTTGTTGCAGCAGGGAATTTGTCGTCCATCGAAAAGCCCATGGAGCAGCCCGCTCCACATGGTGCGCAAATCCGACGGCAAGTGGCGCCCATGCGGCGATTATCGCGCTCTCAACGCCTGCACAATCCCGGATAGATATCCAATCGGATTCTTGCAGGACTGTTCTGCTTCACTACATGGGATGAAAACCTTCTCCGTTATTGATTTACAAAAGGCTTACCATCAGATCCCGGTCGAGCCCAAGGACGTCCCTAAGACAGCGATCATAACTCCCTTCGGATTGTACGAGTTCAAGTACATGACTTTTGGACTTTGCAACGCGGGGCAGACATTTCAACGCTTCATGCACGAAGTCCTTAGGGGTCTTGATTGCGTCTTCAGCTACCTCGACGATATTCTCATCTTCTCTCCGGATCATGACACGCACCAGCGAGACTTACGCGAAGTTTTCACCCGTCTCAAGCGCTACAACCTGACGATCAACGCCGACAAATGTCAGTTTGGAAAGACCGAAGTTCGTTTTCTCGGCCACCTTGTATCTCCGCTCGGACTGAAACCTTTGCCAGAGAAGACTGAGGGAATTGCTGGGATCGCGAGGCCACGAACGGTGCAACAGCTGAAGTCCTTCCTGGGAATGGTGAACTTCTACCGACGTTTCCTACCGCACGCCGCGCAGAATCAACGCGCCTTACAGGAACTGATCCCCGGAAACAAGAAACGGGATAAGTCCGAAATAGTATGGACTCCGCTCGCGCAGGCCGCATTCGACAGGTGCAAAACTGACTTGACCAACGCCCCATCACTTGCTCACCCAGACGCGAAAGCAGCATGGTCCCTGAGTGTCGACGCTTCAGACGACGGAATTGGTGCCGTTTTGCATCAAACTATAGGAGCAAACACTGCACCACTAGGGTTCTTTTCGAGAAGATTGACGACCGCACAGCGAAAATACAGTGCCTACGACAGGGAGCTTCTGGCCATCTACGAAGCTGTGAAGTACTTCCGCCACATGCTCGAAGGCAGGGTCTTCACCATCTTCACAGACCACAAGCCTCTGCAGTTCGCGCTACGCCAAAACCCGGAGAAAGCGTCACCACGACAACAACGCCAACTGGACTTCATATCGCAGTTCAGTGTGGATATCCGACACGTTCCAGGGCACGACAATGTCATAGCGGATTACCTATCGCGTGTAAGTAGTGTAACTAAAATCGACTTTTGCTCTTTCGCTTCAGCACAACAACACGACGATGAGCTCCAAACCTTGCTCGAAGACTGCAATCAGCCGCTGGAGTGGAAAAAACAACGAATTCCGGATTGTAACTTTCCGCTACATTGCATCGTCACAGCAGACAAGATCCGGCCTTACGTTCCACGGGAGTACAGACCAAGCATCATCAACAATCTTCACGGTTTGGCACATCCCGGAACACGAGCGACGCAGAAACTCATCAACGAGCGCTTTTTCTGGCCATCCATGAAGCGAGACATCACAGCCTTCGTACGGAATTGCCTGCCTTGTCAACGCAACAAGGTTGGTCGCCACACCAAGTCACCAGTTCAACGGTATGGTCTACCAGATGCACGGTTCGATCATATCAACATTGATCTGATCGGACCATTACCTCTCTGCGAAGGATTCCGTTATTGCCTAACTGCCATCGATCGTTACACACGATGGCCTGAGGCGATTCCGTTGGAGACCATCACAGCAACTGCCGTGGCAGAGGCGCTAATTGACACATGGATTAGCCGTTTTGGTGTACCATCGCGAATAACCACTGACCTGGGCCGGCAATTCGAAAGTCAAGTTTTTACCGAGCTGACTCGACTCTTGGGCGCAACACATCTCCGCACGACACCATACCACCCAGCTGCAAATGGCATCATAGAGCGATGGCATCGCACTGTAAAGACTGCCATTCAATGTCATGTCGATAAGATGGGTTGGACGAAGGCGCTTCCGATAGTACTACTTGGGCTACGATCAACGCTGAAGGAAGATATAGCTGCCACTCCCGCCGACATGGTCTATGGAGCGACATTACGTCTTCCAGGCGAATTCTTCTGCAACACCGACTCTTCAATCAACGAGAGCGATTTCCTACGCGACCTCAAAGCACGTATGCACGACCTACGGCCGCAGGACACAGCTCATCATGGTTCATCCAACGTCTTCATCAGCAAAGACTTACCAACGACGTCTCACGTCTTTGTACGTAACGACAGGGTACGACCACCTTTGTCACCGCCATACGATGGTCCGTACCGAGTAATAAATCGGAAGGACAAATATTACAAAGTGGACATCAACGGCCGGCATGTCAACGTCTCCATCGACCGACTCAAACCAGCCTTCTTCGTCACCGAAGACATCGACCAGCGCGAATCAACATCATCACCAGGTCACGATGCTTCTCAGAGACCACCAACGACGACACGATTTGGCCGCACAGTTCGACGCACCGTGCGCTTCCAGCCGTAATATAATTTTTAGTTAAGTAAATTTGTAAATATGTTTGTAACGAAACCGCAGCTCGGACAGCATCATCCCTCCATTACATCGTGGCTTCACCACTAGAAGGGGGGTAATGTAGCAACACGCGAAAATCCATTGTACATAGCATACAATGTATTTTCTGCGCAAGTAATTCTTTCGCGTACATTAACCTACAGACGATAAATTAGCATCAGCATGAGTAATTCGAGTCGTCGCTCGTACGTTGCTTATGCTGACCGACGAGATTGAAAACATTCGAATGTTGCTTATCGCATGCACTGCGACTTGCAGCATTCGAAACTCAATCAGCATTATTTTAATCAGCATTTCTTTTCTCGCGCCCATATCAGACCGACTGCATATCAAATTTCACTTGTGCGCTGCCAGCGAGTTGTGATTTCGACGTAGCATGTAATCGACGTAGCATTTAAGTTGATGCATTGTTAGTTTTTAAGTTAGTCGTCATCGATTAGATTTACTGTCGTGTTAATGTTATTCCGATGAAATAATAAAAATCTCAAGTGGCCACTCGAACGAAACGCTCTTTAATTTACACGAAAGAACCACGATAGGGCCAAATATATATATATATATATATATATATATATATATATATATATATATATATATATATATATATATATATATATATATATATATATATATATATATATATGTATATATATATACATATATATATATATATATATATATATATATATATATATATATATATATATATATATATATATATATGTATATATATATATATATATATATATACATATATATATATATATATATATATATATATATATATATATATATATATATATATATATATATATATATATATATCGAAAATTGGTCGTTGGCCTTGGCGTTGATCTTGCCGTCTACACAGGAACAGATTGGGACCAATGGCTTGGAGCCAATATACTGGATGCGGTTCGGGTTCGTATTTATGGTAATAGAACGCATTTCGACACCATACACTATATTTGAAAAAATAAACAAAAAAACACTGCCTAGCTCATCATACTACACGATATTAATGACAGTCAACTCAACCAACCGTCCACACTGCAACGGAGTCCCAAGGCTAATACATCGCCAACGCTTTATAGTTACTGCCAGCAGAGCGAACAGCAACCAAGCCCAAGGCCAAGGTTGCTTCTTCGTACACATTAAGCGAATCCCAGCCAACGAATGGCTTAGCCGTTGGACTTGGTCCTATATGTACGCGGGTTTTCACGTTTGGCTTCGCAACGAGAAGTGCTAAATCAGGTAGATTTAGCGATCTCTAGCTCTATAGCGATCAGTTGATCAAAATCGTCTGATTTAGAGTGTAGTGTGAACACCATATTAGAGTGTAGTGTGAACACCATATTAGAGTGTAGTGTGAACACCATATAAATCAGGTAGCTTTCGACTGTCAGAAGCCGAGACAAATGTATGGTTAGTAGATTTGTGGTCGATTTAGCTCTAAGGCAATCAGCTGATCGAAATCGGCTGATATAGCGACAGTATGAACGGGCTAATACCATTGAATTAAAGCATTCTCGATTGAAGCAAGACTTCCGGTTAGCTTTATGCTTGAGTTACAATCAATGCATTCAACATTCCCTGCCAAGTTTTGTTGGTGGAACGAGTTACAATCAATGCAATACAACATTTACCGTCATCTGTCACTGGCTATATTAACGAAATTGTTATTTGATAATATGGATCCTTAACAGTCTCGGAAAGTGATATCAGTGAGTATTTGATCCTTCAAAAGCTGCAGCGTATATTGCAGAGCAAAAATGAGCAAAAGAAAAACAAATTTTGATTGACATTTGCATATGACATTTCCCATTTCCCGGACTCTCATAGGAACAGGTGGAATTGAATATTTTCAAAAATGTTGCCATGCCAAGTTTGAGATATGAGCAAACTCTGCTTCGCAACAAAGTTGTGTTGCATCATTGTAACTGCTCTCATACGTTCTCATGGGTTCAAACTCATTTTGTTGTGCAACAAAGTTGTGTTGCATTGATTGTAACTGCAGCTTTATATCGAAGATGATATGATATCTGTAAAAGCCTGATCTAGTTACCAATTAAATACAAAGGCTGACAGTGTCAAAAATTGTTGTATCGTAGTGCACATCAGAGACATTTCAAACAGTTGAATAATTACTAGCCTGTCTTAAATTGAACGAAAATTGCTTTTTTCAAATCTTTTCTGTAAATCCCATAAAACGACCGTATTTCTTATCGAATTAACCTATTAATTTTACAAGAGCTAATTCGTGTGTGTTATAAATTACCCAGCTTGGATAATGACTACACCGGCGGAAATTAACGACGATATGGTGGATAATGATAACCTTATTGCACCTTACATCTCACAAGTTCTTAAGAAAAGTGAACAGCAGGTACGTGTTGGAAATTTTATTAGCCTAAATTGTCCTCGGTAATTTGAATAAAAATGGAAGGCCTCGTTCAGTTTTTATCGTTGAAAAAAAAATGAGCAAATGCTTTGAGTTTAATTGATGACGTCTTGCTTTGAAATGCATCATCGCTAGATATGTCTGCAATGTTCCTATGGCTGCCAATATTGATTCCATTTTTGGTCAATGCTAGTAAAATAACTTCCTTTTGTTGTTTTGTTGCTGTTGCAAGTGCGTATTATTCTTTATCCAATTAGCATGTGAGGATTATTTGTGTCGATGTAGCATTCCATATTAATCGAATGAAATGAATTTTTCGTTATTATTAAGTTAACGATGAACTTCAATTTGGGATGATCCGATAAGACACGTCTTTTATTTTAAACACAGCCAAGCTGGTTTGATGGAAATGAACGCACAAACAATTAACATTCAATTGGTAGGCTAGACAGAGGCGAATCGGATCACTTTTTCTTTGAGGTTGAGCAAATCATACTAAAGTGTTATATAATGTTATTTTTATTGATAAAAACGTAAGAAGTAACAATCAGCTATGAAATAAACATTTAAAAACTTTAATCATACATAAATTCTCTTAATTAGCTGTTAAAAACTAAAAAAATATATCCGAATCGCTCCAATTTTCGAGGTGAATCGGATCGTACACAACATGTTACAAAATTTTAAGTTTCTTAACACTATAGCTTTGGAATCAGTAAAAAATTAATAATGAGATCAATTTTAATTATCGGCAAATAATTCACATATACATGGTCCTTTCTCCCCCAAATCAGCACATTTTTTGTGGCACCATTCTTCGCAGGCATTGCACTGAATCCAATCCTCTGATGGTGGGTGAACGAATATTTCGGAACAGTAAATGCAGTGCCACTCTCTCTGTTTTGCAGATGAACTCTTTGTTGAATCAAAAACCAAGAAAATTAGGTTTTGATACTGTAATCACGGTGCTTGTACCAGTGATTGGTTGCCGACGAGTAATCACGATGCAATGTATCGTAATCACCTCGAGACGTTAATGAAAACACGTATTGAATGCTATTAATCGTCTGATTTATTTATCGTAATGCTTTGACTTAAGTACATTTTCACCTAGATACTAAATTGCTGACTTAGTTCGAATTTCGTGTGACCGAAATCGATTCGAATTCCGCGTGACCGGACATCAGACAGACAGTTGCATTCGTAGACAATAAAGTTTTCAAAGACATATGATCTTTGGAATGCTAAAGTATGGTATTTTTGATGTTTCGAATGCAATGCTATTGTCCGGTCACGCGTTTCCGGTACAGATTGATGATGTGCGAAGTTTGTATGTACGTACATAGAAGTATGTACGTACGTTTTACAATTTATGATAGATTTATTGATTATATGAGAATAGATTCATACTGATAGATTTGTTGATTATATTATAATAGATTCATAATAATAGATTTGTTGATTATATTATAATAGATTCATAATAGTAGATTTATTGATTACATTATTGATTATGTTATTGAACTCGAACATAATCTGCCCCTCGTTGAACACTCCTGTTCAACTTTCGTATACTTCAAAATTAGTGACATCGTGCGCTTGAACTGGTGACGTCACAGACCCTGTTAGTGATTGATTGCTGTTGGTGGTGGGTTGATTCCTCTTGCATAGATGTAGTTTCTGGCACGACCCGGATTGCCACAGGAGGATGACAACGCAGAATCCGGCTAATGTTACACCAAAATAGCTAACTGTAATATGGTGGAATGTCGGAGTTTCAACTTCGTTTGGCAGTTCTATGGTCGTGGGCAGGGATTTTTGAAGATTCTCAACTTCAGCTGTATTTGCCGAGTACGAGTAGTTCATCTTTATCGACGGCTGTATTGGAGGAGGATTAACTGTGTAGTTGATTCCCATCTTAGAATATGACAGTCGGTCGTGGCTAATATGTTCGTGATGACTGGAAATCGATAGTGTATCGTGTTTTATGACACACTTAGGACCGATTCGTAGCAGCCCAGACCCTTGGATGGTGGCTGATGAGGACCTTCCTTCGCAGACGGCTTGGAATGTTATGGGTTGTTTAGTTGCAAATATCCAGTCGTTCTTGTTGGAAAGCTGCTGCCAGTATTCATTAGTATCCATGTTCTTTATCTTGCATTCTGCTGCACTTGGAAGGTGGTTGAATACGTTCAGTTCGCATTTACCGGTGTCAGAGCCTTTATGATAAATAGGTCGTAGTTGCTCACAAAGATAAGTTGTTTTTGGTAGGACCCGGCAACTACTTAGTTCTTGAGTACTCATCACATAGTAGCTGTCACGATGTAGATTGATAGCAAAAACGGATGACGATGTCTGTATTGCTATCAAGGTATCGTTTGCTAAAACTGGAATCGGTATCAACTTGAAGACATCGAATACGTCAGAAGAAACCAGTGGTATCTTTAGCTGGAAGAGAACGTAATTATCCTGAATCCAGCTATGAGTTGTCATCAACCGGTAGATTGCTGAAGAGTCTGCTGGATCTACGGGTATATGGTATAATGGTGGGAGCTTGCTCTTAATTAGATGAAGTTCCTGTGCTAATCGATCAGGAGTCAGTAGCTTAGGATTGATTTTCTGGTGGTGTGCATAAATCAGAACTTCTGCAAGGGCGCCTTGAATTTGGTTGATGTTTGCCATAATCATCATAACTTCAATGGCAATGAACTGGAAGTCATCAATTACTCCTTTAGTTACGCTGTTCTTAAGTTGATCAATCTGTAATTCCAGACTCTGAAACCTTTTTTGAGCTGCTGTTTGATCTCGTTTCATTATATTCATCGTAGCGTCAATAATTGATGTCTGGTTTTTCAACATGTTTACCAAATAATCTTCGTTCCTCTTTACAGCATTTATGGTTTTTGTCATGTCCCTTGCGTATTCTTCATCTAAAATACCGAATAGCGAATTGGCAACATTTCCGATTATATTTAGAGCTCCTCGTTTAACTCGATGCGAATGCAGAAGGCTATTCTCTTTGGAGATTTCTGTTGACATTTGATCGAATTGAGAAATTATCGAACGACATGATGTGTGGTTCCACTGATTTCGGCATAGAACTTCCAGCATCTGAATTCCCTTTCTTAATATCTGGCATTCTTCCCAGTAGGGTTGAAGGTCGTAATATATAATGACCTTCCATTCATGTGATATCAAGTTCATTACTCCGATGTTGTCAAAATGTATGCCTGGAGAATTTGCGAAGTTTTCTACGTCGAACGGTTGTTCGAGTGGAGCTGTTGTTGTCACCGGCAGGGTTAGGCATGCAATGAGCAAGGTGACTATTGCAGAGCCGAGCGTTAGTTTCGCTTTCTTTTTTGGTGTCGGGTCGTTTGCTTCTCTGGTTTGTTTGTGATGGTTTTGTGACCTGTGAGCTTCTTTGGTAGTGGTTTGTGCAGGAGCTGGGTTGTTGACTGTTTCCAAGTCATTTTCTACCAGGGTTGAAGAATTCTCAACGTCCTCGACAGGGAGTGGTGCTAAGCGGTGAATTGCTCTTTTCAGAAGTCCTTCCGCTGTTCGTACCTCCACAACACGAACCTTCCCATCGTTGCCTTGATAAACTTGTTCGACTCGTCCAAGAGGCCATTTTAGAGCAGGGACGTAATCTTCTTTCAGAAGTACCATTGTGCCGGGTTTCACATTGTGTGACTGGTGTTTCCATTGTGCTCTCTGCTGTAGTTGCTGAAGATATTCTGTCCGCCACCGCTGCCAGAATTCTTCCTTCAACTTGATGATTTCGTGCCATCTATCACTTAAGAGAGATGTTCGTGTCTTGGTGGTTGGATCGATTGCAGCAGTTATGGGTTCGCCGATCAAGAAGTGTCCGGGGGTTAGTACCGTCAGATCGTTGGGATTCGTAGACATTGGCACCATGGGTCGAGAATTCAGTATCGCTTCTATTTGTATCAGTACTGTTTCTAGTTGCTCATAGGTTAGAGATGCAGACCCAACCGTCTTCCGTAGAATGCCTTTTGCACTTTTGACTGCCGCTTCCCAAAGCCCACCGAAATGTGGTGCTCTGGGTGGTATGAAATGAAATTGGACACCTTGCTTGACACAGCTGGTTCCAATAGCCCTTTTTGAATCTTCAGAATATATAATCTCCTGTAACTCTTCAATCTGATTTTTGGCACCGACGAAATTTGTTGCATTGTCACAGTAGAGGTTTTTCACACTGCCTCTTTGTCCCATAAAACGTTTCAAGGCACAGAGAAAGGCTTCGGTTGTGAGGTCACTGACGAGTTCCATGTGCACGGCCTTCGTCACGAAACACACAAAAACTGCGATGTAGGCCTTTTGAGGACGTTTCCCTCGTGTCTTATAATGAATCCAGACCGGACCACAAAAGTCGACGCCTGCATTAACGAATGGTCTTGATGGTTCAATTCGATCTGTCGGTAGATTCCCCATTATTTGTTGTAATAACTTAGGCTTTGCACGTGTGCAGGTAACGCATCGTTTTATCACTCCTCGGGCAATAGCTTTGCCCTTAATAGGCCAAAAACGCTGTCTAGTCTTGGCTAGCAACGCTAATTGTCCAACATGCAGATTTTCATTGTGGATGGTGGTCATCAGTAGCCTTGTAAGAGGATGATCACACGGCAAAACCATTGGATATTTAGTGTCATACGGCAGATCAGCTGCTGCTAAGCGACCTCCTACTCGTAGGATTCCCTCCTTATCCAAGAATGGTGTATAGTCTACCAGGCGACTGTTCTTATCAACCTTGTTGTGTTTCGTCAAATACTGAATTTCTTCGTCAAGTCTTGAATGTTTTTGCATATTCCGAATTATAACTCGAATTGCGTAATCCTGTTGCATCGTTGATTGAGCTGGTGGCCCATTACGTTGATGCTTGAATTTTAGCATATAAGCTACTATCCTCTGTAAGCGACGGAAGGAGTTATGATGATCGATGGTGTCGATTATGTTGTCTTCTCTTAAATTCCCTTCTACCTCTGTTATGGCTAATGCACTTCGTTTCCTTTCCAATTCGCAATGTCCACTTGGAGTGAATTTAGGAGGCCATTGTGTGTGTGATCCATGAAGAAATAGAGGGCCATAGAACCAGAGGTGATTGTTTACCAGGTGGTTGGGAGTTGTTCCTCTAGACAGCGCGTCTGCCGGGTTTTCCGTTGATCTTACGTGCCGCCACTGCTCTGGTAAAGTTTTTTCGAGAATCGAAGATATACGATTAGCAACGAAGGTTTTGTAAGAACATGATTGTGAGTTAATCCATGACAAAACAATCTGTGAATCTGTCCAGAATGTTATTTTCTTGTCACTGAGGTTTAGCTCTGTCGTGACCTTCTGGGTCAAATCTGCTGCAAGTTTCGCTGCGCACAACTCAAGACGTGGGATGGTTTGCATCTTAATGGGTGCTATGCGGGACTTAGCACACAAAAGACGGACCACTACCGTTCCGAATTTGTCTTCTGACCTTACGTACATCGCCGCACCGTATGCGTTTTCAGAAGCATCCGAAAATACGTGAAACTGAATATCCATCGGTACTTTGTCAGCAAAGACATGCCTTGGAATGTGTATATTGTTAAGTGCCTCTAGATCTTTTCTGAATTCAAGCCATTTGTTGTGAAGTGTGGGAGGAACAGGTGCGTCCCATTCCAAATTTTGTTTGACTAACTGTTGTACAATGATCTTTGCTGTGACCACAATGGGTCCTAGTAGTCCCAGTGGGTCGAACAATCTAGCTAGCTCGGAAGCAATGTTTCGTCTAGTCAACTTTTCCACAGGGACTCCTTGTACTTTTATGCGGAATATGTCACCTTTTGGCTGCCATGCTAGTCCCAATATTTTTATCGCTTCATCGTTGGCACTCGACAAATCTAGCTCTTTTTCTCTATCGTCGAGTGGAATTCTTTCCAGAAGACTAGGGTGGTTTGAACTCCATTTCCTTAATTTAAATCCTGCCTCGTTAAGTAGCGTGGTGACTTGATTTTGCATCTCGAGGGCTTCTGCAACAGTGTTCGCACCCGCTATTGCATTGTCGACATAAAAATTTTTTTGTATCACTTCGGCTCCTAGAGGGTAGCAGGACACTCTTTCCAATGCTAACTGTTGAAGGCATCTCATGGCAAGATAAGGAGCTGATGTATCTCCATACGTAACGGTCAATAGCTCGAAAATTTTGATTGGCTCATTTGGGTTGTTACGCCAGAGTACCAAATGAAAGGCTCGATGATCTTCATGAATCCAAATCTGTCTGTACATCTTTTGGATATCGGCGGAGAACACAAATCTGGGTAGCCTGAATCTTAGTAGGATGATCCACATTTCATCTTGTATACTTGGTCCCGAATGAAGTATATCATTGAGTGATAATTGGGTAGTCGTCTTAGCTGATGCATCGAAAACTACCCGTAGTCTTGTTGACGTTGATTCGGGCTTAATGACGCAGTGATGGGGCACGAAATAATGATTTTTGGGGACGTTTCTACTCTCTTGCATGTGTCCTAGATCGAGATATTCATTCATAAAAGCTGAATATTCAGCTCGAAGTTCTGGATCTCGTTGCAGTCGTCGCTCAAGTGCCAAAAATCTTCGCATCGCAATGTCCTTAGATTCACCTAAGGTATTTGGACTGTCCTTGAAAGGTAATTTCACAACAAACCTGCCATCTGTGGTTCTTTCGGTTGTCTGGTTGAAGTGAGTCTCACATAGTTTTTCTGCTCCGGTTAATTGTGGCTTTGTAGGCTCAACTTCTTCAAGCTGCCAAAATTTGCTCATTATTCTGTTTAGTTCTTCTTCTTCTGTAGAAATTCCGCAAGTCGGTCTAATTAAAGGCATTTCGTCAATCTTCCCGGATATTACCCAGCCAAAAACGGTATTCTGTAGCACCGGTAGCCCATCGTTGAGTTTTATCTGCCCAGTTCTGAGGATTTGATGATGGAACTCAGCACCGAGTAGTACATCGATTTGTCCAGGAGTATGGAATCTGGCGTCTGCTAGGATAATGTCTTCCGGGATTTTCCAGCTCGACGCATCTATAACTTGTGTTGGCTGCTGCGAAATTATAGTTGGTAGGACATATGCTTCAAGCCTTTCTGAAAACGATCTTCCCGACTGTAAATATAGGCTTGTTCTTTTGCAAGCGTTTTGACAACCGTTGCCAATGCCTTGTATTTGCATTGACACTGATGTTACTGGCAGATTCAATTTCCGGACAATTCGTTCAGTCACCACATTTATTTGGGAGCCTGAATCGAGTACAGCTCTGCAAGTAATTTTTTTTCCATTCTCTGCTGACAATTGGATAAGAGCTGTTCCTAGCAACACGTAGCCGCGATGAGTTAGTCGCGTTGTTGTCGTTAGTGACGCCGGTGACTTCTTTTCGCTCATTGTCTTTGTTGTGTTCGATGATCCTGTTAAGACACCCAGTTCCTTCGTCTTCGCTTCCGAGTGGTATTCCTTGAAATGCAACAAGGTGTTGTGCTTTTTGTTGCACTTGGTACATCCTCTAGATGTGCAGGATGACGAAAAATGCCCCGACTTCAAGCAGTTTAAACAAATATTGTTTTTCTTTGCTGTTTTTAATCGATCACCAACTGCCAATTTCAAGAACTCTTTGCAGTTGAAAATGGGATGCGATCCCTGACACTGAACACAAGAAACTATGGTGGATGCTAATGCTCGACTGAAGCTTTTATTTTGGTTTTCTGATTTTCCCCTCGAACTCAAATTTTCCAGGGATTGAAACCGTGTCTCCAAAAAACTCAGTAGCTGCATCAAAGTTGGCGGCTCTCTCGGATTCTCTAATGATTGCTCAAACAATGTGTGTGAGGCTTTGTCCAATTTCTTCACGAGCAGATGAATCAAAATAGGATCCCATCCTGTGGTTGAGATACCGAGGTTTGTAATCCCGAGTAAACACTCCTTTGTTACATCATGCAGATTCTTAATTGTTGTAGCTGATGGATTCTCCGCTGCGTGATTTGGCTGTGATAACAATTTGTTTACTAGAATTGCTATCAGCAGTCGTTTATTGTTGTAACGGTCTTCCAACGTCTTCCATGCGGCGGCGTAGTTTTCACTAGACGTTAATAAACCTCGAATCAGCTTTTCTGCCTCCCCAGTAGCATTGGCTTTAAGATACCACAATTTCTGACACTCAGGCATTGGCTGTTCGTGCACCATCTGCCGGAAAAGGTCTCGAAATTGGGTCCATTTCTCATAATCGCCATCAAACTTAGGTAGTGTTATTGTCGGTAGTTTTACTTCTGCATTGTTTAGCGACGTTGACTGCATTTTACCATTTAACTCGATGAGTGTTTCTTGAACCTGGTCTTCTAGAATCTGAAATCTTTCTCTGTCATAGCCGTATTGACATGGATCATTGGTCAATTCATGGATGTTTAGGTTGACATTCTCTATCTGCATCCACATCCTCTTTACAGTATCTGACTTAATCGATACGTACGCGGCTGTCAGATTTTCGAAAGATAATCGTGATAGCAATCTGTTTATTGCCTCAAATTGTATGTGCTGGCGACGAATCAAAGTATGGATCTTGCCCGATTCATCAACCTTGACTTTTTCCATTTGTTCCTCTCCAGTCGGAACTTCATACAACGTTGCCTTGCTTGACGTGCGTAATGACGACACACCACTATAAATTTGGATTTGTTCCGTGAAATGCGCTTTGTATTTTTTGTACAATTCTAAAATAGACTCGTACACCTTCTTGGCAAAGTATCGATGGTCTTTCAATTCCTCCATCGATCGTAGCACTATATCTTTCTCTTTAAAAGATTTCCAGGCTGCTTCTAATCTTCTAAGCCTTTCTTCGAAGTACGCTAAGTTCTTTCTGTGTTCAGAGTCCTTCTTATAGTTACTTATGATTTGTTGGAGATTTGCTGTTAGCACCTCTTGAGCCTCCATTGCCTCCAACGCAGCTGACGATCCTGGTTCCACCATTTTGACAAGTGTATTGGTGAACTTCCTAATGCTCAAGCTTTATGTTATGAGCTTCGTAGTATAGGAATCTTACGTCCTTTATGCTGCTTTCTATCACCCAACAATGAGTTTCGTGGTATAAAAAAAAAAACAATCTTCCTACCGCTCTAGCCTTGCCCAGAGCTTCGTTGAATAGGAGATTCTATTGCCTACCGCTCAAGTTTTCTACTTCGAGCTTCGTAGTATAGGAATGTATCCAACTGCTCTACTTTGCTTCTACCGCTCAAGACTTACAATTTGAGCTTCGTTGTATAGAAGGCTTTACGTATTCTTCCCTACTGCTCAAGATTTCTTCTTAGAGCCTCGTAGTATAGGGGGTCACCAAATGTTGAATCAAAAACCAAGAAAATTAGGTTTTGATACTGTAATCACGGTGCTTGTACCAGTGATTGGTTGCCGACGAGTAATCACGATGCAATGTATCGTAATCACCTCGAGACGTTAATGAAAACACGTATTGAATGCTATTAATCGTCTGATTTATTTATCGTAATGCTTTGACTTAAGTACATTTTCACCTAGATACTAAATTGCTGACTTAGTTCGAATTTCGTGTGACCGAAATCGATTCGAATTCCGCGTGACCGGACATCAGACAGACAGTTGCATTCGTAGACAATAAAGTTTTCAAAGACATATGATCTTTGGAATGCTAAAGTATGGTATTTTTGATGTTTCGAATGCAATGCTATTGTCCGGTCACGCGTTTCCGGTACAGATTGATGATGTGCGAAGTTTGTATGTACGTACATAGAAGTATGTACGTACGTTTTACAATTTATGATAGATTTATTGATTATATGAGAATAGATTCATACTGATAGATTTATTGATTATATTATAATAGATTCATAATAATAGATTTGTTGATTATATTATAATAGATTCATACTAGTAGATTTATTGATTACATTATTGATTATGTTATTGAACTCGAACACTCTTAATTTTTATCGTAGGCTTTGCTTTATTCATCTTCTTCATAGTATTTTCTTTGCCCACAGCCTTCTCCTTATTTTCCTTGGTTTTATTGTCTACCTTGAATTTCTTCTTTGTTTCTTTTTCGAGAAGAGTAGTCTTACTCTGAGGTGATATTAAATGCAAGACCGGTTTTGAAACTTTACGAATTCTTTTAGCAATTGGTGAGCTTAAAAGCGATGGTAGAATTTCTTTAATTATTTCTGCACAGGTGGGAGGCTGGGCTTCGTCAGACTGTCGTGAACTTGCAGATGACACTGTATCAGCTACTAGCTGTGTATTTGTGGCTTGCACTTGTAGCTGCATTTGTTGGGAACTTGGGTACTGGACTTGGGACTCTACAATGTCCGACTGTTGATCGCCGATGAACTTGTGGTCAGGTATTGCATTGGCCTTTAGTGGAAATATTCCAGTCTTTTTGAAGCCTTTTGTAGCATTCCCAACAGTGGCAGCCTGATTCCAAGCCCGTTGGAAAAGTGCTCCGAAAGTGACTTTTGTGATTCCTTGATTCGGATGTGAATGTTGCCATGCTGCAGCTTTTTGGTGTTAATAGGTTTTGAGCGGTTTGAAAAACGATACATCGAGCGGTTGCAGGGCATGTGATGTGTGGGGAGGAAGATATACAAGTTCAATTTCGAAAGGATCACACAAGTCTACCACTGAGTAGCTGGTGTGAGACGCGTGCCCATCCAAAATTATAACTACTTTTCCTGGGGTCCGGCAGCGATTGAAATGTTGTAGCCACAACTTTTCTGTCATGGCAGCTTCAGTACCATGTAGCATACGTAAAAGAAAATGGTCACGTTTACGCACACCTTTGAATAGAACAAATGGAGGTATGTACTGTCCTGCTGCATTCATACAGGCTTAAACGGTTACATTTTCACCTCGTTCAACACCGGTCATGCTGACAACATCTTTAGCACCTTTTTGGGCTATAATGTTGAGTGGGCGGTTACTAAGCGGCATCCCCGATTCATCAACATTGTATACACATTCAAGTCTGACTTTTAAATTGTTGTTATCTACTACTGTTTCCAAAGTATTAAAGAATTCTTCCACTTTTTCCTTCTTCATACCCTCAATTCTTGCTCTTGACAGACCCTCCGGCTTCCGAATAGTTAATTTTTTATTTCTTTGCATAAAACGATGAAACCAGTCCTGGCCAGCCATTCCAGCACTTCTGTCAAATTTGTGTTGTATGTTTTGACGTTCTGCAAATTCAAACGCGTACTTTCGTACCGCTTTGGGTGTAGTTCCGAAGCCACGACTTGCCAAGTGCAATAGCCAGTCAGCTAACTTCTTTTCTGCGTTCTCATCTAAAGCTGGCTGTCCACCTCGACGCTTAATAATACCCCTGGATAAAGTAACTCTTCTCTGTAAGCTCGTGAACGGTGCTGCAAAAATCTCAGCAGCCTTACTTAAGGTCAACTCTTTGTTCTGGACTTTATTTACAGTCTTTTTCATTTTTTCTTGAGACCATTCTCCGGCATCAGTCTTTCTTTTGTACGTGCAAACCATCTACAATGAAATAAATATGAACTAATAACCTCAAACATGTAATAAATCAGTTTAAAAGTGTGATCCAATTCGCCCCTGACGACATGATCCGATTAGCCCCATAATCAAGACTTTTGAAAGATATATTTTAGACTTTTACCTCTAAGATCATACTTTAAAGCGAATTGGTTTTCTAATATAGACACCTTGCTTAACAATATAAACCAATGTAATTGAGTTTTTCACACAAATCCGTAATATGACACAAAGAAATCGTAAGTACGTACCTTCAATGAAAAAAATCCACATAGCGCCCAGAGCCATGTAACATAGCGCATTATTTATGGTCCCATACGCCATGTACATAGTACTCTGAGCCATGCAATATGGCTCCCAGCGCCATAATCTCAGAATCTACATAGCGCGTGGTGCCATGTTACGTGGCGCAGCATTTATGGTGACACACGCTATGCACATAGTGCCCTGAGCCATGCAGTATAGCTCCCAGCGCCATAATTACATGGCGCAGAAATTATGGCCCCACACGCCATATTACAAAGTGCCATGAGCCATGTAATATGGCTCATGGCACTCCAATTATAACTCGCAGCCATACTGTGTGAGGGGATCTATAAATGTCAGCAAGTGTTACTTGAGTATCGTCGATAGATTGACAACATTCTCAATCGGCTAAGGGCGCATATTATTGAATGGCTCCTTCGGCGACTCTAAATGCAGCCAGCGCCTGTTTGTTGCAAGCAAGTGACTTCTCCGTGTGCTCATTTATGGTAAGTAGCACTGTTTTTTCTGATTTTTCCACGCCATGTACTATAGTCACCCACGCCATGTACTATAGTCATCCACGCCATGTACTATAGTCATCCACGCCATGTACTATAGTCATCCACGCCATGTACTATAGTCATCCACGCCATGTACTATAGTCCTCCACGCCATACAGTATAGTCCTCCACGCCATACAGTATAGTCCTCCACGCCATACAGTATGGTCCTCCACGCCATGTGTTATAGCTCTCCACGCCATGCACTATAGTTCTCCGCGCCATATAATACAGTCCGCCACGCCATGTACATGGCGTGGAAGACTATAGTACATGGCGTGTAGGCCTATGTACTTTTCGCCATGTATTATGGTGTGTGGCGCTATATTTTATCACAATCCCTAAATCGACTATGTACATGGCGCCAGAAGTCTATAAATTATGGCGTCTGGCGCCATGTGTTTTCTCAGTGTTAGATTAGCGCCAAAATTGCGACACACACAAACAACCGAGTCACTGACGAGCGGCGCCGACACTGATTCACAAGCGCGATCGAAATACTGCCTATGTCGGGAGGTGCGGGGTAAGAGGAGAGACGCAAAACGCTGGTTGAGTGCGTTCTATGTGAATGCGATATTTGAATTATCAACAGATTTCTTATTTTGATCCAATTCGCCCTGTGATCCGATTCGCCTCGGTCTACCCTATTAATTAAAATATAATTAGTATGGCTTGTCTCATGGTCAGCAACTGAAACTAGCCTAAAAAGAATCAAAAAGTTAAGTTAAAGGCATACGTACATGTCGTATATATTCACTTTTTCATATTTTACTTTCTGAAAAATCTGCACGATTCCTCCAGTTTTCTTCGAAAATTGGTGCTTCTAGCTATTGCTTTGCGCTGCAGTTTTACAAGACACTTATATTCTTTACATATTCACTTATATTCATACATACTCACTTATATTCTTACATATTCACTTATATTCTTCTTTGAGCATCGAAGTACTCTTGTTCCATTTTCCGTTGTAAATATATGTATATGCGGAGGCAAATTTGGAAAATTAATCTATGCAGGTCAATATTTGCTTATGATTAATTCAGCAGACATGAATATGAACAACATCAATTGATTTTGAGGGGATTTCGGTTTTCTCGAATGCACTTCTTTAAATTTGGCGATCATATTTTGGTGTGACGTGTTTTGTAATTGTTAATAAATGATCTAAATTTATCGAGCATGTCAAGAAAAAATTATCCACATTTAAGATGGGGCAGTGTTTCAGTTATACCTCGATTGTTACTTTTTTGTGATATTCTCGAATTACTCTATCTTGTTGGTCCTGTCTGTTATAGCCTCTACAGACGATTGAACATGTTCTACTATTGTTTTTATTGTGAACCAATTTATTTTCCCAGCTTGTAAAAATATTTAAGTTTAAACCAATTTTTTTCTTTTTGAAGCTAGATATATTTTAACACTCGACATATGTCGATATTTCGAGGGTTATCTGCCCTCTTCTTCAGTGTCTACCGCTAGACAATATATTTAATTTAAATATGTTCTACAATTTGGCGTGCGCACCAGTACATTTGGTACTGTAAAAGGGTGTGTTTACCTGCTAACAACAGCAAATGCATCTGTTTGCTCGCCTAGTTGTAGCACATGCTCGATCGTCTGTAGAAGCTCTTACGTGTGCGAGAGCTTGTTTGCATATAATGGGCTCTATACACGGTCGCACATATTGTACAACATGTGCGACCGCGGAAAAAACGGAATCCATGACTAGTAGGAAAGTTGTAGAGGTATAGCATTCTCCGGATAGCATTCTCAAATATTCAAATTGTCCACCCTTGATTTCAAACGCGGTTTCGCGAGTGTTGTTTGAACTCATTTCGATTTGGTGAAATCCACTTTTGAGATCAATGGTTGTAAAATATAAGTATTTTCCAAGTTTATTGCGAATTTTCGCAATGTTTGGCAAAAGCTCCCTGTCAGCAAGAATTTTTTCATTGGTTTTACAATAATCGACAACTGAACGCAATATTTGTTTGCCAGATGCGTTTAATTTATATATAGTTTCTAAAGGCAAATTTGGTTTTTAAATAAAACCTTTGATTTTGAATGCTGGGAAAAACGAATCGGATGAATTGGATTTGTAAAGACAATTTAAATTTATTTGTGACGAATTTTCCAATAAGTGACCAAATTTGAAAATATAAGTGAACAATGTATTTTTTTTATTACTGTTGTCTTGCGACATTTAAATTATTTAAATTTAGTCTAAGCTTGGAAAAATATTTTTCTACGTCAAAATGAAGAAAATTTCTTAAACTCAGTGGTCACAAATTCCTTGACGTTCATGTTTGTCCTGCTATCTTCAGCCGACATTCTTTCAATCCGATAATATATTTTGAATTGTAAGACTCACACAGAAAAACACACAGGTTCTTGATATCAATTAACTTTTCTTATTATGGCACACATTTTCTATTTAATGTTCTTCTCGTTATACTACATTCGAATGGCGTCGTACAGAATCGATTCTGAAGTCTTGCGCGATCACAATCGTATCTCCACAGTGGTGGTGTCCACTTCACTCGGTGTTTGACGTATTCAGTCTAACCTTAGAACTCGGCCAATCTGACGGTCGATCGTCCTCAATCGAAGAAGCTTGAGATTACAAGCGAGTAATTACAACCGAAGTGTTGGACATATCATTTTCATCTTCTGAGTCGAAATATTCGGGAGTCCATGCATCTTCGTCTGACCATTTCTAAGTTTACATTTCTCAGTGTCTATTACTAATTAAAAATCCTGATCTAAAGAGGAATTTGATTGCCACCGCCTCAACCTACTCGCCTCAACTATGCCATCGTATGGTAATTGAGACTGCTGACAGTCTTCCACGTCTTTGATCACAGACCTATAATTGTCTAGCTTCTTATGAATTATAAACGGACTGAAGAACTTAGGGATCAGCTTGTTGTTAGTACCAACAGAAATATCAACATTCCCCAGTACAACAAAATCACCAACTTCATAGAGTATTAGCAGGTTTGAAAATATGGCAGGTTTTACGCCTGCGACTTCGATTGACTTTTGGCAGAAGCTTTCTTAATCTGACGTAAGGATCTTTCTTCAGCTCTCACTTTGTTTTCCAAATATTTGTCTAAACCAATATCTCAACTTGATCCTATACCACGATTTTTCTACTCCTTGGTGACCAACTAGAGATTGCCTGATTGTATTGTTTTCCACTACTCTTGGTTCTGAAGACCAACGCATCTATCAATACATGATCATCATCTGACATAGTTTGCAATTTTTCCTTAAGTTGCGTAACACCAGGATCCTGAGCCTGAGCAATTTGCAAATGGTAATCAACAGTCTCTTCAGTGGCTGCAGCTATAATGGGCAATCGACTAAGGGCATCTATGTGAGGCATGCCAGTTCCCCTTTCATGTTGGATGGAATAATCATAATTTCCCAGCTCTAGTGCCCATGGAGCGATTCTTGGGTTAACTTGCTTTCCACTCAGCGTTTGGTTCAGAGAGTTGCAATCAGTGACGATTCGAAATTGTATTCCCTCTAGATATACCCTGAAGCGACGCAGTACATATACATATAATGGTTAACGTCTCAAACTCTAAGCTGTGATAGCGGAGCTCTGGTCCTGTGGCCGCTCTAGAATAATATGCCACTGAATGGAAACGCTTATCAGACTGTTACTGATAAGCATCCATAAGCAATTCTGTTTCATATTGAGGGTTGTATATAGCCAACGTAACAAATTCCGAAAAGGCTTCGCTGTCCTTGAAAAGTCTTTTACAAACCGTCTAAAATACCAGAACAAACCCACAGCAGATTGAACCTCGGAGACGTGGGTGGTATAACTAATTTCTATATGGCCTCTAAATCAGTAACTGGGAGGAATTCTTTCGGCCAATATCTGATATCCCTAAAAATCCGCTTTAAAATAACCAATCCGACACTTGTATAGATTAAACTCCATACCTCAGTATTTGATTCTTTTCAGAACCTAATACAATAGCTACAACGGTCTAAGTGGCTACCATAATGTCGTGACTATATAACAATTTCTCCTTTTCCAATCAGATCGAAGAATATTTAACCCGTACGAGGGATGTCGTGGAATTGCTTTACTTTTACTATATATATATATATATATATATATATATATATATATATATATATATATATATATATATATATATATATATATATATATATATATATATATATATATATATATATATATATATATATATATATATATATATATATATATATATATATATATATATATATCAGGCGAGGCAGAAATCCTTTTCAAGAATAAGGAGTGAGACTCAAATTATATTAACTGATTTTATTCGAATGAATATTCCTAATCAACAAATTTGTATTCATAAAAAAAGCAAAACGCGATTTTAGCTGTACAAGAAGCAGAGCTATTTTCCAAGAATCAAAATACAAAGCTTTTAACATACCTTTGCAGAATAACAATTGGAAATCGTGCTTTTAGTCAGAACTTTCACTATCGAGCACTTTTCAAAAAAAGAACAACAAAGTATATTGCAGCCCATTAAAATATTCTACATGAACACTCAAGGGATGATGCCTCAGCGCACGTCTTCATGATATGCGGATAATTTTATCAGGAGGTATTAATCAGTTGCTGCCAAAATAAATCTGCTTTGAATGTTGCCAAACAGTAAGTCGAACACAGAATCTTTCATTGCTTGTTTGTTAAAAAAAAAACCCGTTGTCCATCCACCCTTGAAGCAACCAACAGATCTTCGTGCATGAATGAAAGTTAACTGGTCTTCCCGACAAGACTACAAAAAAAAACAATACTTCAATTGTGTCCACGAATAGTTAAAAAGTAACGCAATATGCTATATTGTAAAAACAGAGTTTATTCGTTTCGACGTGTTGATAATAAATATAATTGTTGCAATATGATTGCCTCTTTCATAATTTTACAAGATTGAATAAGCAATTTTATAATTCACATTAATCAACAAAGTTTATCTTAATTCCCGACTTCAACTTTTGTGATGGCAACGCGGCGTGTGCGCGGATTGCATAGCAACTTTACACCAATAACGCAACTTTGCCCGTTTACGTAGAAGCAAGCGAAACTAATACTTGTTTCAAATAAAAATAAAAAAAACCCTAGCGCATCAAAACCGGTAGAAAGACTAATGATAATGAAAGACTACTTAAGGACACCCAAAGTAATAATAAACCCTTAGCCAATTTTACGCTAAAGTTACAGCAAAAGAAAGGTGTTTTGGGCTGCCATCCGAAAAATTGTAGGGTTTATAGTGGTTGGACCAAATGTGACCTGACCTATAGCGCAAACTTAGTGAATTTAGTCCTACGGTGCTTACATCGACCTGATCTAAAATTTGGTCAGGTCGAATTTATTTATTCGTTTATTTATTGTCCAAATCCACAGAACAAATCCAACTGTAGATAAGACAAGAAAAAAAAATAAAAAAAGTCTAGCGCATCAGAACCACTAGAAAACTAATTTTGGAAGAAGCTATCTTTGAGGGATTTAAAAATGTGTGAAGACGCTTCACACTTCTTTGTAGTATCATATCAACAATTTCTTACTCAAAGGAACAAATATCATTTTTTGACAGAATTTTCTACAACACAAATGATGAAAATATTCAGTGTTGGCAACATTTGTCCAACACAGCAGCAATAAATCTAAACTTGTGCTTAGTTAACCTATCCTTTGAATTTCACGTTCATCCGAGAATGTCGTCGAAAGTTTCAGCGATTAAGCTATGTCTGGGGTTGCCATAAAATCAAATCCACATTATGCAACAAATCGCACTATGCACGAGACCCGGCCTGCAGCAAGCGCAAACAATACCTGGAAATAAAACAAAACTATCTGGAAAAAACTCTAGCGCACCTGAACCGTTAGAAACACTAATGTTCGAAGAACAGTAGAAGAATCGTGCAGGTTTTGAGTGCATATTCCACCACATGTGCTGCTTATTACGGCCAAACTGTTTCAAATGCCACGTTTTACTTTGGTCTCAAGAATGCATTATAACTCATTTGGTGAAAGGTTTCAGATATTACCCCTGGCATGAATTTCAACGTTTATGAGAGCAAAACACGGGTTAATTATATTCGTTATCAGTTGCTTATTTCACATAATTTTGAAAGCAGCATATCATATAACATCAATGAAGAAAATGCTCAGTGCCTGCAGCACTGTAACTGAAGTTGGTGTTTGTGGATGCGATCCGAAAAATTTGCAAAACTTTGGGAATTGAAACATTGGTTATTTATTTTCATTGTAAATGTTTCCGGTATGAATTCTAACTGTAAGCATTTACTGATACAAAAGTAGCACAAGCGACTCGTGCTGGCAACCTTCTGCCAGTATCAAAGCCAAGAATATATCACATCTGCTTCACGTTGTTATATTACATTCGAAGTTATAGGTGTGTAAAGAAATTTAGGATTACCTGCAGCGAGTTTTTTCAAATAATCGAAAACTTAATATTTGCTGTTTATTGTCACTACAATATCATTATCATTTGAAAATTCTACGATAAAACCGCTTAATAAAGATATTGCAATCAAACACAAAACCATTAATAGCTGGCAACCCTATAGTGGCTTTTCAACCAAATTTGGCCTGAATAATGTTTATGATAGGTTTCATCAATGGTATGAAATTCGTCTTGATTTCATGACTGCACTGAAAATTATAGGGCAAAAAGTTTTATTTTCCTGAGCGAATTTTCAAAACCAAAGACACAAAAATTACCATAGCTGGCAGCACCAATCAAATTTTTCAACCAAATTTCCACAGAACAGAGATTAGATTCAGCTACTGTGTCAATTTCATGAAAATCTGGTAACTTATTCACATTTCATAGGGCAAAAAGCAGTTTTTTTTCTTTGTAATTTTTCAAGATGGCACCACTGGCACAGACTTGCCCGCAATTCAAAATCGCTTCTAACAAATCTGGTCCTATTTAAGTCCAATGCATTCTGTAAATTTCAGCTGTATCTGGTTATTGGTTCATGAGTTCCCGTTAACAGATATTTTTTATGCTAAAAATATAGGTTAACTGGGAGAGGGTTACCGTTCTTGTCCGACATTAAATTTTCAAAGTTTAACTTTGAACTTGTAGATAAAACATAAGGTTTGTATACAGGTTGGTTTTATTGTAAGAAACGGACATTTTTTTGAATATTCGATGGTTTGAATGTTTTCACTTCCAAATTCTTTTTTTTTCAAATTTAAGACCCGAAAATTATCATAGCTGGCAGCTCCAACCGAATTTTTCAACCAAATTTACTGGACGTGGCTTAAAGTAAGGTCCAGCTACTGTGTGAATTTCGTCAAAATCGAACGATTCAATCGAAATTGATAGGGCTAAAAGCAGTTATCTTTTTTCGTGATTTTTCAAGATGGCACCACTGGCACAGAATCGCCTGCAAAATCACTTCTATCAGACTTGGGTCCTATTTAAGATCAATAAATTCTGCAAATTTCAATTAATTCTGCTCATTGGATCGTGAGTTTCCGTGAACAGAAGTTTTTGATGCTAAAAATATAGTTAAATTGGGCAAGGGTTACCAGGCGTGCCCGTTATACCATATCAAATTTTTTTTATTGTCTATGTAGACAAGGCACAAAATTTACATATGAGTGGTTTTTTTTTAAATACCGGCAATTTTTCAAGAGAGACGATGATTTGGAGGTTTTCACTTTCAGTGCCTGCCCTAGCTACAGGGTTGCCAGCACGCTCATTTTAAGCTTCACAAATTTACAACTAGATAGTACCAATATGTTTTAAAAATTTCGTAATGATTGAATAGCTCTGTCAAAAGTTATCGCAGTTAAAATTTTCAAATTTTCCCGTTCTCATTTTAGGCACCCAGCGCACACATGGGGTTAAAAAATTCCAAAACATTATCTGATTCACATGTAAAACACGTTCGAAATTTATTTCGTCAACTTTATTTTTGCGAAAATTATTTGTGTACGAAATAATAGGTATATTAAAAATATCACTTAAATGGCCGCAGGTGCCAAAATGTTGAAAATAACTGACATTTAGTGAGACGTGGACCTATTCTGCATATACACCAATGTATATTGAAAGTTTCAGCTCAATCGGATGGCGCGTTCCCGAGATTATCTCTTTGAAATTTTTTGATGATATATATATTATATATATATACATTGCATCAAAAAATTGCACGTACACCACCTTATCATAAATTAAAACTCATTTATTTTTTAAATAAACAAAATTTTCGTCATTTTTATTAATTTCATGAGTTCTACACAACTGAAACTATCTGAAACAAAACAGCATTCCGTAATATTAATGTTAATTTTGAAAATTAAGCTATAATGCAAGTCAAAAAATTGCACGTACATCAAAAATTACCACATACATTCAGAAAATTAATTACTTTTTCTGCTTCTAATAGCGTGTGTGGTGTCCTTTGCTTGAAATTGCATCCTTTAAGCAATTGTTCATTGAATAAGCTAGTTTTCTAGTAATTTCAGGCGTTAGTTTTTCCCACTTTTCTCAAATAACCTCCTTGAGGTCAGCTCGGCTTATAATATGATGTTCCCGCACTTTTTCTTCGAAAACATCCCAGAGATATTCAATGGAATTAAAGTCTGGTGATTAGGGTGGCTGAGGAAGCACAGATTTCACGTTTTACAGCAACCATTCTTATACTAGATGCGAGAAATATTTTGGATCATTGTCATGTGCTAGTGAAATTTCGTAGCTAATTCCAATTTTCGAAGCACTGGCTCTTAAAATAGGCTTTATTATTTCTAAGTACTGATGCTTGTTCATAGTGCTTTCCACAAATACCAAATTTCCAACGCCATTTGCTTCCATCGCTCTCCAAACCATAACATTTTCACCTTCGTGTTTCTCAGTGGGTCCCAATTTTTTTGACTCCAACGCTAATTGACTCTCTACCGAACAAATCGCCGCCCATCAGAGCCAAAAAGATTATACTTACTTTCATCTACAAAAATAACAGTTTCCCAAATTTAGTCTGACTTTTTTATACACTCTCTGGCACACTCAAAGCGTGGGGCAACGTTTTCCCTCGAAATGAACGTTTGTATTCTTGCAATGCATCCCTTGTAACACTTTTTATGGAGAAAATTTCGCACTGTTTGGGCATTCAAAGATATTCCGTCGTTTCTTTTAAGGTCTGCAGCTGTTTTGGGAGCACTTGTTTTTGGATCCTTCTTAATAATTTTCTAAATTTTTTATCCAAATGCTCAGCTAAAATTTTCTTCCAACCTCTTCCTTGGGCAACTGCAAAGCTTTTGTTGCTTTTTAACATTTTTATATCCGTTTGCATGGTCGAACGTGGTGTGCCAATGGTCCTTGATACTTCAGCATAACTTTTACCTTGACTTCAATGTTGGGCAGATATGACTTATTTTTGGCTTGGGTGCTAGCAAAGGACTGCTAGCACAAGGTGTTTTGTTATTTTCGTACCAGTAAATGCTTGCATTAAGTATTCACATCGCGAATATACAATATATAAAAATATATATGACAATACATACAATATATAATATATAAGACAATAACAACAATATAACAACAATATATAACAATACACTCAAAATCTGCACAAATCCTCTACTGTTCTTCAAACATAAGTATATCTAGCGGTTCTGATGCGCTTGGGTTTTTACTAATGTTCGAAGAACATTAGTATTAAAATCGCTTCGCCGAAAATCGTGATATATATATATATATATCAGCAAAACGGTTAACAGAGATAATCTCTGGAGTGGCCGATCCAATTGAGCTGAAACTTTTGGAGAACATAGATGTATATAACAGGTAGGTCCATGACTTGCTAGAATTCAGATATCTCAAACCTTTTGGCGGCAGCGGGCATTTAAGTGAAGTTTCAGGTACACCTATATTTCCAAGCAGTGTAGATTTTTGTTAAAAAAAAGTACTAGGAATGAAAACTTATTATGTTTGTAGTTTGTTTATGATAAAGAATTGAAAATTTTGAGCCAGGTGTAGGCACTGAGTGCCTAAAAGTAGGCAAGGATTTTTTTTCAAATTTCGATTTGTCATAACTTCTAAGAAAAACAATGGATCGTCGTGAAATTTGCAGGGCGTATTGATGTAAACTAGAATTTAACACACATGGACTTTCAAGACTGTGCGGGCAACTCTGTAGCTACAGCAGGCTCCTGAAAACAAATCCTTCAAATCATCGAGTCTCCTGGAAAATTTTTGATTTTTGAAAATAAATTCAAATTTTTGATAAATTTTGACTTTTGTCCACCAAGTCAAATAAAAATTTCAAAAATTCCGCGGTAAACAAGAACGGCAACCCGTGATCAAATTACCTCTATTTTCAGCACGCAAAACTTCTGTTCACGAGAACTGACAATCGGAAAATGCGATCAATATGAAATTTATAGAACATGTTGGCCATTAACTAGGACCAAGTCTGATAGAAGCGATTTTTAAATACGGGCAATACTGTGGTAGTGGTGCCATTTGGAAAAATCACTGAGAAAAAAAACTGGTTTTTGGCCTATAGCTTCCGATTTAGCCACCAGATTTTAACAAAATTCACGCAGTAGATGAACCTTACTCTAAGATAGATTTCATAGAAATTTGGTTGAAAAATTAGTATATAGACGCTAGCTACGGCAATTTTTGTCTCTTAAATATTGTAAATTTGCTCAGGAAAATAAAGGTTTTTCCCTATAACTTCCGATGCAGTGATGAAATCAAAACGAAATTCATGTGAAAAGCATATCTTGTTGCGTTTCTAATTCTGTAGAAATTTCGTTTTAAAACCGTGAAAGGGTTGCCAGCTATGATGAATTTTGTAATTTATTGACATTTCTTTATCGAACGATGTTGTCATAAAATTTCCAAGTGGGGGAATGATCCTGCAATGACAAATAACATCAAATATTTACGTTTCAAAAATTTGAAAAGTTTGGACAATGGTAACCCTAAAATTTAATTCACTCCTATAACTTACAACGCAGTCATTCAATCGAAACGAAATTCATAGGGTGGGTTTAACACAATGTGAAGCAGCTATGGTGCTAGCACATGATTGCCAGCACCGGACAATTTCGTAAATATCGCACCAACAGATGCTTCCATTTTTTATTCATAAGCAAACTATTTACAATAAAATAAGCAACCGATATTTAAATATTCCGAGCTTTGGAAATTTTATTGTTTGTTACTTGAACCTATAACCGAGTTTATTAGCTTATTCATCTGCATCACCCCCTTCTATGGTAAGCATAATTTATGACAAACGACTTCGATTATATAAAAGCACTAAAAGATTATATAAAAGCAAAGCATCTAAGTTATATATCTATATGCTTTTAGAATCGTTAAAAATTGGTGCAACTGCACCAAGTTTTTTATATAATGTTATTTTATTTGAATAAAGCTCTTTGCCCTATAGCGTCCAGTACAGTCATGGTATCATAACGAAATTCATATGACAAATTTAAATTATTGTAGACAATATTCAGTATAAATCTATTTTTGAAAAACAATAATAGGGTTGCCAGCTATGATTGTTTTTGTATTTTTTTAAATAGCTTTAGTAAGCGATTTTATCATAACATTTTCAAATCGTAGTGGTCTTGTATTGAAAATACACACCAAATACTACTATCTAGAAAATGTTAAAGCTCTTGCAAATGGAAACCCTAAATTTCTTTGTATCCCTACTACTTCCAATGCAGTGATCGGATCAACACGAAATTCGCAGAGCAGGTTGACTTCACTGTGAGGCAGATAGGACTGCTAGCAGGAGGTGTTTTTGTTATTTTGGTACCAATAAATGCTTGCATTAAGTATTCACTTCGCGAATATACAATATATAACAATATATATGACAATACGTACAATATATAATATATAAGACAATAACAACAGTATAACAACAATATATAACAATACACTCAAAATCTGCACAAATCCTCTACTGTTCTTCGAACATTAGTATTTCTAGCGGTTCTGATGCGCTAGGGTTTTTTAAACTCTTTAGCGCGTCTCTTTATGAATCCAAGCTGTTTATTAGCCCTGGCTAGGATTTTGTCATAGTGCGAATTGAAGCGCATCTTGTTATCCAATACTACGCCAAGGTCTATAATATAATCGACCCTTTTCAATTTGAAGTCGTTAAGGTAGTAGGAATACATCGTGGTTGCATGCCTACGAGAAAAACTTATCACATGGCACTTATTGATGTTAAGATTGAGATTATTCACATCGCACCACTGTTCGAGGGATTGAAGCGTTGATTGTAGAAAGGTTGCATCAGACTGCGAGTTTATGATGTGATAGATTTCTAAGTCGTCTGCATAGAAGAGATGCGGTATACCAAGCAGTATCTCAGACACATCAGAAATGAAGATGTTAAAAAGCAGTACTCCAGAAGATGCCAAAACTTTTTTGGACAAGTGGCCTTGAAATTTTACAAATTGGGTTCGATCGCAGAGGTAAGACTGGAGCCAGTTAAGAAGAGAACCGGAAATACCAAAGTTGCGAAGTTTTTGAACCAAAGTTTGATGGTCAACTCGGTCGAAAGCCTTACTAAAGTCCGTATAGACCGCGTCGAATTGGTTCCCTTTTTCCATTTCACAGAGCACAGTAGAAACTAGTATCATGAGGTTGGTGGAAGTCGATCTACCCCTACGAAATCCATGTTGTTCCTCATTAAGAAGGGGGTCGATAATGCGAGTAAGATAATCACAAACTAACTTCTCGAAGAGTTTGTGGATAACAGATAAGATAGCAATTCCTCAATAGTTATCGACTGAACGTTTATCACCACTTTTGAAAATAGGTGTGAGGTATGAGGATTTCCAGAAAGACGGGAAGACACCAAGAGACAGGGATTTATTGAAAACCATGTGCAAAGGGGTGATTAATTGGTCTGCAAATTGGAACGTAAATGAAGTGTTCAACTCGTAAAGAGTTTCCGACGCAATCAAGGATTTGCCAAGGTTTAATGGAAACCCTAGATTGCTACGAGATTTTATAGAGAATGTTGAAAAAATTTTGTCTTTAGTTATTACTACTACACCTGCCTATAACAGAGTTTTACTGAAGGCCATTTGCAACAAAGTTGAGAGTCCAGCCAATGAAGTACTCAATATGTATAGTACCTCATTGGATTGGGGAGAAATAAAAAAAACCTAACCCTTCACTACAGCGACAAAAGAAATGAAACATCGCTAATTAGAGATCTACATAATAGTAAACAGGGCAGAAAAACAGTAGAAAACTATTATAGTGAAATAATCGAGCTACTCTCAACTCTAAACAATCATATTCTCATTCATGAAACGGATCAAAACGTTATCTCGGCAAAACGAAACCTCTATTCAGAGATGTGTCTAAACACATTCCTGACGGGACTCCGCGAGCCTCTTGGGGCCACTATTCGGGCCACAAGACCAGATTCCCTCGCTACAACGTTCTCTTTCTGCATTAAGTAACAGAATATATTCTACGCCAAGCACGAAGGTCAAAGCTCGCTCGCAAAATCGCAAAATAATGCTAATGTTCAAAATCAGCTATGCCTCAGCAACATAGATTGTTCCAAAATTAGCCAGTATTTCAATTTAATCGACCACTTGGTTTGCCTAATTATAATATTCATCGTCCTATTCAACCTTCTCAACCATTTTATCGTCCTATTCAACCTTCTCAACCGTTTTATCGTCCTATGCAACAGTTTGGAAATTATAATACAACTCCTAGATTTTATGGAAACATGCAGCAGTCATTCCCGCAGCCCAATAAACCACCATTACAGAGACCCGAACCAATGGATACTAGTTCGGGTAACACACACTTATGCTTTAATCAAGGAAGCCAAGAGCAAAACGTTGCAAATAATAATCTACGGGACCACCAAGGTTTACCTTTAAGGAGCTGCACAATATTTCAAATAAGAAGCCATCAGATAATTCAACCAAACAGCCCTACAACCCCGTTTTGTACTTTCAACCTGCCCCTAATGACTCGGGCAGACAGGACCTTGACAGTTACTACTATAGTCAATGTGACCAAGCAGACGGAACCAACGACACTTAAAAATCAGAGCCAATTTTCGAATATGGGCAAAGTCAGCCAAACTCTCTTTATAATTCTAATCAAAGTCAGGGCATCAGTAGCGAGATCGATGATGAAAATTTTACTATACCAGCCTCTCCACCCTAACAGGTTATATAGACATAAATACACACGGCTCAACACTTCCGTATATCAAAATATCTTCTCCATTTGGTCGTAACCTCAATTTCTTAATTGACACAGGCGCTACCACATTCTTCATTAATCCAGAATTCGTGCATCCTGAAGATATTATGGAAACCAAACCCACCATTATTCAAACGGTACTTAATAAACAAACATTAAACAAATAAGTTATTCTTCCTAATTTCACGGAATTCAGCCAACCTGGTGAAACAAAATTTTTAATCTTCAAATTTCGCCAGTATTTTGATGGTCTCTTAGGATTTGACACACTAACAAAATTACAAGCCAAAGTAGATCTTGCCAACCAAACCTTAATTACAAGCAATGCAACTATCTCTTTATATTTCAAGCTTAATATCGTTTCGAATAAATATCTAATAACCCCCAATTCCAAATTTGTGGTAAAACTACCCGTGGATATATGCAACGGAAATTTCCTCTAAAGAAACACCAAAGTTACCCCAGATCTACTCATTCCAGAAGGTATCTACAAATCAAAAGATTGGTACAGTTTTATTCCGGTAACCAATGCCACTAAAAATGAAAGACTTCTCTTTCTTGAACAACCTTTGAAAGTCACCGAATTTTCTTCATCAAACTTCATGGAAGTCGAAAGCTTTAACATCGACTGTTCCGAATCAGACTGTCTTGTCCCACGGCAAGACATAACAAAATTAATTCGTACTTCTCATTTAGATAAGGAAGAAAAGGATCTCATTGTAAAACTTTACCAAGATTTTGACGACATATTTTTCCGAGAAGGCGAAAAATTAAGTTTCACCAACAAAATTAAGCACTCAATCCCAGCAACCGATGAGATACCCATATTCACAAAGTATTACCGATATCCATATGTCTACAGAGACGAAGTAAAAAGACAAATCAACGACATGCTCGAGCAAGGAATAATCAAACCGAGCTATTCACCATGGAGCTCCCCAGTCTGGGTAGTTCCAAAAAAACGGGACGCAAGTGGTAAACAAAAGTGGCGATTAGCTATCGATTATCGCAAATTAAACGAAAAAACGATAACCGATTGCTACCCTTTGCCAAACATCACCGACATACTTGATAAGCTAGGCCGAAGTCTCTATTTCTCTACCATAGATCTCGCCAGCGGGTTCCATCAAACAGAGATGGATCCCAAGGACATTAAAAAGACAGCCTTCACTGTCGGCCACTTCGAGTACGTTCGTATGCCCTTTGGGTTAAAGAACGCCCCATCTACGTTCCAAAGGGTAATGGACAATGTCTTACAAGAACTTCAAAGGAAAATTTGTCTAGTCTATCTTGATGATATTATTGTTTTCTCAACTTCGCTCCAAGAACACGGAGAAAATTTAGAAGGTAAAGTGTTCGGTAGGCTTCGCGAATCAAACTTCAGAATTCAACTTGGCAAATCAGAATTCCTCCATAAAGAAATAGCTTTCCTAGGTCACGTAGTCACTCCAAATGGTGTAAAACCAAATTCGGATAAAGTGAAGGCAATCAAGAACTTTCCAATTCCTAGGAGTCCGAAAGAGATAAAGATGTTTTTGGGTTTGTTGGGATACTACCGCAAGTTCATTAAGGACTTCGCAAAACTAACAAAACCTCTAACTGAATGCTTGAAGAAAGGTCGAACTGTCCAACTCACCGAAAGATATGTAAAGGCATTCGAACTTTGTAAAGACCTTTTGATGAACGACCCGATATTGCAATATCCCGATTTTAGTAAACCTTTTATCCTCACAACGGATGCATGCAACTATGCCATCGGTGTGGTGCTATCCCAGGGAGTAATAGGGAGTGACAAACCCGTTTTTTTGCTAATAGAACTCTAACCGACACCGAAGTCAATTACTCCAAAATTGAGAAGGAGCTGCTGGCTATCGTATGGGCCGTTAAGTATTTCAGGCCCTATCTGTTCGGGAGACGATTCCAGATAGTGACCCATCACAAACCACTAAATTATCTCATGAGTTTGAAAGATTGAAACTCAAAACTGGTAAGATGGCGCTTAAGGCTTGAAGAATTTGACTACCAAGTAGCTTATAAAAAAGGGAGCTTAAATTCTAGCGCAGACGCACTAAGCAGAATCAGACCTCTTGATATCGTAGCCAATGGACAAGTTGAAATAAATATTGGTGAGCCCAATCAAACTGAAGCTAATACTTCGACTCAAACCGAAAACGGCTGAACCATACACTCTGCGGAGGAAAACTTAGATGACGGTATCCCCATTTCTGAACGCCCAATAAATGAATTTACTCTCCATATTTTTTTTGAGAAGTCAAACAGGAACCCCCAAACCTCGCTGGAAATGCCATTCAGAAATAAACAAAGACGACTTATAAAGATGAATGACTATAATGAAAATACTGTAACAGAGCTCTTCAAGAAATTTCTTGCCCCTAATAAACTTAAAGCAATTCTCGCAAGTGACGAAATATTTAAAATAATTCAATCAATTTATTCAAAATTCTTCTCCCAATGCAAAATCTTTAAAGTAATTCGCTGTACAGAAATGATTGCTGACATAACCGACGACGACGAACAGGATAGGACAGTAACCACAGAGGTATATCTGAAACAGTGCTGCACCTGAAAAGAAAATTCTACTTCCCACATCCCAAGGAAAAGGTGACGAAAATAATCAACAATTGCGAAACCTGTCAAACACAAAAGTACGACAAAAATCCACCCAAAATAAAATAGCAAATCTCAGATAGCCCGCAAATGCCCCTAAATGCTATATACATTGATATATACACCATCAGTGGTAAACCCATATTAACCATTGTAGACAGGTTCTCAAAATTTGCAGCAGCCTACACCTTACAAACGAAGAATAGTATTAAGACTGTGAAATCCCTTAGGAACTTTATTAGCCTTCATGGCATCACTAAAGTATTAGTTACTGATCAGGGGACCGAGATGATGTCTACCATATTTCAAGATTTCTGCTAACAATATGAGATTGATGTCTACTATACCTCATACCTACAGACTACTAGTAACAGTTATGTCGACAGATGGCACTCCACTCTAACGGAAATTTATAGAATTATATTGGAAAAACGGAAAAGAGAAAATCGCGACATCGATCACGATGACATCCTTAGTGAGGCAACTATAACATACAATAATGCCATCCACTACACAACAAAATTAACTCCCTATGAAATCTTTTCTGGCAGATCCCATAGCTTCAACAAAACATTCACTACTTGCGACAAACACGACTATGTAAAAAAATTAAACGAATTTAGATCTCAAATTAACCCAAGTATTAAAAACGATGTTGACGAGCTAGTAAACAGAAACCTGAGTAAACTTAATGCATCCAGAGAAGATCCCCTCCCTTTAAAAGAAAACGAAATTGTACTTTGCAGAGAATGTAGAAGAAATAAAATAACACCTAGATTCAGTAAACATAGAAATAAAAATAACAGCAGAATAACATTCATAACTACTAAAAACCAAAAGCTACATAAAGCAAAAATTAAACATAAACGAAAATTTCAGGATGTTTTACATGGCAATGACGCAAAAATTAGAAGTACAGGACTTGAACAACGGCCAGGGTCTCCTACCACTACGACTAGGGATGAGTAGGATCATATATATCATCATATATATATAAAACCTCATCCACATTGTCAGACTGGATCAATACGAACAAACAATAAGAAACATAGAGGACTCAATAGCCCATTTTGACCAAATCAATGACATAGCTGACACACTCGCAATTACGAAAATTAAAATGAAAGAACTAACCCGGAAATTACAAACCCTACAGCCCAAATTTTAACCTAGAAGAGGTTTAATTAACGGTCTTGGACCCTTGATAAAAGGCATCACTGGTAACTTAGACACAGACGATGCAGTCCAAATAAATAATGACATCGAGAAGCTAAGGTTGAATCAATACAGCTTAAAAACAGATTCTACTAAACAAGCAAAATTGAATTCAATGATGATGGAACGATTTGAAAATATAACCACTCAAATCAATAGCCAATCCGAAACTTTAAAAAATTACTTCAAGGACTCACAGAATCAAATAATAAGAGAACATAATTTCATGGTACGTACGCAATATTTAAATCAAGTCAACTACAATATAGATCTACTAAACAATCATCTTACCGATATAGCAAAAGCCATAGTCCTTGCTCGACTGAACATTATATCAAAACAAATATTAAGCCCGACAGAGCTAACAGACATACTTCATATTTTTCAGAAGCAATCAATAGATATCCAATCATATGAACACATTTATGAGCTTCTCAATCTCAAAGCATACTACAACAATTCGAATATTGTCTTTAACATACAGATACCAAATGGCATCTCATACAACACTTTACTTTAAATGGCATCTCATACAACAGCCAGAGCAGCGTTTTTTGGGACCAGGTGAACATCTTGCCTGTGATATCTCCCCAAATTCAAACTCCATCCATTAGAGGAATTCGAATTTCCACAATTGGGCAACATCCAGCCCCTAGAAAAATCAACCTACGAGATGAGGCTCAAGTATCAAATCCTCATCACCCTTATCAGCATCGTCATTATTATTGGCCTATTTTCAAGATGCAAACGGCGGGAAGCAGACACCAATCCAGCTCAATAATTCGCGACATCTAACACCCTGCAGCTGCCGCTCCTCTAAGGGGGGAGGAGTTACGAATTTAACATCGCCGATATCATATCATATCATATCAACTGCATCCAGTACATTCCTCCAGACATATCAATTACATCCGGCACGTTTTACCACATTTCACTAAATTTTCGTAATATAAAACCAACAACCCATTTCAAGTTAATTTATGTATTTCTCACGCTTAGCACTTTTCTACACTTTGTACAAATGAGGTGGTGTTGTTCACATTGTAATCACCAACTCAGCATATTGCAAAACTCATAAATATACCACATGAAATAGTTAGTTCAGTTCATATTCTGGTCCATAATAAAGCAGTTCAAATCGAAATTGTCTTTTTTTTCGCAACTCCGAAAGAACAAATTATAAGTCGCGCCACAAATTGAACTATGACTAATTTTCGTAAAAAAATAGTATTTAACTCGTTTCGCCGAAAATTAATATTTCATGATATATATATATATATATATATATATATATATATATATATATATATATATATATATATATATATATATATATATATATATATATATATATATATTTATATATATATATATATATATATATATATATATATATATATATATATATATATATATACATATATATATATATATATATATATATATATATATATATATATATATATATATATATATATATAAATTTATATATATAAATATATATATATATATATATATATATATATATATATATATATATGTATATATATATATATATATATATATATATATATATATATATATATATATATATATAATA
>OX376372.1:95073544-95111961 GCA_947369275.1 Nemotelus nigrinus | reverse complement strand
ATTCACTAAAACGCTCGCCGCCACCAAAAAAATTAGGATACCTGATTTGATAAAGTTGTGGACCTACCTACTATATATATCTATGTTCTCCGAAAAATTTCAGCTTAATCGAATCGACCACTCCAGAGATTATCTCGGAAAATCATTTTGCTGCTATATATTGTAATGATATACATCAACATGCATGAAATGAATCAAACCAAAACAAACAAGTCAAAACAAAACACCATGTAGTTCATTCATATCGTCTACGTAATAGCAGACCACACAAAGTTATACAACTGACCATATCATCATGACCATATCAGGTTTCCGAGTAGCGACCGTGAATATCCATGCCATATGGTATATTCAAATGTAGCACAGGGTCATATTGCGAACGATAATAAATTATGTGTCACCAAGGCACGCGACACCCAAATATGTTATGGTTACAGTGTGAATAAGCGCATAGGGCAAATAAATCCTATATGTGTTGATAGAATGGCACTAGAAATATTGGTCAAGTGTAGCGTGTGAAAGTTGAACACATGTGATTCATGTAGATTATTGTGTCATGGGAAATATACATGTTATTGATTTATTTCAGGGCATGCTGAGTTTTAGTTAATAAAATAGGTTAAGTTATGTTCATAATGTTTTGTAAAATCATATATAAGGAGTAGTAAGAACATTGAGAAAATAGATTCATTTGAGTAAGCGTGGAATACACAGTTTTATTTCTGTTGAATCTCTGCTAGCGAGGTTATTCTTGCGGAGCATTATCTAAGCACGGCAAATGTCCAAGGTTAGCTTTGACATGGTGCCAGCACTAACTGCGGCCTCGCCGCTTTGGTAGGTTGGATAGTGTACAATCCACTCTCTGCTTCTGGGTTAGTCTAAACTCTATTCCTCTACAGCAAGGACCCTGCGTTGAAGCAAACAGAGGGAGAAATATCTCAGGACCCAACAACAAACTTATCCCGTGACGACCCCATCATATTTCAAGGCAACCCTTGCATATTTCATGACGATCATTGTTTATTTCATGGCGATCCTGATGTAACGGAACTCTGGAATCTACTATAAAGATTCAGGCAGCTACATAGAAGAAGAAGGGCAGTTAGAACAGGAAGAATACGTCCCTGAGCCAGTATCGACTACACCATCTTACTACAAGCCCACAGCAATAAATACACTTGGACCCAGACCTAGGAGAATTGAAGAATTCAAGAAAAGGAAAGCTGAGAAAGATATTTTGGACACCATCCCCAAACCAAGACGACCACGTGGAGGCAGGAAAACAAGGTTAAAGCGTGAACGAGCGGAACTACACAGATTGGTACGGATTTCTTTTGGACAACAGAAAGAATACTTCCGGAAGAGACTACGGGAACTTAAAAGAAGATGGGGAATAATTGCTCAACGGAGGAGGTAACAGTGATACAGGAGTATCAACAATCATTAACAACGGCAGCAATTTTCTGTATTATAATAGGAATATTCTATGTTTACAATAAAAAAAATAAGGAGTATGTAACTAAGAGGTTAAATAGGAGTATAGATGTATAGCAATAATTAAAACAATACATATGTCTTGATACATAAATTTTAAAAAAAAAAAAAACTCTTATTTATGAATGTACGGTTTCTTTCTATAAAAATCCCAGTCTTACAATAATTATGTATGGACACTTTAGAAGGTAATCTTGGAAAACGAACAGGTTTTAAGAAATTTGAGAAAAAGTTCGAAGAATTTATATAGGTTTGAAACTTTAAAAGAGAAATTGAACGATTTACAGGCACGTAAGAAAAATTTAAGAAAACAATCAGCAATTTTAATGACGAAAGCTCTGAGGTTTTAGATATAAAACTAAAGTTCAAAGCGGTATCAGCGATATTAGAAGGAGAAATCTGGCTACAGCTTGGTAAACAAGGATATTCTGCGGAAGACGTCCAACAAGAGTGCGACATCACCGAAGAATTAGAGACTAGTTTACAAGTACTAGAAGACAAAGCCAAGATGTCTGAGTTTAGTCTAGAAACTGCCATAAAAATAATTCCTACTTCGAGGGAAAGTATAAGGAATTAGAATCCTTTTGGAAGATAGTAGAATTACTAAATTCCACATTAACCGCTTCAGGAAAAACTCAACTCATAGATTTCGTCACTAAAGTTAAACTTACCGCGAACGTGAGATTATCTTTGATTAACACCTCAGATCAGCACTTTTGAATCTTTAAAAGATGAATTATCTAGCAGGTTTAGAAACAATAAAACAGTACCACAAATTCATTCTATGCTCAGTAACATGTGTCAGAACAGATCATCTGTTACTACATATAAAGATAAGATTTTATCTTTGGTTGATGAGCTCAATCAATTACAGGTACAAGGGCTAGGTAATCAGGCTACAGAACCAGAAAAGAAAGTTATCGCGCAAATGAACGATACTTATGCACTCACTATCTTTAAAAGTGGACTTAATGACCAGCTGAAAGGCACAATATTTTCAGCTAGACCCAAAACTTTTGCTGAGGCAGTATCATTAGCGCAAGAAATTGAGACATTAGAATCTCAAGTTACGAGTAGCGTAATGCATATCGGCAATTTTGCCAAATAATAGAAATAACCGTGATCGAAGATACAGAAACAATGGCAATGATAGAAATAGCAATGGTTATAGGGATAGAGACGGTCCGAAGAGATTTTAGGATAAAAGATACGATAACCATAGAAATTTAATAGAAAAACAGATAACAGATCAAATAATTATAGGGATAATAATGATAACAGGAATAATCATCGTAGGAATGACAGATATGCCAACAACCATAGTAATCACCGCAATAACAATAATAGAAGTATACACGTAATTCGGACCAGGGAAACGTCCTAGGTTCCGGAGAGGAAATGAGGAACCTCCCGGAATAAATAACACGAGTAAAGAATGTAAAATTTACAGAATAACTGATGGCTGCACGAAGTACGTAAGAATTTATAATGATGGAGCGAATAGACAACTATCGTTCTTAATAGATACGGGTGCAGACGTAACAATTTGTAAAGTAGGTATATTTAAGGCGTTAGAACATAGAGTGAATAGCAAAGATAAAATTAAGTTAACTGTGTATTACTAAGGAAGTAACTACGTCCTTTAGGTACTTCGAAATTAAACTTATTAATTGGGAACAAAGGGATAACAGAACTATTTCACATTGTAGACGACAATTTTCCGATTAGTACGGACGGTATTATCGGTAGAGATTTATTAGTTAGTTTCATGAGTAAAATTGATTATGAAACATTCACCATTTTCTTTTAGTGTGTCAGATGAAGAAATTGTATTACCCATGGATACTAAACGTCAGAACCATTCGGGAATTAATATATCCGCGAGAACTGAAGCAATAGTTCCGATAAATGTAAGCATCGATGAGGATAGCATTGTGCTGAACGCAGAAATTGAGAAGGGTGTTTCATCGGAAATACTATTATACCAGCGAAAGGCGTTCGACACGTAAAGGTTTTAAACACAACTGATAGAGATGTAGTCATAAACAACTTCAACATAGAGGTTGAACCACTAAAGAACTACAAGGTATATGCAGGAAAACAACAGAGAGGTGATCAGAAACGTTTCGAGAAACTGCTGGAGTTATAGATAAAGAAATTTGGACAAAAGATCTATGGACAGTTTGCTGGAGATAATCAAAGAATATCAAGATGTTTTTCACTTGGAGGAAGAGAAATTGACAACAAACAATTTCTACAGACAAAAGCTGCAGATGGCAGACGATAGTCCGGTCTACATTAAGAATTATAGGCTACCTCAAGCTCAAAACGAAGAAATATTACAAAAGTCAGAGACTTAGAAGACAATGATATTGTCGAACCGTCAGTAAGCCATACAATTCACCACTTTTGGTTGTGCCGAAGATGACTTCAGATGGTAAAGCTAAGTGGAGACTTGTAGTGGATTTTCGTAGATTGAACGACAAAATCATCAATGATAAGTTTCCTTTGACTAGATTGGAAGACGTTCTAGATAGGCTCGGTAGAGCGAAGTATTTCTCAACTTTGGACATGACTAGTTCATTCCACCAAATCGAACTTGAGAAGAATCTAGACCCGTCACCGCGTTTTCGACCAGTGATGGTCACTATCAATTCAAGAGACTACCATTTGGATTAAAGATTTCGTCCAACAGTTTCCAACGAATGTTGACGATAGCTTTGAGTGGTTTAAGTCATGAGGCATTCCTATATGTAGATGACATCATAGTTTTTGGATGCAGTGTCAAACACCACAATGATAATCTTCGCAAAGTGTTACAGCGAATGCGACAGTACAACTTAAAGTTGAACCCTGGGAAGTGTCACTTTTTGAAATCGGAAGTAGTATATTTAGGGCATTTGATAACCAGTGAAGGTGTTAAAACAGACCCGTCTAAATTTGAGACGATCAGAAACTATCCGGTTCCGAAATGTGCAGATGAAGTACGCAGATTTGTTGCGTTCTGCAACTACTACAGGCGTTTTATTCCGAATTTTGCCGGAATTGCCAAAAGTTTGAACTCGCTATTGAAAAAGAACGTTACATTTGAATGGACCGACGAATGTCAAAAAGCGTATGAAACACTTAAGAATAAATTAATCGAGCCACCAATTTTGCAGTATCCAAATTTCGAAAAACCATTCATTTTAACAACTGATGCATCTAATTACGCATTAGGCGCTGTATTATCGCAAGGTGAAATTGGACAGGATTTACCAATTTCGTATGCAAGCAAGTCGCTAGCAAAGCACGACATCAACAAACCAATCATAGAAAAAGAACTTTTAGCCATACATTGGGGCATAAACTTTTTCAGACCCTATCTCTACGGAAGAAAGTTCGTAGTTGTCACAGACCATAGACCACTAGTATCTTTATTCACCCATGCAAATCCTTCATCAAAACTCACTAGAATTAGAGTTGACTTATCGGATTATGATTTCACGATTGTGTACAAAAAAGGCAGCATGAACACGAATGCTGATGCTTTGTCAAGAATTGAGTTGGATTCTGACTCTTTAAAAGCATTAATACCTCCAGTTATAGATGAAACAGCGAAACGTAAGCTATTAGCAATTACAAGGGGCATGGCAAAGAGAACAGAGGATAAAAAGCAAGAAACCCGCAGCGAAAGCAACCACGTAAAAGTAGAACCTGATCAATTCTATTGTTGGGATTGCACTAGCTTGTCGGATATCACCGGTGTTATGAAGTTAAAATTTATCCTGCGCAATGATGAAAATAAAAGTATTGATATCGTACGTACGAAAGATATTGTAAAAGTATATTGTAGCGATATATCTAACGTGAAACCAGTTTCCGTTAATGCAAAGCTAACAATAAATAGGGGTACCCGCAGACACAAAAGTAATGAGAATAATAGTGATAATCCACATTCAGAATACGTTTTGATTATGGAGAAACTATTAGATTTTGCTAGACGTAACAAAATCCAAGAACTCTCATTATCAAGTGATGATGTTATATTGAAGTCTATAGACAAGGAAGAATTTAAGAAAGTATTTAACCTGTTGCAACGAAAAGGTAAAGATAATGCGCATATGAAGCTAAGAATAATGATATACAAGCCGCCCGCTAAGATAACGAATAAAGATGAACAGGTGAAATTAATAGAAGAATATCACAATTCACCGCACGGAGGACATTTAGGGATTCGCAAAACTTTGTTAAAGCTAAAACAAAGATATTGCTGGAAAAACATGAACGGTATGGTTAAATCCCACATAAAGAATTGCACACCTTGTCAAATAAACAAACAGGTGAGACACACAAAAGAAGAAATGATGAAAACCGACACACCAACTACGAGTTTTGAAACAATACAAATAGATACCGTAGGTCCACTAAGAATATCTAATAACTATAGATACATATTAACCTTACAATGTGAACTGACTAAATTTGTAATAGCGTTCCCAATAGAGAATAAAGAAGCACAAACCATAGCTGTAGGAATAGTTAATGAATTTATATTAAAGTATGGACATTTCAAAGTACTCAAGTCTGATTTAGGTACTGAATTTACAAATAAGCTTATGAGCAACATCTGTGATTTGCTAAAAATAAAACAAATATTTTCAACACCATATCACCACCAAACTTTAGGAGTAGTAGAAAGGAATCATCGGGTACTAAACGAATATATGTATTCGTTTGCTGATGACCAACAATGGGACAAATGGGTTCCATATTACACATTTGCGTACAATACAACCCCAAATGTAGATACAAACTACACTCCATTTGAATTGATTTTCGGTAAACTTCCATATTTACCAAATGACATAGTTGATAATCAAGATGTAATTTACGATTTAGATAATTATGCCAACGAGTTAAAGGCAAGATTGAGGATGTCGATTAATAGAGCACGAAGTTTGATTGAAAAAGTTAAAATCAAAAGAACAATGAACCAAACAAATATACATTCTTTGAATCCTAAAATAGGAGATTTCGTACTTTTGAAAAATGAAAATAGAAAGAAACATCAACCGCCATATAAAGGTCCATATAGAGTATTGGACATGGATCACTGTAATGTCACTTTAGACATAGCAGGAAACCGTAAATTAGTACATAAAAACAGATTAAAACCTTACCACACATGTAACATAAACGACAATGTAGTTAAATAAAAAAAATATATATATACGAACCTACATATAAAAATTTTGTAATAGAAACGTTCAGAATGATACAAGCTAAGTAAGCATTATTGTAAATAAAAAAAAAATATTGAACCATAAAAAAATATTAAACCTACAAATAGAGAAATTTTGTTATATTTTAAAGTACATTAAGAATGATAAACTTTGTTGTGACTAAAGATAAGAGAATATTATTATAAAAACCCCTTCTGGGACTATTGAACCTAATGTTTGTGATTAGTCTTCATTTTTTTTTGTTGCAAATGAACCCTAATCAAAAAAAGGGTAAAAGTGTAATGATATACCATCAACATGCATGAAATGAATCAAACCAAAACAAACAAGTCAAAACAAAACACCATGTAGTTCATTCATATCGTCTACGTAATAGCAGACCACACAAAGTTATACAACTGACCATATCATCATGACCATATCAGGTTTCCGAGTAGCGACCGTGAATATCCATGCCATATGGTATATTCAAATGTAGCACAGGGTCATATTGCGAACGATAATAAATTATGTGTCACCAAGGCACGCGACCCAAATATGTTATGGTTACAGTGTGAATAAGCGCATAGGGCAATAAATCCTATATGTGTTGATAGAATGGCACTAGAAATGTTGGTCAAGTGTAGCGTGTGAAAGTTGAACACATGTGATTCATGTAGATTATTGTGTCATGGGAAATATACATGTTATTGATTTATTTCAGGGCATGCTGAGTTTAGTTAATAAAATAGGTTAAGTTATGTTCATAATGTTTTGTAAAAATCATATATAAGGAGTAGTAAGAACATTGAGAAAATAGATTCATTTGAGTAAGCGTGGAATACACAGTTTTATTTCTGTTGAATCTCTGCTAGCGAGGTTATTCTTGCGGAGCATTATCTAAGCACGGCAAATGTCAAGGTTAGCTTTGACATGGTGCCAGCACTAACTGCGGCCTCGCCGCTTTGGTAGGTTGGATAGTGGTACAATCCACTCTCTGCTTCTGGGTTAGTCTAAACTCTATTCCTCTACAGCAAGGACCCTGCGTTGAAGCAAACAGAGGGAGAAATATCTCAGGACCCATACAACAAACTTATCCCGTGACGACCCCATCATATTTCAAGGCAACCCTTGCATATTTCATGACGATCATTGTTTATTTCAATATATATATAATATATATATATATATCTAAATATATATATATATATATATATATATATATATTATATATTTATATATATATATATATATATATATATATTTATATTATATATATATATCATATATATATATATATATATATATATATATATATATATTATATATATATATATATATATATATATATATATTATATATTTGTATATATAAATATATATATGTATAAGAAATACGAATTTCGGCGAAACGAGTTTAATACTAATGTTCTTCGAACATTAGTAAAAAAGTCTAGCGCATCAGAACCGCTAGAAAACTAATTTTCGAAGAAATTGTCTTTGAGGGACAAAAAAATGTGAAAGACGTAATACACTTTTTTGTAGAATCATATCAACCATTCCTTATCCAAAACAAAAAAACTCAACTATTACACAAATGATGAAAATGTTCATGTGCTGGCAACTCTTTCTCATCGAAGCAGCAATAAGTTTCATAACAAGCTCATACTTAAAACAACTTAACTTTTGAATTTCGTTCTCATCGGAGGATTTCATCGAAAGCTTCAGCGATTAAACGTTGTTTGAGGCTGCCATCCAAAAAATTTTCAATACTCGGAAAATTTAGAAATTGTATTCTAATTTTTATTGCAAATGCTTTGAATATGAGTAAGTAATTTGAAGCATCTGTTCGTGCAATATTTACGAAAATGGCCAATGCTGGTTACCCTGTGTTAGCAGCAAAGCCAAATATATACCAAATCTGTGAAATGGTACGCTATGGGCAGCTTAAGTTTATTTACTTGATAAGTAACAACTGCCAGTAGTGGCTGCCACAACGACCGGCAGTATTAAAAAAGAATAGTCTGGCAATATTCAAAAAGAATAGGCTGGATATGATGTAAAAATTTCCTTGGACGAAATTTTTCTGTAAAAATTCTCCTCTTACAACAATCTCAGCTTCTGCGTAGCGAATTTAACCGCCCCTACTAGCGTCAGCTGCGATATGAGAACTAATGGAAATAAAACGACGATGTTTTCTTGAAAAGTCTTTCTGGTCGCCAACTAGTTTGGCTTACCGAAAAGACTGTCTTTATTATCTCAAGTTTCGCTCTTAAGTAGTAAAACTTTAGTAAATGAAAAATATAGGTGCTAAAATGTATGGACTTGGTTTTTAATGTTGTTTTTAACATTAAGGATATTTGTTCGTGTCTTCGCTAAATTAAATCTACTAATAATCTTAGTGCTCACCACTTTCTTGGGATGTTGCTAAAATCGCAAAGTGTATATTTTGAACATGTTATGACATTTTATGTGTTAGCGTTTTATATACACTACATCCTCCTCCTTTGGGGAAAAATTTTTCGTGTCTGTAGGAAAATAAATTTTTTGAACTCAAATCCATACTTTACAATTTTGATTACAATGTTGTTCATTAATGTTTTTGTGTTATGTACATAAATAGCTTACTTTCTTTTAGTTTCAACTTATAATATATGTATGTGTGATTTTCTTCTCAAAGCTTTTTTTGTATGTTATTTTTGTAATTTAGTATTTCTTCTTTTAAAAAAATAATAATTTTCATGAATGCTAATTAATGGGTGCATGTATGAAGATTTTCATCAATAACGTATTAAATATCAATGTACTTACAATACTTATGTATAAATACGTTTTTATTGTGTTTATTTTTATTATAATATTTGTGGTACTTTAAATATATGGCTTTAATCAATGATTATGACATTTTCTGTTTGCTAGTAAATATGAGTTAACATTTCTTTTTAACATTTTGTATGTTTTCTGGTATTTTTTTGTTTTAATTTTATTTTATGTTTTCATTTCAAATTTCTATAAAATTCAACGAGTTCATATTTAATCGGAATATTTTGTTGTATTTGATTGAACATACTTTGGTTTTGAAAAGTAAATTCGATAAACTATGTAAAATAAATAATGATTTACTTTAAAGTTCAAAAGTTTATTTTAATTTCTGAGTTAGTTTTATTCTTTTCTTTGATTTATTCTTTCATATTCTGCATGAAATTAATGCTGTTTCTCAGCCTGATTTGTAGTTCATTAATGTAATTAAATTGAATGAAGCTTTCAATTATTCTCTTAGGTGTTTTGTAGAGGATTATTTTCATCGGTCCGTTTTGTATTTGAATTTTTTGTAGCTTTCTTTTGAGCATGTTTTTGAATTTCTCTATATTAGATGTGTTTGGAATTTTGTGGCTCTTGTTTCGGCACACATTTGATATATTCTTTTCAGTTGCTTGTGATGTCAGCTTTTCCAATGGCAAAACTAATGTTGATGGATTATCACTGCATCTAACTGTGATTTTATTATTTGCCATTATCACTCTTGAATTATTTTTCATCAAATTTTCTATAACAGCGTTCGAATCGCTGTTACAAAGGAAGGCTTCTTTAGGTTTCATGTGGTGTTTTGGTTTTATCGAATTTTTAATATTAATTGTCGAATCGCAGCTTTTTTTTTGGTTTTTTATTGTGGGTTAGATTATGCGCTTTTTCAGGTTTTCTTGTATTTTTATACTGCCCTGTATTATTTTGGATTTTGACTATTTGCCTTCTACCTGTTGATACTTTGTTGGTATCGGTATCGTTTTTCTGTGTTGTTTTAATATCTGCCAATGCCTCTGTACTCAATTGATTCATTTCAATGCTTTTTATTACATTTTTGACTATTCGTTTATCGTTAAATCTTTCGTTTATTGGTCTCTCGACTTCGACTGATCGGTATTTTTGCAATGGCTCAGTTTCTTTTTTAATATTAGGTGCGTTTTTTTGCAACCTAGCAGAGCAGGTTAACGTAGGGTTGCAAAAAAACGATCCAGAGCAGAAAATCGCAGTGTTCGAAAATGTTGTTGCATTTGCTGAGATTTTGCTTAGATTGGTTGTTAAATTAGAATAATCCATAGAAAAAACCTGAATGAAATCTTATATAGATTTTAATCGAAATCAGACATGAAACTTGCATATGAAACAATCTACAATGTAATGTGCATCGAAACACTCAAAACCAGTCAGCACACTACAAAATTTGATGTAAAATAATTGAAAATGGCAGAGTGCTATGCAAATTCATTCAATTCAAACTGCCGATTTCAGCAGTGATACGAACCGTTTAGAACACTCTTACTGTTATCAGCACACTCTACATGTAAACCCATAAACTACTACTGCTTAACATTTTTTGATTCAGTGACGCCACAAGTGCAGGATTTTTGTTGTTATATTCAATATGCTAAACAAAATTTGATCTGCTCGGGTGTGAAAAAAAACGCACCTATTATTGATCAGTGCATTTACTTTATTTGTATTTAGTACTTCGATGTGCTTATGCTTTTTTCTTGTATTATTGAATGTTCTATGTAAGTTTCAGGTGCAATTTCATTCTTAGTATTTTCATTTCTCTGGTTTACAGTATTTTTCTCAATCGTTTCTGGATTATTGTTATTTCTGTAATAATTTCTGCAATTATTGTTTTGGTTTCCTATATATTTTCGGGAATTATAGTTGTTTCCATTATTCCTGTTGTTATTTCTATAATAATTGCTTTGGCTTTGACTATTACTATTATGGTTTCTATATGTGCTATAGTAGTTTCTGTGACAGTTGCTATTGCTTGGGTAGCTGCTATAATTATTATTCAATTTTTGATGTATATTGTTTTTACTAATGTTCGAAGAACAATAGTATTAAACTCGTTTCGCCGAAAATTCATATTTCTTTATATATATATATTTATATATATTTATATATATATATATATATATATATATATATATATATATATATATATATATATATATATATATATATATATATATATATATATATATATAATATATATATATATATATATATATATATATATATATATATATATATATATATATATATATATATATATATATCTATATATGTTAGTAAAAAAGTCTAGCGCATCAGAACCGCTAGAAAACTAATTTTCGAAGAAATTGTCTTTGAGGGACAAAAAAATGTGAAAAGACGTAATACACTTTTTTGTAGAATCATATCAACCATTCCTTATCCAAAACAACAAAACTCAACTATTACACAAATGATGAAAATGTTCAGTGCTGGCAACACTTTCTCAACGAAGCAGCAATAAGTTTCCATAACAAGCTCATACTTAAAACAACTTAACTTTTGAATTTCGTTCTCATCGGAGGATTTCATCGAAAGCTTCAGCGATTAAACGTTGTTTGAGGCTGCCATCCGAAAAATGTTCAAAACTCGGAAAATTTAGAAATTGTATTCTTATTTTTATTGCAAATGCTTTGAATATGAGTAAGTAATTTGAAGCATCTGTTGGTGCAATATTTACGAAAATGGCCAATGCTGGTTACCCTGTGTTAGCAGCAAAGCAAAATATATACCAAATCTGTGAAATGGTACGCTATGGGCAGTTTGAGTTTATTTACTTGATAAGTAACAACTGCCAATAGTGGCTGCCACAACGACCGGCAGTATTAAAAAAGAATAGTCTGGCAATATTCAAAAAGAATAGGCTGGATATGATGTAAAAATTTCCTTGGACGAAATTTTTCTGTAAAAATTCTCCTCTTACAACAATCTCAGCTTCTGCGTAGCGAATTTAACCGCCCCTACTAGCGTCAGCTAAGATATGTTCGAACTAATGGAAATAAAACGACGATGTTTTCTTGAAAAGTCTTTCTGGTCGCCGACTAGTTTGGCTTACCGGAAAAGACTGTCTTTATTATCTCATGTTTCGCTCTTAAGTAGTAAAACTTTAGTAAATGAAAAATATAGGTGCTAAAATGTATGGACTTGGTTTTTAATGTTGTTTTTAACATTAAGTATATTTGTTCGTGTCTTCGCTAAATTAAATCTACTACTAATCTTAGTGCTCACCACTTTCTTGGGATGTCGCTAAAATCGCAAAGTGTATATTTTGAACATGTTATGACATTTTATGTGTTAGCGTTTTATATACACTACATCCTCCTCCTTTGGGGAAAAATTTTTCGTGTCTGTAGGAAAATAAATTTTTTGAACTCAAATCCATACTTTACAATTTTGATTACAATGTTGTTCATTAATGTTTTTGTGTTATGTACATAAATAGCTTACTTTCTTTTAGTTTCAACTTATAATATATGTATGTGTGATTTTCTTCTCAAAGCTTTTTTTGTATGTTATTTTTGTAATTTAGTATTTCTTCTTTTAAAAAAATAATAATTTTCATAAATGCTAATTAATGGGTGCATATATGAAGATTTTCATCAATAACGTATTAAATATCAATGTACTTACAATACTTATGTATAAATACGTTTTTATTGTGTTTTTTTTATTATAATATTTGTGGTACTTTAAATAAATGGCTTTAATCAATGATTATGACATTTTCTGTTTGCTAGTAAATATGAGTTAACATTTCTTTTTAACATTTTGTATTTTTTGTGGTATTTTTTTGTTTTAATTTTATTTTATGTTTTCATTTCAAATTTCTATAAAATTCAACGAGTTCATATTTAATCGGAATATTTTGTTGTATTTGATTGAACATACTTTGGTTTTGAAAAGTAAATTCGATAAACTATGTAAAATAAATAATGATTTACTTTAAAGTTCAAAAGTTTATTTTAATATCTGAGTTAGTTTTATTCTTTTCTTTGATTTATTCTTTCATATTCTGCATGAAATTAATGCTGTTTCTCAGCTTGATTTGTAGTTCATTAATGTAATTAAATTGAATGAAGCTTTCAATTATTCTCTCAGGTGTTTTGTAGATGATTATTTTCATCGGTTCGTTTTGTATTTGAATTTTTTGTAGCTTTCTTTTGAGCATGTTTTTGAATTTCTCTATATTAGATGTATTTGGAATTTTGTGGCTCTTGTTTCGGCACACATTTGATATATTCTTTTCAGTTGCTTGTGATGTCAGCTTTTCCAATGGCAAAACTAATGTTGATGGATTATCACTGCATCTAACTGTGATTTTATTATTTGCCATTATCACTCTTGAATTATTTTTCATCAAATTTTCTATAACAGCGTTCGAATCGCTGTTACAAAGGAAGGCTTCTTTAGGTTTCATGTCGTGTTTTGGTTTTATCGAATTTTTAATATTAATTGTCGAATCGCAGCTTTTTTTTGGTTTTTTATTTTGGGTTAGATTATGCGCTTTTTCAGGTTTTCTTGTATTTTTATACTGCCCTGTATTATTTTGGTTTTTGACTATTTGCCTTCTACGTGTTGATACTTTGTTGGTATTGGTACCGTTTTTCTGTGTTGTTTTAATATTTGCCAATGCCTCTGTACTCAATTGATTCATTTCAATGCTTTTTATTACATTTTTGACTATTCGTTTATCGTTAAATCTTTCGTTTATTGGTCTCTCGACTTCGACTGATCGGTATTTTTGCAATGGCTCAGTTTCTTTTTTAATATTATTGATCAGTGCATCTACTTTATTTGTATTTAGTACTTCGATATGCTTTATGCTTTTTTCTTGTATTATTGAATGTTCTATGTAAGTTTCAGGTGCGATTTCTTTCTTAGTATTTTCATTTCTCTGGTTTACAGTATTTTTCTCAATCGTTTCTGGATTATTGTTATTTCTGTAATAATTTCTGCAATTATTGTTTTGGTTTCCTATATTTTTCCGGGAATTATAGTTGTTTCCATTATTCCTGTTGTTATTTCTATAATTATTGCTTTGGCTTTGACTATTACTATTATGGTTTTTAAATATAATTATTATTCAATTTTTGATGTATATTGTTTTTACTAATGTTCGAAGAATAATAGTATTAAACTCGTTTCGCCGAAAATTCATATATCTTTATATATATATATATATATATATATATATATATATATATATATATATATATATATATATATATATATATATATATATATATATATATATATATATATATATATATATATATATCAGCAAAATGATTTTCCGAGATAATCGGAATCGGAATTGGCGGCGGCGAGCGTTTTAGTGAATTTTGAGGTACTCCTATATTTCCAAGCAGTGTAAAGTTTTGTTAAAGAAAAGTATTGGGAATGAAAACTAATTATGTTCTTAGCTCGTTTATGATAAAAAATTGGAAATTGTGAGCCGTGTGTGGGTGCAAGGTGCCTAAAAGTAGGCAAGGATTTTTTTTCAAATTTTGATTTGTCATTACTTCTAAGAACAACAATGGATCATCGTGAAATTTGCAGAGCGTATTAATGTTGACTAAAATTTAGCACATGTGGATTCTTGAGATAGTGCGGGTAACCCTGTAGTAACGGCAGGCTCCTGAATAAAAAACTTTCAAATCATTGACCTTCCTGAAATATTTTTGATTTTTGACAAAAAAATCAGATCACTGGTAAATTTTAACCTTTGTCCATTATGTCAAATTAAAGTGTTTAAAATTCCGATTTGCACAAGAACGGCAACCCATCACCAAATTACCTCTATTTTCAGCACTCGAAAGTTCTGTTCACGAGAACTGACGACCGGATTACCCGATCATAGTGAAATTTACAGGATATGTTGGTATTACATAGAACCAAGTCTGGTAGAAGTGATTTTGAAATGCGGGCAACCCTGAGCCGGTGGTACCATCTTGAAAAATCACCCAGAAAAAAAAACCAGTTTTTGGCTTATAACTTCCGATTCAGCCACCAGATTTTGACAAGATTCATCCAATACTTGGACCTTACTTTATGTAATATTTGATGAAAAAATGGCTGAAAAATTATAATAGAGTTGCCAGCTATGGTGATTTTTGTCTCCTAAATCTTGCAAATTTGCTCAGCAAAATAAAGCTTTTTTTCCTATAACTTCCGGTCCAGTGTAGAAATCAAAACGAAGTTCACGCAGTAAATGGATTTTAATGTGAACCAAATGTCGTAGAAATTTCGTACGAAAATTATGAAAGGGCTGCCAGCTATGACCATTTTTGTAATTTTGTTTGATTTCTTTACTGATCGATTATGCCATTAGATTTCCAAATGGAAATGATCCTGCAATGAAAATTAACAACAAATATTAACGCTTTAATAATTTGACAAGTTTTGAGGATAGTAACCCTAAAATTCTTTTCACCCGTATAACTTCCAGCGCAGTGATTTAATCGAAACGAAATTTACTGGTTGGATTTAACTTAAAGTGAAGCAGAATTGGTATGTATTATGCTTTGCTGTTGAAACAGGCCAGCCAGCATTAGCCATTTCCGTAAATATTGCACCAACAGATGCTTCAAACAACGTTCTCATATGCAAAGCATTTGCAATAAAAATAAGGAATTCTTTTTTAAATTTTTCGAGTTTTGAACATTTTTCTGATGGCAGCTTCAAACAACGTTTAACCGCTGAAACCTTCGATGAAATCCTGCGAAGAGAACTTAATTCCAAGGATACGTTGATTTGAGTATGAGATTGTTATGGCAGACTTATTGCTGCTACGTTCGGAAAGTGTTGCCAGCACTGAACATTTTCATCATATGTGTTATAGTTGAGTTTTGTTGCTTTGGATAAGGAATGGTTGATATGATTCTTAAAAACAGTGTATTACGTCTTTCTACACTTTTTTGTCACTCAAAGACAGTTTCTTCGAAAATTAGTTTTCTAGCGGTTCAGGTGCGCTAGAGTTTTTTCTATTTACAAGCATAATATTTTCTGTTATATTTATGCTTGATTCTAATACAACCGCTATTTGAATTGCTTCTGCAAATGTTTTGGGCTATGCAGGAAAAATTGTAGGTTTGAGTGATTTTTCTAAACCATTTTTAAAAATAGTAAGTGCGTACGAGTCATTTGACTTTCGTATTGCTACTTTCTCTGCTGGAGATGGGCTCTGACCTAAGCTATTAATTTGAATATTGCTCAATTCGTTAATAAGCTCAGATAATTTTTCGTCATATTTCTTAACTGTTCCGTACTGGCGTAATTGGGATAGCTGTGTATGAATTTGTTGTTTATTTTTATGATTTTTAAATCTTTTTACTAGAGCTCTTTCTAGTTCAATGAAGTTATTTATATCCAATGATAATAGTTGTGTTTTAACAACTGTTCCTAATTTTACATGTTTAGTAAATTTCAATAATTTGTTGTTCCCGTCTTCATTAAGGCTCTCATTTAGTAAACTAACTATTGTTCGGAAAGCTTCAAGTTCTTTCGGATTGCTTCAAGTTCTTTCGGATCTCAATATCAAAGTTACTCATCTTGCTAACTTTTCACTTTTCCGAATTAAAAAAAATAGAGCTTGCTTGTTTCAAATTTTTAATAAGAATAGTTTTCCTTTTATTTTTAAATGCGCTACTAGGACTAATTTTTTATAAAAATCTATTTTACTTCCTCACAAACTTAATTTTCATACCACAGACTATGCATTTTTTGTTATTCTATTGTATTTGGTTTATTGTAACTCATTTGGATCATTTTGTCGTTCTTTAATTTTGTTTAATTAAACAAATAAATTTAATTCTTTATTTTGTCTACGAAAACCCATTTTATTTTGTTCGTCAAATCTATTTAATGTAATTTAATTTGCTTTCTATTTGAAGAATTACATTACTTGATACTATGACTTACAGTTCTAATGTTTATTCAATTGCTTTTGTCATGTTAATTTGTTTACAGTTTCATTTTCGTTGCTACAATAATTTTATATGCTTTGATGTATGTTATAGGATTATAGTTTTTAATATTCTTGAAAATCCTATTTTTAATTCTTGAAGGGTTTTATTTTGTATGCAGAATTTGATTTTCGTGTAAGGTATTTATATTTTCTATTTCATAGTTTTTCGGTATAGTATTGTTTTTCAAACTGCTGCAGTTTATGTTTTTTTACTAAAGTTCGAAGAAGAACATTAGTATTAAAATCACTTTGGCCAAAAATTCATATTTATGTACATACATATATATATCAGTGGCGGCTCGTGGGTTTGAGGCTAAAGGAAGCACAAGCAAAATATATAAGCATATAATATAGATAAGCATACTTATGAAGCGCATAGTAAACTATACCTTTGAAATACCGTGTAAAAAATAAATTAAGTATTTTAATGCTGACCATATTTGCATTAAAAGCTATTGATTGATAGTCAACAGCTTCCTAATCACTATGATTAAAAATCTCACAAAAGTTCAAGTCAATTATAGTATTTGAAAGCAAAAAAAAATACTAATTTCTTTAATTCTTTTTTTAAATTATAAAAAAAGGTAAGTTGAAAACATATTACAGGCTAAATATATGGCGAAAGTTTTCTAATAGCTCGAAGTTGAGGATATAATGCATCTTTTACCAAATTAAATAGGCAAGACTACAATAAAAATAAGTTTCTCATATAATTTGCAATAAAAGTGCCTAATATAGTTACCTTTTACAAACAGTTAAGTTGGTTGCTAAAACTCAATAAGATCCTCAATGAAAAAGATTACCGCAGCAAAAACTCTATGACACAATCAACTTAATTTTGGTTTTCCACTTTAAAATCCATATTAAACGGGTAAATATTAACTTTTGGAAACAGAATCTATTCAATACGCTCTCACATTAACGAGCTTTATGTTATAATTTACTTTAAAAACTATTTTTTTTATCGATGTTAAACCGACAGTATTAATAGATACTGACAATACAAAAAATACACGTCGAAAGAGTTATAACAGGTGCGTTTTTTGCGAAGAAGGCATAGAAAAACGCACCATAGAAATAACATAGGCGAAAGCAATCAAGTGGTCATATCACCCAAAGCACCTGAACCGAGAAACTCACTTTGCGAAAGTAAACCCAAAGCAAATACAAAAAAACCGCTCTGGAGAAAATTGCACAACATATTCTCCATATCAACATCACAATAACTTGCACCGTACATACTCCATACGAAAAAAGCATAAAAGGCATCAAATTAGAAGGGGAACGACTCGTTAAGCCGGAATTACATGCTCGCCGAGTAATGCCAAATGAAGACAAGGTGAGTGTGTAAACGGTCTCCTTGTCTAGTCTCGGCTGTGTTTTTCATGGCAAGCACGCGTGTGTAAATGGTTTGCTCGTCGGCTCTTGTTTGTTTTACGAAGGGATAATGATCCTTTTACTGCTGTGCCTGAGTGTTTATGACCGTCTCGTCCGAGTTCAAAGCCGCTGGAAGCGAAGTCGGTTTTATGCATCAAGTCAAAGGGATTCGAGAGGGTAGCATGTGCTCATTTAAATTTTCGAATTTTTCGCCGGGACTTCAAACATGTGTTTGCGTGTCCCAGATTGAAATAACTCAACGCACACCAGGCAGTTGCAATAGCCACAGCCCGTACCTCAGTCATCGTTCACTGAACTGAACAAAACAGCTCACAACTGTCGAAAGATGCAAAGTGCAATATCCTAAGTAAACAATTCACCCTATGAAAGGTGCATGGTGTATGGTCCGTGTTGTACGGTGCAATATCCTAAGTAAACAATACACCCTATGTCTTGTTGAGTCTCGTCCAATGTCTTGTTGAGTCTTGTTTACTCTTGTACCCGAGACGCTCGTTCCAATGTATAAATCGGGCATAAGAAAAGGAGCAGAAGAGAATCTACAAATTCTGTAATGTAGGTCATGAACATAATAGAGACGCAGACGACTTTTCAGCGTCAACATAGGCGTCCCAAGCAATCAAGTGGTCATTTCATCAAAGCACCAGAACGGAAAAACTACGTCTTTTGGGAAAGCAAACCCAAAGCAGACACGAAAAACCGATTTGGGGAAAATTGCACACGAAAAAATTTTACTTATACTATTCTATTCCCCACATGAACATCACAATAGCTTGCACCGTACATGTGTACAAGTGAACAAAGCAGAAAATGCTTCAATTCGTAAGGGGAATGGCTCGTAAGAAGAGGAGCAGAAGAGAATCTACAGATAAATCATCAGGGGGAACAGTAACATAACAGAATACGCGGATACTTTTGCAGCGTATCAAGTTCATTCATTAATAAAGATTTTCGGGTCGTTCAGCGGGTGGATGGAACAAGGGTTTTTTGAATTTTTCTATCCACCAAGACGCGGTGAACTGAGCCAGCGTCCGCAATGATATTTGAGAACATTGATTGTAAAAATTTTGTGGGCATCATTTAGACAAAGCGTCTAAGTAGATCGATGCGAATACAACGAATTTGAGCATTGAAGCAAGATCACTTCAGTGTTCTGTATAGTATATCTCAATGAACTGTATGTTTTGAATTGTAGTAAAACGGTAGTTTGTAGTAAAACGTTTGAGTTTTCATTGTGTAGCTGTAAATTTAACATGGAAGCTCTGTAGTTGGTCTGTTATAAAATAAAACCATTTGATTGATAGTAGCGATTGAGTTTTGACTTTTGTAAGAAAATAAATGTTATTACTTTGACTGTTAAATATTGATTGTAAATCTTTTGGTTGTTTCATATTGATTATTTAATCAAATTTGTGGATTAGCAAGGGAAGCACTGCTTCCTTTGCGTACATCGACGAGCCGCCCCTGATATATATATATATATATATATATATATATATATATATATATATATATATATATATATATATATATATATATATATATATATATATATATATATATATATATATATATATATATATATATATATATATATATATATATATATATATATATATATATATATCATCATCAAAAAATTTCATTGAAAAAATCTCAGGAACGCGCCATCCGATTGAACTGAAATTTTCAGGACAAATTGGTGTATATACGGATAGTGCCAGGTCTCACAAAAAGTTAATAATCTTTAACCTTTTGGCACTGGCGGCCATTTGATATTTTTAATATACCTATTATTCCGTACACAAATAATTTTTGCAAAAATAAAGTTGACAAAATAAATTTCGAACGTGTTTTGCATGTGAATCAGATAATGTTTTGGAATTTTTTAACCCCATGTGTGCGCTGGGTGCCTAGTAAGAGAACGGGAAAACTTGAAAATTTTTAAATTGCGATTACTTTTGATAGAGCAATTCAATTATTACGAAATTTTAGGACATATTGATATTTTGTAAAGGAAATTGAATTTGATCATGGTTCCCTTCTTGTCTGTTAATCAGCATAGACAACATATATCATTTCTACAGCTTATCGAAGCCAAGCATATTGAAACGGGAAACTCGATCGTTTTGCGGAATCAGCCTCCGAAAGCAGAATCAAATTGAAATTGTTTTTGCGGGATGATTAAAATTGAACAACTTTTTATTGACATTAAAAATTTAAATCTACATTGAAAATTCTATTTTTGACAAAGTGGTTTCGAAAGTATGCACAGTCTCTCATCAGACACCAGCACACAGTGCACACTTGACTGGCGTGACCACTTGCAGGTGGAAATCATTACATTTATATTTATGCTAGTTGTGACAAATTTTAACGTCTCCGACTTATATCCATATTGATATTATTTAGTTGTAGATTTGTGTAGCTTTTAATGAGCGTGCTGGCAACCCTGTAGCTAAGGCAGGCACTGAAAGTAAAAACCTCCAAATCATCGTCCCTCTTGAAAAAATACCGTTTTTTTTAAAAAAAAGCCACTCATATGTAAATCTTGTGCTTGGTTTATATAGACAAAAAATAAAATTTGATATGGTATAACGGGCACGCCTGGTAACCCTTGCCCAATTTACCTATATTTTTAGCATCAAAAACTTCTGTTCACGGAAGCTCACGATCCGATAAGCAGAATTAATTGAATTTTGCAGAATGTATTGGTCTTAAATAGGACCAGGTCTGATAGAAGTGATTTCGAAATGCGGGCGATTCTGTGCCAGTGGTGCCACCATTTGGTAGAAATTTGGTTGAAAAATGCGGTTGGAACTGCTGATATGATGATAATGATAATTTTGGTGTCTTAAATTTGAAAAATAAAAATATGGAAGTGAAAATATTCAAACAATCGAATATCCTAAAAATGTCTGTTTCTTACAATAAAACCAATCTGTATACAAATCTTATGCTTTATATACACGTTCAAAGGAAAACTTTGGAAATTTCATGTCGGACAAGAACGGTAACCCTTTCCCAGTTAACATATATTTTTAGCATCAAAAAATTCTGTTCACGGGAACTCCCGAATAAATAATCAGATACAATTGAAATTTACAGAATGCATTGGACTTAAGTAGGACCAGGTCTGATAGAAGCGATTTTGAATTAAAGGCAACTCTGTGAAAGTGGTGCCATCTTGAAAAATTACAAAGAAAAAAACTGCTTTTTGCCCTATGAAATGTGAATAAGTTACCAGATTTTCATCAAATTGACACAGTAGGTGAACCTTACTCTAAACTCTTTTTGATAGAAATTTGGTTGGAAAGTTCGATTGGTGCTCCCAGCTATGGTAATTTTTGTCTTTGGTTTTGAAAATTCGCTCAGGAAAATAGAACTTTTTGCCTTATAACTTCCAGTGCAGTCATGAAATCAATACGAATTTCATACAACTAATGGAACCTATTATAAATAGGTTATTCAGGCCAAATTAGGCTGAAAAGCCACGAAAGGGCTGCCAGCTATTTTTAGACTTGTGTTTGTTTGCAATATCTTTATTAAGCGGTTTTATCGTAGAATATTCAATTGGTAATGGTATTGTAGTGGCAATACACAGCAAATATTAAGTGTTGAAACAACCTAAAAATGAAATATTTTAGTATCACGTATAACAAGTCTACTCACCTGACCATTTGTTGACAGAGGACTGACTGTCAGTATGACATCAGTTAGCCGTTCCAGCGAAACCAGTACAATTCCAGTCAGCTGATATGTTTAAAATTAATGATGTATTCCATTTTGAAAATTTGACCAAGTTAATAGTGGTTCAGCAAAACTGTAAAATATACCGAAATTTTCTTTCATATAAAATTGAATTTTGCGGTTTCTTGGTGAGTCAGTTAAGTTAAAACTTTGCATTCGTTCGGAAATAAAACCATATCTTGTTCATTTCGCTAATTCGCTTCTTCGCATTGATTTACCCAATCATTTAATAAGTTTATAAGTTTAGTTTATTCGCATTATATCTCGGAATCAGTAATTTGCAAATAAAAGTTTAGTAGTTCGAATTGTTGCGTTTTATTGCAAAAGGAAAGATTGTGTCAAAACATTTTGGTCCTTCGAACCGGATTTATTAGAAATTTTGTAGTGACTTTATAGTGATTTAAAAAGACAAATTAAGATAGTGCCAGTGAAAAAAAAAAAAAAATTCTAGATAAATAATATATTCCGCGCCGCGATACGGTTAATCGGGAAAATATTTTGCAATTTGAAGGCTGTAAGCCGGGGTAAGTCCGTTTCCTTCATTATCCTATATTTTTTATTCTATTATTATTTTTTATATAAATCATCATATCCTATATATCCTATATTGTTCATTCACTTATCATATAAATAGTCACTTGAATCAAATTAAAAGACCAATAGCATCACAATAGTTCAATTGAATTAAGAGAATTGAAGTGAATAGTGCTAAGCTTGAGCTAAGCTCATTGCTTGAAATTTGAATTGCGGGTTGAACACCTTATTGAAATTTGAATTGCGGGTTAAACAACTGCTTATTTGGTTAAGAGCGTTTGTTTTTTTTAAAAAAGGGCAAAGATACAGTGCGCAGGTCGGTCAATTAAGGGCGGTCAATCAGTGAATCTTATTAAGTGCAAATAAAAACTTGCGTTTAGAGTTCAAAAAAGTCAGTCAACAGAAGCTGTCCATGCAAGAGTTAGGTAGGCTGCGCACTAATTTTAAAAAGGCTCCGTTAAACCGTAGAACGGTTTCATACTGTGGGAAAGTGGAAGAAAGATTAAGAGCTCTTTAAAGAACGTCCAAAGAAAACCATAAACAGATTCTTTCGTTATTAAAGGGCGAAGAATCTGAATTCAATGTGGAGTACTTTGCAAATGAAATTTACCTGCAATTTGATGAGCAGCATTTGGAATTTGAATCGGAAGTAGAAGAACAATTAAAACAAGCTGTCGCTAAGCAACGGGAAATCGAGCAACGGGAAATTGGTCATCGAGAAGCAGATCAAATTACCAACAATGGACTAGCAGCTGAATCACATGCGGAAAAAAGTACTAAGGCAGAAGAAAAGAAACTTATGGAAGCCAAGCTACAAGAAACGGAGTCGCATTTTGAAGAAATAAAATTACCTCGCATTTCCATACCGAAGTTTCACGGGAATTATGATTCGTGGGTATCGTTTTGAGACCTATTTACCTCCCTTATTCACAACAGATCAAACTTGTCCAAAGTACAAAAACTACATTATCTAAAGTGTAGTTTAACGGGGGAAGCTGAAGGGCTGCTTCGCCAATACGGTATTCCTGAAGCATACTATGATATTGCTTGGCGTGTTTTGAATGACAGATACGACAACGTCAATATCTTGTTAAACACACAATTTAAACGCTTGTTTTCACTATCCAGTGCCCAAGAGTCATCTTCGTCTATAAAATCTTTACTAGATACAACCATGGAATGCGTACAAGCGATTGAGAATATGAGTATTGAAAATCTATGGCATGCTGTGGTAGTCTTTGTTTTGACTCAAAGATTACCTCAATCGACAAGGCAATTGTGGGAACAAGAACATGTTCTCAGGGCTAATCTTCATTCTCTTAATGAATTATCAGACTTCCTGCAACGTAGATTTCAAGTATTAGAAGCTGCGGGAGTAGAACGGATCAAAATTCATCGAAACACAAATACCCAACTTCAGAGTGTACAAATTTATACGAGTACATTTATACAAGCTTGTGTCATTTGCCATGCAGAACATCATATTCGACAATGTCCTGTTTTTATCCAGATGAACCACGAGGCTAAATTTGAAATCGTAAAACGACACAAACTCTGCATTAATTGTTTGACGAAGGGTCACATTATGATGCGTTGTCCTAGTAATAATCGATGTGTGAAATGTCAAAAATTACATCACACGCTCTTGCATAAACCGACAAACGTAGTAGTTCCGAATCCGCTTAATGTTAATGCTGTAGAATTTGAATCTACACATAATTCGCTACCCAGCTTATCTCAAAATGAAATGGATGTACAAACACTAAGTGCTATTACCACGAAACAAGTTCTCTTGGCTACAGCTTTAGTTAGTATTCAAACCGATAATGGTTGCGAAATTCTTCGAGCACTATTGGACCAGGGATCTCAGGCATCATTCACAACTGAGAATGCAATGCGACAACTTAACTTGCGAAGGAGACGCACAAACACAATTGTAAGTGGTATCGGGAAGGCAAATATCACACCAACCAAGGGACTTGTACATTTGAATTTAGTATTACGCAACAAAGGATCTTTGAACATCGATGCATACATATTGAGTCACTTAACTAGCTCATTGCCTACATGGAACGTCACTTCAGAATTACACACCCAACTAAAAGGTTTTGATTTAGCTGACCCTAACTTTGACAAGACTGGACGAATTGATTTGCTACTCGGAGCTGACGTGTATGCTCAAGTGATAACCGGTGATATTCACAGGCTTGCGTTGGGACCAATAGTCCAAAGGACAAGTTTAGGATGGATTGTCTCTGAAGGATTGAACTCACAATCAACAGTGAATTTTCATAGTTTCAAAATTGAAATAACACAGCATGATGACTTGAATAAGCAACTTAGGAAATTTTGGGAACTGGAAGAGATCGAGATGGTTCAACAGTCGACAAATGAAGAAGAATCTTGTGAAAGATTCTATTTACAAAACACGGAACGAGACGTGGATGGAAAGTTTATTACTCGCCTTCCATTTAAGGAAGGCGTTAACAGGCATATGTTAGGTTCATCAAAAAATACGGCGGTAGCTAGTTTGATGTCACTTGAGCGTAAATTTGCAAAGGACCCAGACTTGTATATTGAATATTCAAAATGTATCCAAGAATATATAGATTTGAAACATATGCATGAGATTCATAACACAACAGACATATTAGACCATCCAAATGATAACAAGGAACGTAAAACCAATTATTTACCTCACCACGTAGTTTACAAGGATAGCGCAACTACAAAGGCTCGTGTTGTGTTCGACGCTTCACGGAAGACAACTTCTGGAGTGTCTTTAAATGATTTGCTTCATTCTGGCCCAGCACTCCAGACCACCCTAGATGATATTTTGCTGAAATGGAGATTTTTACAATATGGGTATGCAGCAGATATCGAAAAAATGTATTGACAAATCCGAATACGTCCCGAAGACGCTGATCTTCAGCGGATTGTCTGGCGCAATAGCCCTGATGAGCCAATCCGCGATTATTGCCTCGATACTGTTACATTTGGAGTGACACGTGCCCCATTTTTGGCGATACGCACACTCAGGAAGCTTGCAGACGATTCACAACCTTTATTCAAAATGGCACGGCAAGCAATACTGAATGATATGTACGTAGATGATCTTTTATCAGGAGGAACGAGTTTAGAATCGGCATTGGCTAAAAGATATGAGGTTAAAACATTATTAAGCTCAGCAAGATTCAAACTCAGAAAATGGACTGCTAACCACAATCGACTTTTAAACAATATACCTAGATATGAATCTAGACAACGGTTTTAAAACGCTCAGCATCATTTGGTATCCAGTAACAGATGAATTTGCATATAAAATTACCATTAATTTTGATGATGTTACATATACCAAGCGAAAAATATTATCAGATATTGCTCGATTATTTGATCCACTAGGATGGATATCTCCAGTCGTTATTCTAGCAAAAATACTAATGCAATCCTTATGGTTAGATGGTGTAGCATGGGACGATCGAATTCCTACTGATATTTCATCCAAATGGCATAATTTGAAAACAGATTTAGAAGCATTACGCAGCCTAAGAATACCTAGATGGCTGAAAACCGAAACTGATGATAGCATCGAATTGCATGGGTTTAGTGATGCCTCTCAGAAGGCATATGCAGCAGTTGTATATGTTGTTTCTTGCAGTCGAAATAAAGTTAATTCATCATTAGTGCTAGCTAAAACGAAGGTAGCACCTGTAAAAACCGTTTTGATTCCACGTTTGGAACTTTGTGCAACACTTTTGCTAGCAAAAACTGTGCAACGTATTATAAAATCATTGAATATAACCAGATCACGGATACATCTTTGGACAGACTCAACTATCGTGCTGGCGTGGTTATCAAAGCATCCATCAAGCTGGACTACGTTCGTTGCCAATCGAACCACGCAAATACATGAAACTGTAAAGGACGTTCCTTGAAAACCCTGCAGATGTTGCCTCACGAGGGTTATTTTCTAAACAAATACTCGAATGTGAGCTATGGTAAAATGGTCCTTCATGGCTAAAAGAAGACAAGAAAAATTGGCCCGTTAGACCATCATTACCAGCATGTACAATGGAACAAAAGAAGAAATCAATTATGTCACTAGTAGCATTTCAACCTGATACATAGTTTTTAGACTTATGGCTAGAAAAATATTCTTCCTTAACTCATTTGATTCGAGTTACCGCTTATTGTTTAAGATTTATCGCAGCTGCAAAAGGCAATCGTTCTACCGAGGCATACTTGAGCACTACTGAGCTTGATTCATCATTGAAATTTTGGATTAAATATACGCAACAAAGTGAATTTCCAACAGAAATTGAATTTTTGAAACATAAGCAACCTATCGACAAGAAAAGCAGCCTACTGAATTTAAATCCATTCCTGGATGAGAATGGGATATTACGAGTTGGTGGTCGTCTTGCAAATGCTAATATTGCCTACGATACCAAATATCCAATGATTACTCCAAAAAAAAGCAAGCTTTTATCACTTATACTTCTGAATTACCACATTCTTACTTTACATGGAGGAGTACAATTGATGTTAAATATTATCAGACAAAAATATTGGATAATCGATGCAAGAAACTCCATTCGATATTTTATACAAAAATGCATTGTTTGCTACAAACACAAAGCTCAAACCAGAACTCAACTCATGGGTGATCTACCTAAACAACGAATAATTCCGTCAAGGCCATTTACTCATTGCGGCGTGGATTATTGCGGTCCTATTGATATCAGGTTATCAAAAGGCAGAGGTTCCAAATCAACAAAAGGCTACATAGCTATCTTTGTTTGCCTTTCTGTGAAGGCCATTCATCTAGAATTAGTCGGCGATTTGTCAACTCAATCTTTTCTAGCAGCTCTTCGACGTTTCGTAAGCCGTCGCCGACTATGTATTCACTTATACAGCGACTGTGGCACAAACTTTATAGGAGCCAACAAAGAATTGAGGCAAACATTAAAACGAAATGAAACACTTGTCACGCAATACCGCGGGGAACGCTCGAAGATTTTGCCCGACCACAGCCGAAGACGGTCGTGGTAAAGAACAGCGCCACTCGTTCAATTTCTATTGCGTTCCCTCGGCTACGGAACGAGACGTAGCCTCACGGATAATGAGGGAAAAATGTATCTATATATATTTTTTTTTGTTTACCTACGAGAATCAAATACTCTACTCTAACCAAATACTCTACTCTAGGGAGAGTCACTTTTTTTTCTTCTCTGATGACCAAATAAATTGGTAAATAATCGGTTTGGTCACACCGCTGCGTTACTGGACTCGTCACCAGGTGTTATTTTATTGCCTATCTGGTTCCAAATTAACGATTCTTGTAAACATCCACCTTTTTCTCTTTGATTCAGCACAATTGTATTAAATACAATTATTCTTGATCGAACCCTCCTCGACTCGCTCTCTAACTCAACTCAATTATTCTTGATCAAACCCTCCTCGACTCACTCTCTAACTCAACTCAATTATTCTTGATCGAATCCTCCTCGACTCACTCTCTAACTCAACTGCCTCAAAAACTACATTTTTTTTTAACTCAAATTTTCAACAACTGACTTTTTTTTTTAGCTTACTGAATTCCAAAAATCTATGCGAAAATCACAGTATTAAATTGAATTTGGCAACAACATTATTAATGAACAGTTATTTTTAGTTTTCAAACAAACCGTTGGTGAAGTAGAGCAAACGAAATCTGTAATCGGACCACAAGTGACTCTCCTCTATATTTACCATTTAAAAACATAAACCAAATGTTTAGTGACTCTCCTCTATATTTACCATTTAAAAACATTAACCAAATATTTAATCCGTAACATTTTCTCCCCTCACGAAAAGAATTTCCTGAAATTCAATTGATGTAACGAAACCATTAACGTGTTAATTCATGCTAATTATATCTGTCTTAGTTTATCTCAGTCTACGTATGGTTTAAGATCCTTGGCATGCCAGTGTCCTGCCTCACGCCCTTCGAGATCCACCAACTTAAAAATAGATGAAGTCTCGCGCTGCACAATTCTAAAAGGTCCCAAATATTCTGGAGCTAGTTTCGCAGAATAAAAATGAACTGCGTCGGATTGGGCGAAATTACGCCTCCAAACCAAGTCATCTACAGAAAATGGAGAAATCCTTTTTCGGAGGTTATATCGCTGCATACTCTTTCCTGTGGCCTCCTCTAGATGTTGAAGTACTACTTCCCGAATCTTCATCAGTCCCTCCGCCCTCTGTACCGGATCTCTGACTAACTCATCCTCGCATGGAGGTTGTGGTCCCTTTCGCGAAACGATCATCTCTCGACCAAAATTCACAAAATAAGGTGTGGCTCCCATGGCCTCGTGTGTGTATGTGCGTAACGCACATCGAATCTTTGGTAAATCACGATTCCACTTCCGATGATTTTCACCGACGTATGCCCGAAGCATACGTTTAATATTTTGATTTATACGCTCTGCCGGATTTGCCTGAGGGTGATAGAAAGCTGTATATTGCAACCGGGTACCATATGACAACATGAGTGTCTGTAATTCCTTGGACCGGAACTGTACCCCGTTATCACACACTATCACCGCAGGGACTCCAAACAGTAAAAAGACCCTATCTTCGAGTAGTCTGGAAACTTGTGCGGCCGTTGCCTGCCTTAGTGGAAATATCAGAGGAAATTTCGTGCAGTAATCCACTACCGTTAAAATATATGTATTGCCCTGTGTCGATCGAGGCAAAGGACCGATTAAATCAATACAGATAATCTCCCATGGTTCTTTTGCTTGACCCACCCTGGTAGTCATGGTTCCATATGGCGGTCGCCTCTCTACTTTTGTGGCCTGACAAACTTTACATCTGGCCACATACCGTTGAATATCGGCACGCATTTTAGGCCAATAATACCTCTGTGCCACCCGATCGTATGTGCGACTTGCACCCATATGTCCCGCTGTTGGCTCATCGTGACATTCTTGCAGAACCTTTTTCCTGTCCCCTTTGTTTCCATGAGTTTCCTTTGAGATCCGAATAACGATTGGAAACTCTTTTCCACAACAAGTTGCCCTCTATCCGCCAGTCTTTAAATTGATCTGGATTGTTTCTTACCTTATTCATCGTTTCTAATACCCATCTATCTTCTAACAACTCAAGGCCTGCTTCCCTTAGCCGTTTAAATACCTCCTGGAGTATCTCTAAGTGTTTGTCGAACGTCTGGGTGACGATGATGATATCATCCAGATACGTGAAAACGTAGGGTTCCAAAGCAGGACCTAGAACACGATCAATCAACCGTTGCCACGTAGCTGGGGCGTTTGATAATCCAAACGGCATCCTACAAAACTGAAATAAACCCCTACCTGTAATTGTGAAAGCGGTAAACTGACGGGAATCTTTCGCCACAGGTACTTGCCAGTAGGCGGACTTTATATCTAGAGACGAAAGATATTTTGCGTCCCGTAACTTATCTAACGTAGCTGAAACATAGGGTAGAGGATATGCATAACGCAATACCGCGGGGAACGCTCGAAGATTTTGCCCGACCACAGCCGAAGACGGTCGTGGTAAAGAACAGCGCCACTCGTTCAATTTCTATTGCGTTCCCTCGGCTACGGAACGAGACGTAGCCTCACGGATAATGAGGGAAAAATGTATCTATATATATTTTTTTTGTTTACCTACGAGAATCAAATACTCTACTCTAACCAAATACTCTACTCTAGGGAGAGTCTTTTTTTTTCTTCTCTGTCTGGAGAGTCACTTTCCTTTTATCAAGCAATCAATTAAATTCACCAACGATTCGTTTGAATTACATTACACAATATTATTCATGAAAAATCAACCTTGTAACAATATAATAATAATAGAAACAAACAAACAACTACCTGTGGGGGCCCACTCTGGATGCAGTCCGTCGATCCAAAACTCGTACTTTGTTCGAGATGCTTGCTTATTCGGTTCTTCGTTCTTCGTGCTTACAAGGAAGAAATGTTGAAAATACAGTCACTGGATAAAGCCGACCATTGTGGTCGTACATGAGAAAAGAAAAGGCCTCGAGATGCTTGCTTATTCTGTTCTTCATCAACGTTCCCACTTCCTTTTCTTCAACTTAAGTCCAGAGCAAATGTCGCTGCAACTCTACCTTAAATCCAGAGCAAAAGTCGCTGCAACTCTACCTTAAATCCAAAGCAAATGTCGCTGCAAACAAATGCCAATTAACGAGATGATATTCGCTGTCGCTATCCACTATTGTGTGAAAATCTCCCGATGGTGATGATTTGAATGACCAAATAAATTGGTAAATAATCGGTTTGGTCACACCGCTGCGTTACTGGACTCGTCACCAGGTGTTATTTTATTGCCTATCTGGTTCCAAATTAACGATTCTTGTAAACATCCACCTTTTTCTTTTTGATTCAGCACAATTGTATTAAATACAATTATTCTTGATCGAACCCTCCTCGACTCGCTCTCTAACTCAACTCAATTATTCTTGATCAAACCCTCCTCGACTCACTCTCTAACTCAACTCAATTATTCTTGATCGAACCCTCCTCGACTCACTCTCTAACTCAACTGCCTCAAAAACTACATTTTTTTTTAACTCAAATTTTCAACAACTGACTTTTTTTTTAGCTTACTGAATTCCAAAAATCTATGCAAACATCACAGTATTAAATTGAATTTGGCAACAACATTATTAATGAACAGTTATTTTTAGTTTTCAAACAAACCGTTGGTGAAGTAGAGCAAACGAAATCTGTAATCGGACCACAAGTGACTCTCCTCTATATTTACCATTTAAAAACATAAACCAAATGTTTAGGACTCTCCTCTATATTTACCATTTAAAAACATTAACCAAATATTTAATCCGTAACACACTGGCACAGGAAATTGCTAATGATGGTATTTCATGGCACTTTAACCCACCAGCATCTCCACACTTCGGTGGATTATGGGAAGCGGGAGTGAAATCCACAAAACATCATTTAAGAAGAATCGTTGGAAGTGCACTTTTAACATATGAAGAATGGTATACAGTTCTAGCAAGAATAGAAGCCTGTTAGAACTCACGACCTCTTTGCCCACTGACAAACGATCCCAATGATCTGAATGCCTTAACACCAGGTCATTTTCTAGTAGGTGACACATTACTCACAGTCCCAGAAGACAAACTATCAGACATACAACTCAACCGACTAGATCGCTGGCAGCTAACACAACGCTTGATCCAAGACTTTTGGAAACGGTGGTCCGTGGAATACTTAGCCCGATTGCAGCAAAGGCCTAAATGGAATCGCAGCCATCCAAACATCGAAATTAATGATTTGGTACTTATCAAAGATGAACGTTTGCCATCATATAAATGGTCATTGGGACGAGTGATAAAAACTTATGGTGGAAAATATGGATTAGTACGAGTAGTAAAGGTTCGTACATCCACCACAGAATTAGATCGACCTATTACGAAAATAGCACTATTACCCGTAGAAAAGGCTTAAGAAATGGAACAAACTTGAATTGAATTTGCTAATAAATTAAACTTTAGAATCAAAACTTGATGAATTGAAAATTTGAAACTATAGAATTCTCGTTCACGCACATGGTATTTAGCCTACAAAAAAAAAAGAATGCATTCGTCATCCTCATCCATTTCCTATCCCCATCCCCCCCGGTATTACTTAAAAAGTTCGAGATCGGCGAGTTGGGGCGCCGCATAAATAACCCCTAGTCGCAGGATATGTGGTTTACTTGTAAGGAGGAAATGCCACAAGTAAGGTTAACATATCTTATTTTTTGATAAATAAACGGATTTGCTCAACACTTCGACAAGAAACCTAGGATTGGTAACTTAATATCAATATAAAAGTTTATTCAAGCTCTATTTACAGGCGTTAATTCTGATCCTTGCGGACCATCGGGGGGAGTATGTTGAAGCAACCTAAAAATGAAATATTTTAGTATCACGTATAACAAGTCTACTCACCTGACCATTTGTTGACAGAGGACTGACTGTCAGTATGACATCAGTCAGCCGTTCCGACTGATATGTTTAAAATTAATGATGTATTCCATTTTGAAAATTTGACCAAGTTAATAGTGGTTTAGCAAAACTGTAAAATATACCGAAATTTTCTTTCATATAAAATTGAATTTTGCGGTTTCTTGGTGAGTCAGTTAAGTTAAAACTTTGCATTCGTTCGGAAATAAAACCATATCTTGTTAATTTCGCTAATTCGCTTTTTCGCATTGATTAACCCAATCATTTAATAAGTTTATAAGTTTAGTTTATTCGCATTATATCTCGGAATTAGTAATTTGCAAATAAAAGTTTAGTAGTTCGAATTGTTGCGTTTTATTGCAAAAGGAAAGATTGTGTCAAAATTTCGATTATTTGAAGAAACTCGCTGCAGGTAACCCTAAATTTCTTTATACTCCTATAACTTCGAATCTAGTTTAACAACGTGAGGCAGATGTGATACATTCTTGGCTTTGTTGTGCTGCTTTTGTATTAATAAATGTTTACAGTTAGTATTCATACCGGAAACTTTTACAATGAAAATAAATAAAGGATGTTTCCATTCCCTAAGTTCTGCAAATTTTTCGGATCGCAGCCCCAAACACCAACTTCAGTTACAGTGCTGCAGGCACTGAGCATTTTGTTAATTGATGTTATATGAGATGCTGCTTTCAAAATGTTATGAAATAAGCAACTGATAACGAATATAATTAACAAGTGTTTTTCTCTCATAAACTTTGAAACTCATGCCAGTGGCAATGTCTGAAAGCTTCTACCATATGAGTTATAATGCATTCTTGAGACCAAAGTAAAACGTGGCATTCGAAACAGTTGGGCCGTACTAAGCAGCTCATGTGGTGGAATATTTACTCAAAACCTGCACGATTCTTCCACTGTTCTTCGAACATTAGTGTTTCTAGCGGTTCAGGTGCGCTAGTTTTTATTATTAATTCATAATGATTTTATTAATATAAATTAATTTGTGGTCTATGGATTGGTTGAGCTTTGTTCGAAGCTCATCAAATTTGAAATTCTCATCGCTTTAAGTGATGAAAATAGTTTTAAGAATATGGAAGGGTAGGAAATAGCGGAAATGTCAAACTGTGGTGTAGAAATTTGGAGTATTCAAATTAAATACATGTTATTTTTGATAGAAAAATGATTCGAATTTTTAAGGACGAGTAAATAAATGAGACTGCCTGTTGACGATCAGCTAATTCTTTTAATTGAGTTCTACCTGAGCTCGCTTCGTTACACAGGAACTTAAATTATTGTTTCACTTTATTGTGAAATGTCACTCGCTTATCCAAAAATATATTTATCCTTCACGCGGAGCTTTCATCAGTGGCGGGTTTCTTCGCTCCTCACTTCAATAACTGTTTAGAGCATTCAACGCTCAGATGAAGCACACGTCCTTTCCATGCAGAGGCATTTTCGAAATGATATGGCATGCCATGCAATCGCCCACGCAACAGATTGCATGCCGTTATTTAATATTCATTGTCATCGGATATGGCAGGAATAATAGCTAGTCGAGAACTTTCACAACATGTCAAAACGCTTTCCCCATAGATGACGGGAATGCAAGAATACACTTTGCAAAAAGCTATTTTTATAAAGTCTTAAAGCTGAGAGTTCAAATTTTCTCTTGTACATAATTTGATAACCTTGGTCATTCAATGTTAAAGAGGAATAAAACGGGTATGGGTTCGTAATGCTTCCATGCATTATACGGAATGCTTACGAAGAGTGTGTGTATACTAACGCAACGCTTTTCTTGTTCATTTCCAATGGATTGATTCGCAATATTCCGAAGCCTAATTGCATTAGTGAAAGACTTGATATTCTGATTTGCGGAATTGTAAATAATACTAGGAAAACTTCTGCGCAAGCTCAATGGCGTTGTATCATATATGGACTCAAAATTATTTTTCATACAAAATATATGAGATCGCATTGAAATCTCACTATATAATCAAGAGACTTTTCTCCCGTAAACTTGTGAATTAGAACGTTTAACCAACAGCAACACATGCATTTCATTATATAACCCAATAGCTGGCTCTACTCAATTAAGAAGGCAAACTAACTTGTACTATGTGGAAACGAACCTTCAACCTCATATTGGACGATCAAGGACTGCTTTATTTTTTGACAGTTGCACTATTCAACAAAATCACTTAATAATTTCAACGCATTATGAGCACAAGAGCCAGGTTAACCAGTCTAACCATCAATCAGTCAGAATAAACATCACCTCCATTGATGATCACCTTTGGCATCAAGAAGTTACATAAGCCACATAAAATAGTCTTTTAAAACAATTTGGAAACAATCCATGATCTAAAGGTTGCATTGAAGGTATTGGAGCAGCAGTAGCATTTGGAAGACACGTCGAAAAAAAAATCACTGCTTTATCATCAGCTTTTAAGCTTCAATAGCCACAATAACTACTATCTTTATTTACATCGGAAGGAGATCCATCTAACTGAAAAACTCAGAGAAATTGCTGAGCTAAAACCAAGATGACTCCATTTCCAGTTGAATTTCCGGTGACAAGAAGTACTTGAAATTCAACAGAATTCTAACGAGCAAGAGAATAATTGCTCGTTTAATCTATAAATAAGTTTATATATTTAAATAGATCTGTTCATACAAATTATCTGTAAAATAAAACTTTAGTTGAAAATCATCTTTTTTACGAAAACATATTATTTGCCCGAATGCAAATCAACACCAATTTTCAATTCATACATTTTTGACTAGCAACTGCTTTTTCGACATGAATTAATCTTTGATCGCAAACTGTAATTGCACACGCGACGAAAAACTTGCACTTTGGAAATATGCCGTCGATGCGCGTGTGCAACATAAGTACAAGCTATAAACTTAATCATAAAAACTCTAGCGCCCCTGAACCACTAGAAATACTAATTTTCGATAGACAGTAGAAGAATCGTGCAGATTTTGAGTGCATATTCTACCACACGTGCTCCAACCTTTGTCTTGTGCAAAATCACTTTGATCTTAACAATGCGTTTAAACTCAAAGGGATGACTACCACACTTGCTCCAATCTGTGTCTTGTGCAAAATCATTTTGATCTTAACAATGCATTTAAACTCAAAGGGATTAAAGAATTTCAGGAATTTCAAGATTTTGGAGAACCAAATACTGCAAAACTTTGAAAGCCGCATAGCATAACAAAAACAAAGAAAATGCACTGCAACTAAAAGTCTCCCACAATTACCTCACGTCATAATCAAGTAACTCGATCGATTTTGAATTTATCCGATGATTTTGTCGAAAGTTACAGCGAAAGAAAAATGTTTAGGGTCAAAAAATGAGAGATGTTTGAAACCAAAAAATTTCTTGATATATGTATATTTTTATTGTAAATGTTCGGATATGAATATTTATTGTAAGCATTTGTTGAATGAAAATAGCAAAAAGCGCCTTGCGCTGGCAACCATTTGCTAGTATCGAAGCCAAAAATATATCACACCTGCCTCAAATTAGGTGCGTTCTATTTTACCTCCAGAGTAGTGCAGGATATCGATTTGCACGCGAAACAACAACAACATCCAGAACACGAACACTTGTGAATTGAGTGAAGTTCGTATCGTGCTCTCTGTGGAAAGTATTTCGAAAAGTCATGTTAACTGGCATAGTTGGAATTTTCAAAAATTTCCATGTCACCCTGGCAACCAGGATAAATAGTCATACATTTGAAAATGGCGTTGGTTATTCATATGTCAGTTCACATTTTGAAATGACAACTGTCTCGTTTTTTTTATGCATGCACGATACATCCTTCACTTTGGATGAAAAAAACGCTTCTATTGAAATCAACCTACTCTGCGAATTTCGATTTGATCCGATGACTGCCTTGAAGGTTATAGGGGTACAAAGAAATTTAGAGTCACCAGTGGCAAGAGTTTTCATATTTTCGAAAACTTTATACTTGTTGTTTACTGTCACTACAAGATCATTACCGTTTGAAAACTTTACGATAAAATTGCTTCGTAAAGAAATAGCAAATAAATTTAAAACCAGCAATAGTTGGCAGCTCTATAATGGTTTTTTACCTGATTCCTTATGACTGATGCCAATAATTAGTTCCATATATCATTTAAAATTCGTTTTCATTTCATGACTGCACTGGAGGTTATACAGCAAAGAAGCTTTATTTTCCTGAGCAAATTTTTGAAAACCCAAAACCCTTAAATTACCATAGCTGGCAGCACCAACCGAATTTTTCAACCAAACACGGCTTAGAGTAAGGTTCAGCAACTATGTCAATTTCATGAAAATTTGGCAGCTGAATAAGAACTCATAGGGCTTAAAGCAGTTTTTTTTCTGTAAAATTGTTCAAGATGGTACCACTTTCACAGAGTTGCCCGCATTCCAAAATCGCTCCTATCAGAACTGGTCCAGCTCAATACCAATACATTCTGTGGATTTCTTTTGTATCCGATGATTGGGTCGTGAGTTCTCGTTAACATAAGTTTTTGATGTTAAAAATATGGTTAAATTGGAGGAGAGTTACTTTTCTTGCCCGATGTGGAATTTCAAATGCTTTGCTTTGGTTGTATGGACAAAGCATCAAGTTTCTGCATAAGTTGGTTTTTACTGTTAACGACGAGAATTTTCCAATGCCTGCCGTTGCTGCGGGGTTGCCAGCACGTTCTTAAAAAACTACACGAGTCTGCAACTAATGAACCACAATATGCCCTGTAAGTTCTAAATGGTTTGATAATATGAACAAAAGTTATCGCAATTCAAACATTTTCCAATTTTCGAAATCTCATTTTAGGTGCCTAGCGCACACATAGAGTTAAAAATTTTAAAAACAATTATCAGACTCACATTTGGAGCACTTTCGAAATTCATTCCATAAACTTAATTTTTGCGAAAGTTATTTCTTGACAAAAAATAAGTATATTTAAATTATCACTAAAATAGCCGCCGGTGCCAGAAACGTTAAAAATCAATATTTTTTATGAGATCTTGCACTATTTTGCATATGCACTAATGTATCTTGAAAACTTCAGTTCAATCGGAAATCGGATGGCGCATTACTGAGATTTTTCACTGAAATTTTTTAATGATATATACATATACATATATATATATATATATATATATATATATATATATATATATATATATATATATATATATATATATATATATATATATATA
>OX376372.1:95049114-95073344 GCA_947369275.1 Nemotelus nigrinus | reverse complement strand
CGTCAGTTCTCGATAACAGAACTTTCGAGTGCTGAAAATAGAGGTAATTTGGTGATGGGTTGCCGTTCTTGTGCAAATCGGAATTTTAAAAATTTCAATTTGGCATTTGGCATCAAGTTAGTATGTTACTGGGTTCGTGAGCTTGAACTGAACTGAACTGGTCGAATTTTCAATATTTCAGGCGTCCAGTTTGGTGTGTAGCCCTTCTCAAACAGATGCTTGTATTTGCTGATCCGAACATGCTCGCCAACCTTATATTTCGGCCACCCCTAAGTTTTAGTATGATTGAAAGCTGAGGACAGTAAGTTGGATTCATTTGATTTGCTCACGTCAATAGGTCGCATGTTTAGCGTACGATGCACAGTTTTATTGCACTGATTTGCTAAAGCCTTTATGTTTTTAACCAATTGATTTGTAACATTTGCACTGAATTGTCGCCAAACCAGATTTTTTAGAGTTCTATTAAAGCATTCGACAATAGATGGTTTTTTTATGCTAAATGTTGAGTAGTGATTAATATTATATCTTTCCATCAGATGCTAAAAGATTCAGTTGAAAAATTATTTTCCATCATCTGTTTGAAGGTTCTGCGGCACTCTACCACTGCTACTATTGAAAATAGACTGCATGGCGTTTTTTACTTATATTCCAGTTTTGTTTTTGACTCGTATGGCCCATGCATATTTTGAGCAAGTATCAATTACGGTAAGTAGAAATGAATATCCATTGTTTTCAGATCGGTAAGCACCCATTTCAACTAGATCAGCTTGCCATAGATCATCCAATCTTTTTGTCATTACAAGCCGCCTTTTGACATTTTTTCTTGCGGGCTTATGCAGCTCGTTAACAATGTGAGTTTAACTCATCACGCTTCTTTTTACTAATGTTCGAAGAACATTATTACTAATGTTCGAAGAAACTTAGTATTAAACTCGTTTTGCCGAAAATTCATATTTCTTTATAAATATATATATATATATATATATATATATATATATATATATATATATATATATATATGTATATATATATATATATATATATATATATATATATATATATATATATACATATATATATATATATATATATATATATATATATATATATATATATATATATATATATATATATATATATATATATATATATATATATATATATATATATATATATATATATTTATAGCAGCAAAATGATTAAGGGAGATAATCTTTGGAGTGGCTGATCGGATTGAGCTGAAATTTTCGGAGGACATAGATGTATATAACAGGTAAGTCCATAAATTGCAAAAATTTAGATATCTTAAACCTTTTGGCGTCGGCGGGCATTTTATTGAACTTTCAGGTACTCCTATATTTCGAAGCAGTGTAAATTTTTGTTAAAAAAAAGTATAAGGAATAAAAATTTTTATGTTTTTAATTTGTTTATGATAAAAAATTCGAAATTTTGAACCTTATATAGGCGCTGAGTGCCTAAAAGTAGGCAAGGATTTTTTTTCAAATTTCGATTTGTCATAACTTCTAAGAAAAAGAATAAATCATCGTGAAATTTTCAGAGCGTATTTATGTAGACTAGAATTTAACACACATGGGCTTTTGAGTTGATGTGGGAGCCTGCTGTAGCTACAGCAGGCTCCTGAAAAAAAATCCTTTAAATCATCGAGTCTCCTAAAAAATTTTGGATTTTTGAAAATCAATTAGAACTATTGATAAATTTTGGCTCTTGTTCACCAAAAATTTTCATAAACATTTTCAAAATTCCGCGGTAAACAAGAATGGCAACCCGTGATCAAATAACCTCTATTTTCAGCACTCAAAACTTCTGTTCACGAGAACTGACGATCGGCTAATGCGATCAATATGAAATTTATAGGACATGTTGATAATAATTAGGACCAGATCTGATAGAACTGATTTTGCAATACGGGCAACTCTCTGACAGTGGTGCCATTTGGAAAAATCGCTTAGAAAAAAACTAGTTTTTGGCCTATAGCTTCCGATTTAGCCACTAGATTTCAACAAAATTCACGCAGCTAGTGAACATTACTCTAAGATAAATTTCATGGAAATTTGGTTGAAAAATTAGTAAAGGGTCGCCAACTATGGCAATTTTGGTCCCCTAAATATTGTAAATTTGCTCACGATAATAAAGGTTTTTTCCCTATAACTTCCAATGCAGTAACGAAATCAAAATTCATGTAATGATTTGATGTTGCTGCATATCTAGTTTTGTAGGAATTTCGTTGAAAAATCAATAAAGGGTTGCCAGCTTTGATGAATTTCGTAATTTATTTTTATTTCTTTATCGAGCGATGTTGTCATAAAATTTCCAAATGGGAATGATCCTGCAATGACAATTAACAACAAATATTTACGTTTCAAAAATTTAAAAAGTTTGAACGTTGGTAACCCTAAAAATATATTCACTCCTATAAATTACAGCGCAGCCATTCAATCGAAACTAAATTCATAGGGTGGGTTTAACACAACCTGAAGCAGCTCTGGTGCTAGCACATGATTGCCAGCACCAGACAACTCGTAAATATTGCACAAACAGATGCTTCCATTTTGTATTCATGGGCAAAGCATTTACAATAAAATAAGCAACCGACATTTAAATTTTCCGAGTTTTGAAAATTGTTCAGATGGCAACCCCAGACATAATTTAATCGCTCAAACTTTCGATGATATCCTACGATGAAAACGAAATTCAAAGGATAGGCTGATAGCATGTAGTGGTAGACTTATATCTGCTGTGTTGAATAAATATTGCCAGCACTGAGCATTTTCATCATTTGTGTAATAGAAAATGCTGTTAGAAAATGATATTTGTTCCTATGAGTAACAAATGGTTGATATGATACTACAAAGAAGTGTATAACGTCTTCACACATTTTTAAATCCCTCAAAGACAACTTTCTCGAAAATTAGTTTTCTAGCGGTTCTGATGCGCTAGACTTTTATTTTTTACTTGAGTGTAAAGTTTTGTCATTTTTTCCAATATTTTTATATAAACCTGCTCAATTCTCTCCTTACTACTAGAATGCATTTCAGCTGTCCGCTTTTCTAATACCTCGTTATACTGCTTGATAAGCTCAGAGTGATCATTGATAAGCTTTTGTATTTCAGCCTAATAATGTGAATTTGCCTGTTTAACTTTTTCACTTATATCAACAATCATAGATTGTGTAGTTTACTCTGATCCGTAATAAGTTTTCGTATTTCAGTGAATTGCTTAGAATTTGAATAATCAATCTTTGTATAGAAGTCGTGTGCTTTGTTGCGGAACGTTGTTAAATTTGTATCAATATACTGTTTGGCTGTAGCGTCGTTGTTATCAATCAGTTCAGCGAGTCTTTTCAAACGCTTGGATTTTATATCATAGTCACCATCTGTTGTTAGATTAAATATCTGACCGGCTGCGCCTCGTAAACCTTGGGGTCTTTCAACAACGTGACCTAAATAAATACGTCCGAACTTATCAGCACCTATAGCAAGAATGATTGAAAAACTAACTTCGATAATACTTAAATAATGATTTGACCCTCGCGCAACTCTTCAATAATGGAAGCAATCTCGTTATGATGATTATTGCTCCCGGCCTGGGCTGATCCTAGTAGTAAGTGTAATCGTTTAACTAGTTCATTAGGATCGTCCCAGTAAATATAATCAACACGTTCTTCAAGAAGGTGCATCAATCCTTTGCCTTCATGCAAGCTAACATTTTCAATGAGGTTTTTTATATTTTTTTAATATTTATATGACTTGTTCCCAGACACTTGATCAGTTTTTCTTATAGTTTCGAAAGAATGCATTAGTTCTATGTAATATGTATATATAAGCATCCAAATCGAGTTTGGAATAACTTTTAGGATATTTCTTGAATAACAGCTCAGATAAACCAGCAGTACCAAATAGGTTCTATCCGCCACATGTACCGTATTATCAGGCATAAAATCTATGAATGAGTTGCCAGTTTTCAGCTTATGAGTATTGGGATTGATGAATACTCCATATTTAATATCTGAAATTATGTCACCAATCAATTGCATATATTTAGAAACATTTATATTTGTAGAGTTTTGAAGCTCTTGTTCAATCGGTGTTGATGTCAAAGCTGCATTATAAAAATTATCGCTCGTTTGCATTAGACTATCTAGTTTGCGGCTCTTGATAAATGTATCTTCATTATTTGGTTCTTCTTTTTTAACTACGGAAGCGTTCAAGAGATCAGCTGATTTCTTAACAAGCTCTCTGAGATGTTCCGTAATTGGTTTCAAATCTTCTTCCAGTTTCTTATTGCTGATTTTTTTACCAGACTTTAGTGAATTAAACTTTTTTTGTATGCCATTGGAAGTTTTAACAATATCTTGAATAAACTGTTCATTCAACATTTTTTTGTCCTAGCTTTCTTTTGACCTCCTGTTTTTTTGTAAAGTTTAATCGCCATATCCATCTGCTCAATAGAGCTGTTTATCGATTCAATTGGGCTGTTTACCAGAGCTGTTTATCTGTTAAAGAGAGTTGTTTATCGATTCAACTGTGTATCTGCTTAACTGTTAATCTGGTGCTGATTAGCTATCTGTTTAGCGGTTCCGTTTAAGCTGATGGGCCCTGTTTCGCGGTTACGTTCGAAGCAAGTGTTAAATTGATTCCAAATTTGCGATATCGCTAGCTTTTATAATTGAATAAAAGTATCGAACCCTATCCAATATCTTCCCCTTTCAACTCTGCAGTTCTTATCGATCACTAGAAAACCATAATCGTTTTGCCAACACTCACCGCATACGTTGCGGAACTGATTGAATGGCATATCACTATTAACATGATCGTAGTATATATGTCTCAGGTGCATATCATCCTGCTTGAAGATTATAATGAGATTGGCGTTATCTCGTATCAAATGCTTAGGAATTCTAGTGTATGTTTGACATAGGTAAAAGCTGTCAACATTTTGATGTCTTCCCATGCTAAAGTACGCTCGTATATTATGCTGACGCTCATATGCTACATCATCGAGTATGAATACAGAGTTGGATTTTGCTTGTTCTGGAGGAAATATTTCCGAATTATTTCAAAACGTGTAGTAGCCTATGCTTTTTACTCGATCAAGAACTTGACTTAAATATTGATACTTTGGTTGCTGGAAAGACTTTGAATAAATGTAGAGATTTTCGAATTTCAGGCCATTTTGATGGGTTACTAAAGTAAGCATTAAATTAGTTTTCCCACAGTTTGAGGGTCCAACAATCAGTGATCGAATGCTATTTGGTAGTAAGGACCCATGCTTATGTTCACTCTGCCCCTCAGTAATTGAGATATTTTTGACTGATATAGATTCCTGCTGTTTTTCTTTCAAATCGCATTTTTCTCCGTTGACTGTACACACATTTATAAAATTTGCCGCCATTGGATTTGCACTTCTGACTGAAATATTAGTTTGTGTTGAAAAAAGTATAAAAGTGATATGATTACTCATAACAACATCATTGGTATAATGTCGTTCAGTAGAAAGAAGTTGGCAAAAGGAAGCGGCTTACTAAATTGTATTATAAGCAGTCTCCCAACTGAATTACATGCCTAAACGCGGCTATCAATATTACGGCCCCGGTATAAAGTTAAAAGAAAGTTTACAAAGAGGTGATCCAGGAGTAAATCCTTTGGATTAGGACTGTAAAGAACATGATATAGCATATTCTACGCATATAGATACTGAAAACAGAAATATTTCCGATTGAATTTTAGCGGGAAAGGCGTGGGAACGTGTCAAATCAAAAGAAGCTAGTTTGGGTGAACGCGCCAGTGCTTGGCTTTGTGACAAATTTGATGAATGCGAAAGCAAAAGCTGGAATGGGTTACTCATCGCAAATGAAGACGAAGAAGAAAGACTCTCGGGTGAAAAAAAGCAATCTGAGAAAATATCAAATACCATCTTATAAATAAGTGATCAGAAAAACGCGACATATATTAAAACTACGCAATCAACAAAGTACATCGGAAGCCATTCAAACCGCATCCAATGCAATCAAGACCATTCTTAAAAAACGAAAGAAATACATGCAAATTCTTAGGATTATACCTATTCCGAAAACTGGAGGAGTGTTGCCTATTATCCCTATACTAGCTGCTATGGTCTTCGATCGGAGGTGGTTCAGCGATAGCTTAAGTCATTCATTCTGCTCAAAGTGCTAAAAAAAAACTAGAAAAAGCTATTCGACACAATAAAAGAATGGAGGAAGTTGCAGTAGGTCGTGGAATTTATTTGAAGCCGCATAAAAAGGTGCTTAGACTATACCTGAAGCTTTCAAAAAATTAATCGAGAAGCTACCCAATAGGCCGCTGAATGAAAATGAGTTGAATGAATTTTGTAAACGACAAATTACACATTTTAGAGGGGTATTTATGCGTGATACTTTACCAAAGAAACCATGGTTATGTGAACAAGGAATAGTGAATTTGGACAACTCATCTGGACCGGGAACACACTGGGTAGCATAAAGCAAGCATAACCGAAACATTGAGTATTTTAACAGCTTTGGCAATCTTCAACCATCGAATGAAATCATTATGTACCTTGGACGAAACATGAAATATAATCTTGACTGTTATCAAGGCTATAACACAGTAATTTGTGGTCATTTATGCTTATTGTTCTTATAACGAAAACAATGTGAAAATGAATCGTATAAAAAAAAAACTTGTTTACATGCAAATCAGTTATTTTATTTCATACAGTCATGTCTTATGCATTAAGTTTCACCGGAGACAAATCAGTGCTGAGCGTGGACTATTTCCCCGTTCTAGAACTGCAAAACGATAACGTATGTGAACTGGTTGATTTTCAAACCTTTGATTCGATACCGAACGTCGACACAAACAAAAACTTATTCCATATCGAAAACTCGGTCATTGAAATGCCAAAAGGATCATACGAGATTGATGATATTGCAAAGTGTTGTAAATTATAATCGAGCCGGTCACAACGCAAAAGAATTTGTACATCTACACGAAAAATTGGGAGCGGAAAATAAAACACGTTCTGTTATGACAAGACACAATTCAGGAGAGAGCACTTCTTTATTGACAGAAGTAAAAACTTACAGTGGTATACAAAACTAAATTCAACTTTCAATACCCTCACTGAAGATAATTTTGTTAATAATTCAAATACATATCATTTTGCAAAAAACAACAACTTATTGTTTACATAATCCAAAGTCCCTAACAAAATGATTTAGTTTAACACTATTCATCGGTTTTGTCATGACGTCGGCAATCATTTCTTCAGTCCGCTTATATTCCAGTTTGATCATTCCATCCGCCAGTTTTTCTCGTACAAAGTAATTTTTTACATCGATATGCTTCGTTCGGGAATGATAGCTATTATTTGTAGCAAGCTGAATAGCACTTTTGTTATCGCAAAACAATTTAATTGTTTGACAAGCATCTTTGAATATTTCACATTCAAACCGCTTAAGCCATAATGCTTCTTGTATTGCCGCAACCATAGACAAAAATTCTGCTTCAGTTGTGGATAGCGCAATTGTAGGTTGTTTGCGCGTGCTCCATGAGACTGATCCACAGCACGCTTTAAAAACGTAACCAGTTGTAGATCTTCTCTCGTCCAGATCTCCAGCCCAGTCAGCATCACAGAATCCAATAAGCTCTGGATCTGCATCTTTCTTAAACCACAACTCTGTGCTAACTGTACCCTTAAGGTATCGCAGAACTCTTTTTAGCGCTAACCAACGTGGTTTGCCAAAATTCGCGTTGAATCGACTAAGTGAACTCATTGCAAAGCTCAAGTCTGACCTAGTTGCTTGAGCCGCAAACATGATACTCCCTATGGCTTCTTGATATGGAATATTTTCAACTTCGTGCCTCTCATTATCATTTTTCGGGCACATTTCCTTCGATAACCTTTGGTTGACATCCATTGGCGACGATACTGGATTGCAGTTCAGCATATTAAAACGTTTTAAAACGTCTTTAATATAGTTGCTCTGATCAATCGCAATTGATCCATCGTTGCTTCTTGTAATGTTCATTCCAAGGATAGATGATGCAACTCCTAAGTCCTTCATCTTGAAATGAATTGATAATTCTCTCTTTAGTCTATCTCTGGCGTTGTTGTCATTGCTCAAGATCAAAATGTCGTCGACATAGATGGCAAGAATCAAGATGATATTTTTCGAGCATTGAAAATAAATACATTGGTCGGTCAATGACTTATTTAGTCCGAAACCTAATAAAACTCCATTCAACTTTTCGTTCTACATACGGCTTGATTGCTTTAATTCATATAGGGATTTTTTTAGAAGGCAAACTTTCTTACTTCCATCCTCAAAACCCTCAGGCTGGAGTTTATAAATCTCCTCATTTAAGTTTCCTTGCAAAAACGCCGTTATTGCATCCATTTGATGAATATCCAGATTGAATTTAACCGCCATAGCGAGAAGAAACTGAATAGATGAATAACGCACTACCGCTGCAAACGTTTCCTCGTAATCAATACCACGTATCTGAGAATAGCCTTTTACAACTAAACTTGCTTTATGCCGCGCAACAGCTCCTGTAGTGTCACGTTTAATTTTAAAGACCCACTTGCTATCAATTGCATTTCTTCCCTGTGGTAAATCGGTCAAAACCCACGTGCCGTTTTCGATCAGTGAACCGTACTCAGAATCCATCGCTGCTTTCCAATCTAACGCATCAGAACTAGACAGCGCCTCTTTAACCGACACTGGTTCACAAGTTTCGCAGACATCAGCGATGAATACATTTTTCCTGTCTGCAATTCGCTCGGAACGTCTCAGTAACATGTCGTTGTTATCTTCGTCGTCAGATCTGCCATTGTTGTCGTTAGATCTACTATCCGCCTTGCATTTCGTATCAACAAATTCAACATCCAATAATGAAGTCTCATTAGATTTACCCTCACTGAATTCATTATTAGGGTCAATCTCAGTTACAGATTCGACTGTCTTGTGATTTTCAACTGTCGGATAGAAATCAAAATAATTAGAGTGGTTTGACTCATCAATTACCCGACTTCCTCGATTTTCGTTAACATAAACATCTCTGCTAATTGATATTTTTCTAGTCTTCGGGTCATACAGTCGATAAGCCTTCGAGTGCTCACTATAGCCAACAAAGATACATTCTCTAGATTTTACGTCAAACTTTCCACGAAGCTGCTTAGGAATGTGAGCCATGGCTTTGCTCCCGAAAACTCGTAAATATTTGAGGTTTGGTTTGATATCACACCAAAGTTCCTCCGATGTTTTGTTTTTCCCTCTGCATGGGATTCTATTTATCAAGTAAGCTGCGGTGTTAGTGGCTTCAGCCCAAAACTATTCTGAAATACCAGCATCCAACAGCATGCATCGTGCCTTCTCGATAATTGTTCTGTTCATGCGTTCAACAACACCATTCTGTTCCGGCGTATAAGGAGTAGTTTTTTGATGTATAATACCACACTTCTCTAAGAAATCGTTGAACTTTTTATTGCAATATTAAGTTCCATTGTCACTATGTAAAATTTTTATTTTATGGCCACTTTGATTTTTTACTAACGTTTTTAATCTTCGAGATGTCACGAACACTTCAGATTTTTGTTTAATCAGGTAGACGAATACTTTTCGGCTGTGATCGTCAACAAACGTCACAATATAAAGCGCACCACCTAATGATTTACGTGGCATAGGTCCACTCACATCGGAGTGTACAAGCTCTAAAATGTTTTCAGCACGAACTCCAATGTCTTCAAAAGATAATCGTGTTTGCTTTCCTTGCGTGCATACAACGCACTTGTCATCAAAACGGCTTGATAAAGAACCAATGCCAGTTGCTGCCTTTTCAACATTCCTTAAATTTGCTTTACAAGTATGTCCCAATCTACGATGCCATAGTTGGTAATTTACACATGCACTAAGCGCGACTATATTTTTGTTCTCACTAGGAAAACTTTCCAAATTATAAATGTCATACACAAGTGGTACCCTAGCAATCAATTCACGATTCCGGTTGAAAATTTCGCACTTCTTGTCATCAAAAACAACCTTGTTACCTTTCTTCGCCATTTGACTGACTGACAGAAGATTTCCACAAATTTCAGGCACATATAAAATATTGTCCACTTTGATATTATCAATTTGTTTACCATACGAAATTTTCAAATTTGTATTCCCGGCGCACTTCACTGGCAGCTTTGTGTTGTTGCCAATAACAATGTCCTTGGAAGATGTTTCAGTAACTTGTCAAAATTTGACTATTATTTGTCATGTGAGCCGACGCACCCGAATCGATGTACCAATGATTAGATGAAGTCGATTGCGCCACGAGGGCTGCATAAAGCGACTTGTCAGTTTTTTCTTTCTGATTTTTTCTCCGAGGACAGTGCCGTGCAAAATGCCCAATCTCATTACAAACAAAGCATCTTATTTGACATTTTGACTTTCGTTTTTCACGTTGTTTCGTATGTTTTCCCATCAGTGCGATTGAATGCGAATTTACTTTTTACATATTTCACCTCTTGAAGAAGTCTTGTCTTCACGGAATCCGAAGTTAATTTTATAGCTGAGTTTTCGACTGCCATCACTAAAGGCTTGTAGTCGTCTGGTAGCCCCGCTAACATAAGCGATCCGATGATTTCGTCATTGATTTTGAGCCCAGCACGTCTAACCTTAATTGAAGTGGATATCATTTTGTTGATGTAGTCCTCCATGGATTCACATTCGTCCAACTTCAGTTGAACCAACTGCTTCAACAGTTCTACTCGCCGACAAATCCCTTGATCTTCAAAGGCCTTCTCCAAGCGCTCCCATGCATCTTTCGCAGTCTCGCATTCCTGTACATGCGAAAAATTGACCGGATCAATGATTAAAATTAGTTCAGATATTGCTTTCTGATTTAGCGTGGCATCCGCTTCTGTCCCAACAATGCAACTCCAATAATTCTTGATTATCATGTATGATTTCGCAGCCAATTTCCAGGTATCGTAATTCTCTCGAGCTTTCAATTTCTCAACTTGTGAAATCGTTGCCATCTTGGTACTTTTTCGTCGCGATCAAAATCGTCTTAATAACACATCAATAATTATCCGCGAATATCAATTGCATCCGTACTCTGGGCCCATAACCTGTTGTAAACTATAATCGAGCCGGTCACAACGCAAAAGAATTTGTGCATCTGCACGAAAAATTGGGAGCGGAAAATAAAACACGTTCTGTTATGACAAGACACAATTCAGGAGAGAGCACGTCTTTATTGACAGAAGTGAAAGCTTACAGTGGTATACAAAACTAAATTCAACTTTCAATACAAAGTATATACGAACAGTTTTGGGCAGGTCGAAGCAGAATTTACAAGTTTCAATGCTTGCAAATAATAATACACTGCAGGAAGAAATCAAGAGCAATGCGGCAATATATTTCAAAAGGTTGAATTCCATCGGATCACTATTAGGCTTCAGCAAGCAAGTGCTTACACCGAACGTCATCCGTAAATCCGACTTGCCGGTCAATATAATCAAAGTTAATGCAATTTGTGTGGAATGCAATATCATATCCAGGTCATATTCCAATAGTTCCAAAGTGCATACAGCCCATGAGTTTTCTCCAAAAGTTGCACCAGGGTATAAAATAATTGAAGTTCCAAAAAATGTGATATATTTACCGGTGAACTCCAGACAGATAAGTACAATCACGCTGAAGCTTGTTGATCAAGACGGAGATCTAGTGAATTTTCGAGGAGAAAACATAACAATAAGACTTCATTTGAAACCGATAGACTATGAAGGTTTATAATAGAATTGTGAATAAAAACCCTGGAGTACACACAATTGATAGCATTCATTCAGCATCTTTTGAACATCAAACAACATAAATTAAACGAAGAAGAAGAACCCTTTTAAAGGCCTATAATAAAAGGTTTCTCATTTCCCAAAGATTAACAATGAAGCAAAATTGAATTCTTCACAAAATGGCCGACATACTTCAAGTGGCGGAAAGTGTTAGTTATGATAACAGCATATCAAAAATCGAATATCATAGCTCTTCGCCATTTGTTAGTGCTCTTAACAACAATGATGAAATTCGTATTGCTATTCAAAACCAAGATCTCTTTTTGTTGCCGTGCGGGAGTCTCGCTTACATCGAGGGACAAACATTCAAAGGAGATGAAATTGTGAAACCTAACGATCTTCATTTAACGAATAACGTGATCGCTTTTTTGTTTGAAGAAATCCGCTACAATCTGAATGGTATCGAAATCGATCGTGCTAAAAACCTAGGTTTGACGTCGACAATCAAAAACAAAATATCATTATCAGAGAATGAGAGCAAAATACTACTTAACGCATGCTGGTTGATCACTAATTTAAACATAAATTCAGATGCACTTTTTAATTTTTGCATTCCACTGAAAATACTATTATGTTTTGCCGAAGATTTAAAAAAAATTTCTAATGATTGCACAACACAAGTTGGTGCTGATTCGATCCAGAACTGACCTGAATTTACAATTTTGCAATACCGAACCGCCATGTTCAATGAAGATTTCCAAGTTGCAATGGCATATGCCTCACGTTAACGTATCTAATCAAGATAAGCTCGGTTTGCTGAAAATAACCAAAGCTGATCGTTTTTTGGACATTGACATCATATATGGTCAATGAAAACATCAAATTAATTCAAGAAGCCGCGCTATGTAATATTCGCTTTTCAAAATGCTCGAAAAAATGACAAGGCAAAAGATATATCCAAATTTGATGCATGTCACTTGATGAATTTCAAAGTTCATTTGAACTCGGAAGTTTACCCATATCAGGATCTGAACATTAAATTTTATAAGGACCATCTTGCTTTACTGGACAATATGTATTGCGAATTCGAATCATCTTACCACAATAAATCACTGCAACCGCTGATAAGTCGAACACAACTCAAATCAATCGCGCCTCGGCAAAACGAAGCAATTAAAGCAGGTCCCGTGGATGTTCGAGTGGAATTCCAGACATCGCAAAACATTCCTGAAAACACGTCTGCATACTGCCTACTGATGCATGATAAGCTATTCACATACAATCCTCTCACAATGCAAATATTGACGCATTAAAATAGTAAGGGAATTAAGAGAATACATTTTTTTACATCATTAACTATTTTCCATCATAGGCTAGATAGCTGACTCATCATCAAGCATCAACTCTCTTCAGGGATTAATATATACAAAACAAAAATGTGCAAAACTCGAATGATAATAATAAATGTAGCTTATGAAAAAAAAATAGTTTTTCATTATCTATATGTGGGTCAGTGGTGGCTCCTCAGAGGAAGCAAGGGAGGCAGTGCCTCCTCGGTAAAATTTACAAAATACTTATACATATAATAATATTGAAATAATTGAAATAATATTGAAATAATATTGAAGTTCCTAACAAAGCATTTTGCACCCAAGTCTCCACTATTTTTCTCAACTCTAGCAGCCGAACAAATACAACGCGAAATCAATTCTCTGCTCAGACCAGAGCACTGCCTCAGCGCAAAACATAAAAAAATGTACCAAAAAAAGAATACCGAAATCAGTTTTGTATCCAAAATGATCCATCAATCCTAGCCACCATATGGCACATCGACTTCGAGCACAACGAAAACGAAGGAAGGAAAATGAAAATGAGGCAGATTCACATCTGCCTCATCTATTGCATTTTTATCAATGAAAATGTTGTAGTTTGTATTTTCCCGTCATTCATAAATGGTCAAATTTTTGAGTATTCAATATGGCAATAGGGAACTCAAAGAGGCAAGCCTCAAAACAAGCAATGTATGTGCTTTGTTGTTCTCTAGCAAAGGCAATTATTTTAGGGCAAAGGAGGAAAGTAATGGGCAAATTAAGGGCTATCGAAATTAATAATTCTGAGGTGCTTGCATTTATATTTCGTCAATGCTTAAACAAACTACTGAATAAAACGATAAATAATTGAGATATGAAGAGAATGAATAATTAATTCATAGATATTTCCAAAGAAATTATTTGTTTGTGTTTAAAGGAAACATTATTGTTTTTGTATGAATGCGCTTAATTTTTGATTTGGTAATGTGGTTGATCTCTGAAATTTAGTTTATAACCAGTGTAAAACCAGTACATATAAAAGTGTTCAACGTGTTTTATCGTGTATTTTAAGTAGCATTGAAGAATTTTTACTTGCATTCTAAAACTATCCTGCTATTATTGATTTCAATTATTGTCATGTAAATCAATTGTAGTTGTGATTACTTATTCATTGATAAATACTCAAAATAAATTTTATGATGACAATTCAATCAGTAAACTTCTCCGCGACATAAAAATTATAAAAATCGAAAGCCAGCTCCAGAGTTCAAAATAATTTGAGCCGATAGGAATGTTAAGCGTTCATTTAATATAGAAAGGTATAAAAATATGTTCTGGTAGCTTTACCGATAAGAAACTTCTTCGTATGATTCGAACTCCAATAACAATGTGTGGTCAAAGCAACGTTTCAATAATTTAGAAAACATAAATGGTACCCTACAAAATGTAATTAAGATCTCTCAATGAATCGAAATCGAGGTGAATGAAGGATATGATATAAAGAATGAAATAAAACACTAATCCCTAAAATAGTTTATTGACATAACGTTACTTTAACCAGCAAGCAGAGGTTTGTAATGCATTTGGCTAGGTAAGAAATGTCGGTTAAATCAAGTTCTCAAGATGGACTTTTGCACCTCATGAACATAACTCAATCTCTCACTTTTCAAAATATACTTCGTCAACCTTCTTTTGAGTGCATGATGTCCATTTATGGTCTATTCCACAATCGAAAAAAACTTTAAAGTAGGCTCTTTGTCTTGTACGTCAATAAAATAATCTGGAAAATTTACTATAATAGATAAGTTTACCATAATAAAATTAAATTCATGTCATTTTTTACGTTGAAAAGAATTAAGGCTAGTGTTCTCAAAATATCATGAGTAAACACGCTTATTGGAATTATCGCTGCTAAGTTTTGAAAAACATTTTTTCAAGAAATTTGAGGATTAACGCAGCTGTATGACAATTTCGTTCAAAATTTGCCAAAAGAGAGCAAAGAAAACTTTGCTTTCAAATAAAATGTTTTTACAGCGTAGTTTGCATCGTATTTTATGACCTCACCCTAAAGTTCAAAAATATGCATTCGATATTATATTAATATAATATTATTGGACTTTACTCGAATGTTTTTCAAATTCACTGCCTCCCTGTTTCAAAATGTCACGAGCCGCCACTGATATATATATATATATATATATATATATATATATATATATATATATATATATATATATATATATATATATATATATATATATATATATATATATATATATATATATATATATATATATATATATATATATATATATATATATATATATATATATATATATATATATATATATATATATATATATATATATATATCATCAAAAAATTTCAGTGAAAACATCTCAGGAACGCGCCATCCGATTGAACTAAAATTTTCGGGACACATTGATGTATATGCAGAATAGTGAAAATCTCACAAAAAATTAATAATCTTTAACCATTTGGCGCCGGCAGCCATTTTAGTGATATTTTTAATATACCTATTGTTCTGTGCACAAATAGTTTTTGCAAAAATAAAGTTGACAAATAAATTTCGAACGTGTTTTACATGTGAATCGGATAATGTTTTGGAATTTTTTAACCCCATGTGTGCGCTGGGTAACTAAAAAGAGAACGGGAAAACTTGAAAATTTTTAAACTACGATAACTTTTGACAGAGCTATTCAATCATTCTGAAATTTTCAGGACAAATTGGTATTATTTAGTTCTAGATTTGTGTAGCTTTAAATGAGCACGCTGGCAGCCCTTTAATAAGGGCAGGCACTGAAAGTGAAAACCGCCAAATCATCGTCTCTCTTGAAAAAATGCAGTTTCTCCAAAAAAAGCCACTCATATGTAAATTTTGTGCTTTGGCTACATAGACAAAAAAAAATTTGATATGGTATAACGGGCATCAAAAACTTCTGTTCACGGAAACTCACGATCCGATATGCAGAACTTATTGAAACTTGCAGAATCTATTGGTCTTATATAGGACCAGGTCTGATAGAAGTGATTTTGAAATGCGGGCGATTCTGTGCCAGTGGTGCTATCTTGAAAAATCACTAAAAACGACAACTGCTTTTAGCCCTACAGATTTTGATTGAATCGTTCGATTTTAACGAAATTCACACAGTAGCTGGACCTTATTTAATACCACGTTTCGTAGAAATTTGGTTGAAAATGCGGGTTTGAGCTGCCAGCTATGATAATTTTGGTGTCTTAAATTTGAAAAAATAAAAATTTGGAAGTGAAAACATTCAAACCATCGAATATCCTAAAAAATGTCCGTTTCTTACAACAAAACCAATCTGTATACAAATTTTATGCTTTATGTACACGTTCAAAGTAAATGGTAACATTGGAAATTTCATGTCGGACAAGAACGGTAACCCTTTCCCTGTTAACTTTTATTTTTAGCATCAAAAACTACTGTTCACGGGAACTCACGATTCAATAATCAGATACAATTGAAATTTACAGAATGCATTGGACCTAATTAGGACCAGGTCTGATAGAAGCGATTTTGAATTGTAGGCAACTCTGTGCCAGTGGTGCCATCTTGAAAAATTACAAAGAAAAAAAAACTGCTTTTTACCTATGAAATGTGAATAAGTAACCAAATTTTCATAAAATTGACACAATAGCTGCACCTTACTCTAAACTCTGTTTGATAGAAATGTGGTTGAAAAACTCAATTGGTGCTGCCAGCTATGGTAATTTCGGTGTCTTTGGTTTTGAAAATTCGCTCAGGAAAATAAAACTTTTTGCCCTATAACTTCCAGTGCAGTCATGAAATCAATACGAATTTAATACAATTAATGGAACCTATTTAAAACATTATTCAGGCCAAATTTGGTTGAACAGCCACGATAGGGATGCCAGCTCTTGTTGGTTTTGTGTTTGTTTGCAATACCTATATTAAGCGGCTTTATCGCAGAATTTTCAATATGTAATGATATTGTTGTGACAATAAACAGCAAATATTAAGCTTTCGATTAGTTGAAAAAACTCGCTGCAAGTAACTTTTAATTTCTTTATACTCCTATAACTTCGAATGTAATATAACAACGTGAAGCAGATGTGATATATTCTTGGCTTTGATACTGGCGAAAGGTTGCCAGCACGAGTCGGCTGTGCTACTTTTGTATCAATAAATGCTTACAGTTAGTATTCATACCGGAAACATTTACAATGAAAATAAATAACCAATGTTTCAATTCCCCAAGTTCTGCAAATTTGTCGGATCGCAGCCCCAAACACCAACTTCAGTTACAGTGCTGCAGGCACTGAGCATTTTCTTCATTGATGTTATATGAGATGCTGCTTTCAAAATTTTGTGAAATAAGGAACTGATAACGAATATATTTAACCCGTGTTTTGCTCTCATAAACGTTGAAACTCATGCTAGTGGTAATATCTGAAACCTTCTACCATATGAGTTATAATGCATTCTTCAGACCAAAGTAAAACGTGGCATTAGAAACAGCTTGGCCGTAATAAGCAGCTCATGTGGTGGAATATGCACTCAAAACCTGCACGATTCTTCTACTGTTCTTCGAACATTAGTGTTTCTAGCGGTTCAGGTGCGCTAGAGTTTTTTTAAATCTTCGTCTGAAAACTCTATTCCGCTCAGCAAAAGTGACACAAAATCCATTATGTTAATCGGTTAAGCTATTGGCAGTTCTCCATTTATTTCCACACCATAGTCTTTTAGATGAAGCGTATGCACGGTAGACTTGATCCCCGCTTTTCTTTCCCGCTCTCGTCTTAAGCTATGTGCAGGATATATGTATTCGTCAATCATTCTCAATAGCTCTACGTGATTTCTTTTCGACCTCGGAATCTGGCCAATTATATAATCAATAAAGTCCTGAAGCGAGTTAAACTTTTTGTTTGATTTTAAATAAACTTTTTCGGTGATTTTCTCGCCTTGGTAAACATGTAAGCAGAAATCTTCAATCTTCTTAGAATCACTGATGTCGCGAATACTTCCTTCATCTCGATCTTTTTCGATATGTTTGAAAATCAGTGCCTTAATTGATGTCAAATAGTAGTTATAGAAGTCAGGTTTAGTAACCAAGAAAAATGACGATAGGAATGTTGAAAACTTGATATCGTTTTTTTCATAGCAAAGTCTGCGTAAAGTAGCATCACTCCATCTTAAGAGAACAAAATTTTTTTCAAAGACATGATTTTTACAACTATTTCTGTTACTTTAGGCTTGCTGGATTCTGCTGCAGTTGATCGTCGACTTCTTTTCATCATACTAGTTTTTTGCTTCGGTACTGCCAATGGAACGTTTAAAAACACTGCTGGTTGACACAGGTTTTTCTCTTCCCCACTTTGGTAACATTATCTCTGTTATTCCAACACGGCAACCTCTTTCAAGCTTGCAGGACGTTGGTAGTTTATTTTCGAAAGATGATAGTGTGTTCTCAGGGTAAATGCTCAGAGAGCGATTGCTTAAAAGGCATACGTAGAATTCATCATCTGTTACTCTTACAGGCATTTCAAATTCTTTCCCAAGCCAGATCTGATACACTCGAGCTACGTACTTTTTACTAATGTTCGAAGAACAATCGTATTATTTCGCCGAAAATTCATATTTCTTTGTTTATATATATATATATATATATATATATATATATATATATATATATATATATATATATATATATATATATATATATATATATATATATATATATATATATATATATATATATATATATATATATATCAGCAAATCGGTTAATAGAAGTAATCTTTGGAGTGGCCGATCCGATTGAGCTGAAATTTTCGGATGTCGTAGATGTATGTAGTAGGTAGGTCCATGACTTGTTCGAATTCAGTTATCTTTAGCTTTTTGGCAGCACCGGGCATTTTAGTGAATTTTCAGGTACTCCTATATTTCCAAGCAGTGTGAAATTTTTGTAACAAAAAGTATTGGAAATAAAAACTTATTATGTTTTAGGTTTGCTCATTATAAAGAATTGGAAATTTTGAGCCGTGTGTAGGTGCTGAGTGCCTAAAAGTGGGCAAGCAATTTTTCTCAAATTTTGATATGTCATAACTTCTGACAGAAACATTCGATCATCGTGAAATTGATAGAGCGTATTGATGTAGGCTAGAACTTAGCACAAATGGATTTTAAAGACAGTGTAGGTAACTCTGTAGCTATGGCAGGCTCTTAAAAAAAAATCCTTCAAATCATCGACCTTCCTGAAAAATTTTTGCATTTTGCCAAAAAACTCAAATCATTGATAAACCTACATTTTTGTCCATCACGTCAGATTAAAATTTTCTAAATTCCGATTCGCAAACCAAACTACCTCTATTTTCAGCACTCGAAAGTTCTGTTCACGAGAACTGACGACCGGGTTATCCGATCATAGTGAAATTTACAGGACATGTTAATATTAGCTAGGACCAGGTCTGATAGAAGTGATTTTGAAATGCGGGCAACCCTGTGCCAGTGGTACCATCTTGAAAAATCACTGAGAAAAAATAACAGCTTTTTGGCATATAACTTCCGATTCAGCCATCAGAATTTGACAAAATTCATACAATACTTGGACCTTACTTTATGTAACATTTGGTGAAATTTGGCTGAAGAATTAGAATAGAGCTGCCAGCTATGGTGATTTTTGTCTCCTAAATTTTGCAAATTTGCTCAGCAAAATAAAGTTTTTTCCCCTATAACTGCCGGTCCAGTGTAGCAATCAGAACGAAGTTTACGCAGTAAATGAACCTTAATATGAACCAAATGTCGTAGAAATTTCGTACGAAAATCATGAAAGGGCTGCCAGCTATGACCATTTTGTAATTTTGTTTAATTTCTTTACTGAGCGATTATGTCATTAGATTTGCAAATGGAAATGATCCTGCAATGAAAATTAACAACAAATATTAACGCTTTAAAAAGTTAAATAGTTTTGAGGGTGGTAACCCTAAAATTCTTTTCACCCGTATAACGTCCAGCGCAGTGATTCAATTGAAACGACATTTACTGGTTGGGTTTAACTTAACGTGAAGCAGATTTGGTATGTTTTTTGCTTTGCTGCTTACACAGGGTAACCAGCATTAGCCATTTCCGTAAATATTGCACCAACAGATGCTTCATAGTACGTTCTCATATGCAAAGAATTTGCCATAAAAATAAGAAACCAATTTCGAAATGTTCCGAGTTTTGAACATTTTTCGGATGGCAGCCTCAAACAACGTTTAATCGCTGAAAATTTCGATAAAATCCTGCGATGAGAACGAAATTCAGAGGATAAGTTGATTTAAGTATGAGTTTGTTATGGTAAACTAATTGCTGCTTCGTTCGGACTGCCGAACGGACGCTTCGTTCGGACTACTTCGTTCGGGTTGCCAGCACTGAACATTTTCATCATTTGTGTTATAGTTGAGTTTTGTTGCTTTGGATAAGGAATGGTTGATATGATTCTACAAAACAGTGTTTTACGTCTTTCCACACTTTTTTGTCACACAAAGAAAATTTCTTCGAAAATTAGTTTTCTAGCCGTTCAGGTGCGCTAGAGTTTTTTTCTTTTAGTCTCTCACTCTGTCAAACAGGATGTTTTCTGACGGGGTGATCAGCCATGTATTGATTAGGATCCCATCGAGAGGGTCTTAATATGGAGTGACTAGGCAGCTCCTGCCTTTCCATATCCGCGATACTTTCAGAATCTTCGTCACCTTCTTCCTCCATTTTAAAGACATTGAACCCCAAATTATCAAGATTGTCAATTTCACCTAGAACGTCTTCTACCTCATCAGGGCTCATATCAGCTGGTACTGTGTATTGTGTGATTCCATCATCACCAGTTAATATCCTATAATCTTTGTCAGTTGAAGTTTTCCTAAATTTCCATGGTGGCTTCAGACTTTTCGCTATTCCACTTGCCGATAAACGACGCTTAGCTGCAACCGATAATACACTCCTTGGAGGTGTGATTTCACCTAATGATTCAAACAATTTTTCCACTCGTACAGGTGTAGTTTGCGTAGGTTTCTCATCTCTAAAAAAATAATTAAGTTTGTGTCGTGTTGTCTCGTAAGCTTTTCTGTTGTTTGCGTACATGCTCGCTCGATGAAGGCAATTGAGTTTTTCTTTCTAGAAATCCTTTACTTCTACGACGGGTGTTTAAAAATTTTATAAGTTCGTTTCGATAATGATACCATTTGTCTTTATCGCTGAATTTTTCACTTTTCAATATCTTATTCATTGCCTTATCGAACACGCTCTGGTTATTAGAACTTTCAATAGTGTTTTTCAATTTCGCATATACTTCAGGAGACAGAAGTAGCATTTTATTCAGATTACTGTTCCTATACATATTTCTCAATTAGTGAACCAATCACCCCTGAAAGTACACTTCCCAGCAGTATGGGTGAAAATCCGCCTTGTTGAATTAATACTTTACGTTTTGCGGAACTGACCGTTTAGCATCGACAAGCTTACGCATACACCTTTTATATTTACAGAGACGGTTATATAACTTTCCACGAGGTCTGTGGTTTCCATTCAGCGTATTCAAGGTGATTTCACAAAGTGTTTTAATTACCTCTGTGTCGGCATTCTTAAGTATAGCGTTTCTCAAACCCGGTCGAGCATGACTAAGAACGTATAACATATGCTTGTTGTCTTTTAATCGCTTCATTCGTGACACCATTCTCCTGCTTTAAACTATCCTTTGAGCAATAGCATGTTACACAGTTTTTGTTATATAAATCAGTACGGAAACATTATATATCATTCGTATTCTGAGTCAGGTCTATTAATAAATAGCTGTGTGGCGCCTGAGTGATTTCTTTATATATTCTCACAAGCTCCTTGCTATTTTCAGGGTAAATTTGTTTTGCAAGATGAGGAAATTGAGTTTTATCACGCGGATTCTTGAAACATACCAGATATTTACAGTTCAATGATATGTCACGGCAAAATTTTCCCTGATGATATACATTTTGTGTTATTAATATAACCGAAAAATTCCTATGATGTGGTCCTTTGGTGAATAGTTCGCAAACTTGTCTTAAAAACGCGTTTAACACCATATCGTCCAAAACAATAAGTATCGGCTCATTTGCATTATTCACAAACTCTTCTGGAATCGTACTTAAGTATTCGATATTTTTAAAACTTACTTTTGTTGGAACAGCTTGAGTTTCAGCATTACACCAAATAACCTTCTTCACCCGAGGCTGTATCATAGAGTGATTTCTAAGAAGTGTCTCTATAAAACTCGTCTTGCCACATCCAGACGGACCTGCAACCATCATTGTGAAGGGGTGAAAAAAATGCATCATTTTTGCAAATTTTCACAGATTTTAACATAAAAAGAAGTAAACGACCTATATTTATACATTTGAGCGTTATGAGTAGAAGACAAATTGTCAACGAGTTACACAGACCTGCTCGTAAAAATTTTAAACGACGTCGGGTCACTATCTGAGGTATTGATGATTTATGGCAGGCGGATTTGGTTGATATGAGTGCATACTCATCAGAGAATTGAGGCTACAGATTTCTTCTTACAATAATTGACACTTTTTCCAAGTGCGCTTGGGCATTACCAGTCAAAAATAAAAGCGCTAATGAAGTGACGAAGGCAATGGAAACAATTCTCGAACAAAGACGTATTTCCAGAAATTTACAAACAGATGACGGAAAGGAATTTTTCAATAAAAGATTTCAACATATTATGAAAAAGTATGAAATTAGCCACTATTCAACATTAAGTGCATTGAAAGCATCGATTGTAGAGCGCTTCAACAGAACTCTAAAGGGTATTATGTGGAAGAACTTTAGCATGAATGGAAACTACCGATGGGTCAATTCCTTACATAACCTAGTTGCCCGATACAACAAAACCAAACATCGGGTTATTAAAATGCGCCCAATAGCTGTTAACACATCAAACGAAGTGCAATTAATCTCGGATGTTTACAATAAAGTTAAGGTTACATCACAACCTAAATTTAAGGTTGGCGACCATGTCCGCATAAGTAAGCATAAACAGATTTTTGAAAAAGGCTACACCCCTAACTGGTCGACGGAAATATTTAAAATAAAAGATGTCAGAAAAACACAGCCCCGTACATACACATTGGAAGATTACGAAAAAAAATTTAATTCAAGGAGGACTTTATGAAACAGAGCTAGCTCCAGTAAAATATCCCGACACATACCTTGTTGAAAAAAATATAAAAAGAAATGGCAGTAAAGCTTTTGTAAAATGGCTTGGCTTTCCAGCTCACCACAATTCTTGGATTAATATAAAAGACGTCTTGTAACGACTGAAGCTAACAGTCAACATGCTGAAATTGAAATACGAGTACGCCCAATTCAAAACCTAAGCTAATCTGGCTATAGATGAAAGGAAAAGTTCAAAACTTGCACGTAGTGGATTTTTTTACACCAACATAAAAGATCTTGTGAGCTGTTACTTCTGCTCGTTACTTATGAGCGCCACTACTGCACCAGATGACATTGAAACCAAACATTTACGACTATCACCAGAATGCTGCTACGCCAACGAAAAAGATTTCTGTGGACCTTATGACATTCCTATTGTAGTGAACAAACAGAAACAAACACCTATTTTTAACTATTGCTGCAAAATAATAGGTAGTTTTCTTTTTATAATGATTAGTTGTGGAGTTTTCATTGATCTATATTTAGCATGTAAAAGATTGTATGACATGAATCATAAGTAAAAAATGTTTGTGTTTATTACTACTATATCGTAGCATGCCTGAATAAAAAAACTTGATTTCAAAATGTAAAATTCTTTCATTCATTAATCAAAGATTGTGTACAAATCAACACGGAAAATCATCATCTTCCGCAAAAAACCTGCACCCATTCGTTCATACGTGAAGGTGCACAAAAGAAAATCAAATTACGCTACTGACTACCGTTTGACTGTTGACGACGTCTTAATCGGATTATCTCGACCGACATGAACACATTTTTTTCATTCACGAGATCCACAATGAGTCCAATATAGCGACTGAATTCTTGGCGCCATCGTGTTTGGTGTCAGATCAGCTAAAAAAACGATTTACATA
>OX376372.1:95018176-95048914 GCA_947369275.1 Nemotelus nigrinus | reverse complement strand
AAAACAAACAAGTTAAATAAGTAGCAAACAAATGAAAAAAAGTAACAAATAGATTAATAAATAACAATCAATAAATAAAAAACACAACAATAAATAAAACATTGACAAATCCGAGAACGGAAAATGATGCGCCAGTCTGAATTTCCGAAATTGGAGGCTGCGCTGTATAAGTGATTTTGGATCAACGATCAAAAAACATACCGATGTCTGCGGAATTGCTGAAGGAAAAGGCAAAAATTTTTCACAACAGAATTCCAGAGAATGCAAATGGAGTCAATGCAAGCAACGGTTGGTTCATAAAATTTAAAAAGCGAAACGGGATCCGACTTCTCAAAATTTGTGGATAAAAGCTGTCAAACAACGCAGCTGCCATTGACCAATTTGTTGAAAAGTGCCATTCCAAAATTAAGGAATTGCAATTGAAGCCAGAACAGATATACAATGCAGATGAGTCTAGCTTGTTCAGGAAGCTTCTTCCAGAAAAACTTTGGTGAATTTCCGGGAAACTTCAGCACCTGGACGGAAAACTAGTGAGGAGAAGATAAGTTTTCTAGCATGTACCAATGCAACCGGAACGCATTAAGTTAAGGGGTTACCCCCACTTGTAGCGCAATAAAATAGGTCATTTTCATGAATTTTTTTTGACAAAACTACAAAACGTTTTGAAACGACTGTTATATTTTCTTAAAGTACATACTTTAAACATCTTTCAGTAATTTTTTTATTGAAAAATATTACATGATTTAATTACAAATGGCCGTCAAAACAATGGAATTTTAATTTTCACCTTTTGCGGTGACCAAAATTGTGTCGAACTGGATCATCTGAAACAAAAAATAGCGATGGACTTAGTTAAATAACAGTATAAACTAGTGTTTGATCGAAGGATTTAAAACAATAACCATTTTTCACTTAAAAAAATGGTCGTCTTTTGGCTATAAAACGGCCATTTTTTATTTAAATAAAAAATCGAACAATCAAACACTACATTTTTATGTATTAAATAAGCTTGTTAAGTTTCAAAAGATCGGTTCAGTAGTTTTCGAGTAATTTTGGTCACCGACTTCAAAGATGTCATTTCGAGAAAAACGCGTTTATAAGTATAAGTAACGGTTGTATAAGCAACAGTTTCTTCTCTTTGAACGCTCATATCTCGGTTAATTATGTTTGGATCGACTTGAAATTTGAAGGACGTATTCTCAGATAGTTATACTTAAAAAAAAAAATGCAACAAAATAAACGAAAAACTTCAAAATTACAAGTGGGGGTAACCCCTTAAGATCCTAGTGATAGGAAAAGCCAAGAGAGCCAAGAAAGCTGGAGATCTTCCTGTGGTGTACAGAAACAGTGGCAACGCTTGGTGTAATGTTGGGTCGCCTCCTCGCGGTGCACCCCGGGTAACGCCAAATGGCCCAACAACAACCGGTACGACTCGGCTTTTCTCATGGCTTTACGATTTGATTGATGATTGGAATTTCTGGCAATGGCAGTGAGGATTTTTTATGGCATGACCTGGCTTAGCTTAATGGTTCAAGGCACGACCGATGATTAGCGAAAAATGTATCTGGGCTGGCGTTTATGGCATTCTGGACCTAGTCGAGTTATGCGCGGTACCGCTGGAGTGAAATCCGAGCGTGAACGGCTCCAGGCTAATGTCATGCCGTCTCCGTCCCGTTAAAACCTGGCAAGTCTCAAAGTACGTTTGAAGCCCGCACCGTTGAGTTGGTGGTGCAGGTTCGGTTGACATTGTTCCCGATTAGCACTGACCTGGCTCTGAGATCCAGCCCCATGAAGGCTGGTGATCAACTCTCGCGTCGGCCTCCCTGCTTCGCATAGATTACCACGAGGTCATTAAGGCGACTGCACATGCGGGTGGAGATAGCGGCTCTGAGTTGGGACCCAACATAACTGAACATGTTGCATAAACAAAATAACACAAAAGATAAGACAGACGGACAACAGAACATGAGAGGACAGCGGCAACGCAGGGCGAAAGAGGCGTCGCCATCGACCGTTTTGCGTTTGCGAGGAGACCAAGGTCCAGAAAACCCCCCTCCGACGCACAATACAACGCAAATAGAGGGATTGATTGGTTCCGGATGCGCAGTATAGGTGCAGGAACCTCAAACTGCTGAACCCTCTCGCAGTGATCTGGAGACCAAAAAGTCATCAACGGAAAGCACTGAAAGAAGAGCTCCAGAAGAAAATATGCCACTTGCACGTGTGTCCCTAGGAGGGAGTACATAAAGCGTGAGCGAGTGGCTGAGGAGGATATGTTGAAGAAGTGTCAGAGCGCCAGAAGTGTTGAAGAAATGCTTCAAGCTGCCAACGTGCAGAGAAATATTTCAAAGCACGTCAAGGACGGTATGTTGGAGTTGGAGGAGGCTTTTGAGGTCATTTTCACCTGCCGAACGAACTGGCAGAAGGCGGAGGTAGATTACAAGCGGTCTTGGAAGAAAAGATCGCTGAGTCAACCACTGTTGCAGGAGACCCGGGGGTAGATCGGCCACGGCAGAATAAGCGCGTGGCTGAATCTAGCCCTGAAGATATTCAGGAAGTCCAGGTGAGGAAGGAGGTGCCAGTTTCGGACCTCAGGAAGTGGGTGACGGTAACCCACTAGAAGAAAAGGGAACCGTCGCAAAAACACCAGAGACTCCCGCTGGGACGGAAAAGGCACAAAAGGAGTATATACCACAGGGCAATAAAAAAGTAGTGGGGAAGAGAAAAAAAGAAGAATGGCAGACAAAGACAGCGAGGGAAAAAAATAGACGCTGTCATAGTAAACCGGCTCCGGGAAGGACCTACGCGGAGGTCCTAGGGGCCATAAGCCAAGGTGTTTCCCCGTATGAAACTGGTACGCTAGTAAAGCGTATCAGAAAAACAGCAGAAGGAGGGGTCCTTTTGGAGATCGCGCGCTGTGATGACCGCGCAAAATTGCAGGATTCGATCCGGGCTGCCGTTGAGGGCCAGGAGGACGTGAAGCTTGTCACTCCTAGAGTCAAGATCGAGCTTCTCGACCTCGATTGCCTTACAGTCAGCGAAGAGGTGACATCCTCATCAACGCGAGGCTGGAGAGGAAGGAGCCGGCGAGGTGAAAACCACACTCTTCCCTCCTAACACATCCAAAATCCTCAAGTCTGGTCGAGTCCAGGTAGGAATGATAAGTGCCCGAGTGCGAAGGTGGGCTGAGGTGACACGCTGCTACCGGTGCCTAGGCTACGACCACACAAGGCGTAGCTGCATGGGTCCGGACCGGAGCACCAGCTGCTGGAAGTGTGGACTGGTTGGGCACCGGGCAGGAGACTGCTCTGCACAGGCTCAGTGCATATTATGCACTGAGAAACATGGCGTGAATGACGCCAAGCATCTGTTGGGGGATCGAGTGCGTCTCGAGTTTTTAGAGACGCACTCCATGCCAAGAAAAAGCAGGGTAGGATATGAGAGTCCTTCAAGGCAACCTGCAGGGCTGCAGACGACCTCCTCACGCAACTAGTCCGCGAACATAAGGCTCAGATCATATTGATCAGCGAGCCTTATAGAGGGAGGAACTCGTCCGCTTGGCTAACAGATGCTACAGGGTACGCGGCGATCTGGATCGCTGACGGGCAGAGGGCTCGCATCGGCGCCCGCAGCTCAGGTAATGTTCACGTGTGGATGACATACGGAGAGATCACCTTTGTAAGCTGCTACCTGTCTCCGAATGACTCAATACAGGAATTCGGAGTCAAACTTAGCTCACTAGAAAACTCTCTCCGCGGTATCGCTGGCAATGTCATCGTAGGGGGTGACTTTAATGCAAGGGCATTGGAGTGGGTATGCCCACCGAAAACACTCGCGGACGGCGCATAGTCGAGATGGCATCGAGGTTGGGTTTGTTGGTGTTGAATACGGGTTCGACGCCAACATTCCGAAGGCCCGGTTTTGGCGAATCCATTTCCGATGTCACCATGGCATCGGAGAGACTTGCGGCACTTGTCAGCGATTGGACGGTGATGGAATATTACACTGCAAGTGATCATAACTACATCACCTTCTCAATTGCTGAGAGCAGGCAAAGACGCCAAGGCTCTTTCTGTAGGTGGCTAGGCTGGAATGCCGCTAAACTTAACAGGGACGAGATGGTCGCATCGCTCGTTCCGAGTTTGGGAGGGGAGCCTCTAACATCTGGGTCCCCAGTGACACGTGCAGCAGCAGAGACCGCTGCTGACAGAACCATGGGGTGGATTCACAGGGCGTGTGAGGCTTCAATGCCCAAACGGAAACCCTTTCGTGGGAGGCAACATGCGTACTGGTGGAACGATTAAATCGCTCGCTTTGGCGTGCAGGCGCAGGGCACAGCGAGCCAGAAATAGGCTGGGAGTGGGGGGATCTATCTGCTGCTCACATTGCGGCAAAGAGAGAGCTGACCAAGGCCATCACAAGGAGTAAACGCGCCAAATGGCAGGCTCTTTGTGAGGAGGTCAATTCAGACCCGTGGGGAGATGGCTACAAATCGGTCACTCGCAGACTTGGGGTGTATGCGATCTAGCACTCTCATGGACACGATATCCATGGAGCATATCGTTGGTTCGCTGTTCCCGGTGCATTTTTTTTTTTTTTTTTTTTCTATGATGATGCCAAGGCTCAGGGGATGCCCTATTATGCTATAGCACAGCCTTGGCGGAAGGAAATTTATATAGGGACCAACGTGCTGGTAACCTTGCAGCGACGGCAGGTATTGTAAGTGAAAATCTTTAAACCATCAACTCTAATGAAAAAACTCTAGCGCACCTGAATCGCTAGAAACACTAATGTTCGAAGAACAGTAGAAGAATTGTGCAGGTTTTGAGTGCATATTCCACCACATGAGCTGCTTATTACGGCCAAACTGTTTCAAACGCCACGTTCTACTTTGGTCTCAAGAATGCATTATAACTCATATGGTGGAAGGTTTCAGATATTACTACTGGCATGAATTTCAACTTTTATGAGAGTGAAACACGGGTTAATTATATTCGTTATCAGTTGCTTATTTCACAAAATATTGAAAGCAGTATCTCATATAACATCAATGAACAAAATGCTCAGTGCTTGCAGCACTGTAACTGAAGTTGGTGTTTGGGGCTGCGATCCGAAAAATTTGCAGAACTTTGGGAATTGAAACATCGGCTATTTATGTTCATTGTAAATGTTTCCGGCATGAATACAAACTGTAAGCATTTATTGATACAAAAGTAGCACAACCGACTCGTGCTGCCAACCTTTCGCCAGTATCAAAGCCAAAAATATATCACATCTGCTTCACGTTGTTATATTACATTCGAAGTTATAGGAGTATAAAGAAATTTAGGATTACCTGTAGCGAGTTTTTTCAAATAATGGAAAGCTTAATATTTGCTGTTTATTGTCACTACAATATCATTACCAATTGAAAATTCTACGATAAAACCGCTTAATAACGATATTGCAAACAAACACAAAACCAACAATAGCTGGCAACCCTATCGTGGCTTTTTAACCAAATTTGGCCTGAATAATGCTTATAGTTAGTTCCATTAATTGTATGAAATTTGTACTGATTTCATGACTGAACTGGAAGTTATAGGGCAAAAAGTTTTATTTTCCTGAGCGAATTTTCAAATCCAAATACACAAAAATTACCATAGCTGGCAGCACCAATCGAATTTTTCAACCAAATTTCTATCAAACAGAGTTTAGAGTAAAGTTCAGCTACTGTGTCAATTTCATGGAAATCTGGTAACTTATTCACATTTCATAGGGCAAAAAGCAGTTTTTTTTCTTTGTAATTTTTCAAGATGGCACCACTGGCACAGAGTTGCCCACAATTCAAAATTGCTTCTATCAGACCTGGTCCTTCTTAATTTCAATGCATTCTGTAAATTTCAATGGTATCTGATAATTGATTCGTGAGTTCCCGTGAACAGAAGTTTTTGATGCTAAAAATATAGGTTGACTGGGAAAGGGTTACCGTTCTTGTCCGACATGAAATTTCCAAAGTTTTACTTTGAACGTGTAGATAAAGCATAAGATTTGTATACAGATTGGTTTTATTGTAAGAAACGGACAATTTTTGGAAATTCGATGGTTTAATGTTTTCACTTCCAAATTTTTATTTTTTCAAATTTAAGACACCAAAATTATCATAGCTGACAGCTCCAACAGAATTTTTCAACCAAATTTCTACCAAACGTGGTATTAAATAAGGTTCAGCTACTGTGTGAATTTCGTCAAAATCGAACGATTCAATCAGAATTTATAGGGCTAAAAGCAATTATCTCTTTTAGTGATTTTTCAAGATGGCACCACTGGCACAGAATCACCCGCATTTCAAAATCACTTCTATCAGACTTGGTCCTATATAGGACCAATACATTCTGCAAATTTCAATTAATTCTGCTCATTGGATCGTGAGTTTCCGTGAACAGAAGTTTTTGATGCTAAAAATATAGGTAAATTGGGCAAGGGTTACCAGGCGTGCCCGTAATACCATATCTTTTTTACTAATGTTCGAAGAACATTAGTATTAAAATCGATTCGGCCAAAAATTCATATTTCTTTATATATATATATATATATGTACAAAAAATTTCAGTGAGATAATCTCGGGAACGCGCCATTCGATTAAGCTGAAACTTTCAGGATACATTGGTGTATATGCAGAATAGGTCCAGGTCTCTTTAAATGTCAGTTATTGTAAACCTTTTCGCGCCGGCGGGCATTTAAGTGATATTTTTAATATACCTATTATTTCGTGCACAAATGATTTTCGCAAAAATAAAGTTAACGAACTAAATTTCTAACGTGTTTTACATATGAATCGGATAATGCTTTGGAATTTTTTAACCATATGTGTGCGCTGGGTGCCTAAAAAGAGGACGGGAAAATTTGAAAATTTTTAAATTTCGATAACTTTTGACAGAGCTATTCAATCATTACGAAATTTTCAGGACATATTGATATTATTTACTTGTAGGTTTGTGTAGCTTTTCATGAGCGTGCTGGCAACCCTGTAGCTAGGGCAGGTACTGAAAGTGAAAACCTCCAAATCATCGTCTCTCTTGAAAAAATGCCGTTTCTTCAAAAATAAGCCTTTCATATGTAAATCTTGTGCTTTGTTTACATAAAAAAAAAAAAAAAAAAGATATGGTATAACGGGCACGCCTGGCAACCCTTGCCCAATTTACCTATATTTTTAGCATCAAAAACTTCTGTTCACGGAAACTCACGATCCGATGGGCAGAATTATTTGAAATTCACAGCATGTATTGACCTTAAATAGGACCAGGTCTGATAGAAGTGATTTTGAAATGCGGGCGATTCTGTGCCAGTGGTGCCATCTTGAAAAACCACTAAAAAAGATAACTGTTTTTAGCCCTATAAATTCTGATTGAATCGTTCGATTTTGACGAAACTTACACAATTGCTGGACCTTACTTTAAGCCACGTTTGGTAGAAATTTGGTCGAAAAATTCGGTTGGAGCTGCCAGCTATGATAATTTTGGTGTCTTCATTTTGAAAAAAAAAATTTGGAAGTGAAAACATTCAAACCATCGAATATTCAAAAAAATGTCCGTTTCTTACAATAAAACCAATCTGTATATAAATCTTATGTTTTATCTACACGTTCAAAATAAAACTTTGGAAATTTCATGTCGGACAAGAACGGTAACCCTCTCCCAGTTAACCTATATTTTTAGCATCAAAAACTTCTGTTCACGGAAACTCACGAACCAATAATCAGATACAGCTAAAATTTACAGAATGCATTGGACTTAAGTAAGACCAGATTTGATAGAAGCGATTTTGAATTGTGGGCAACTCTGTGCCAGTGGTGCCATCTTGAAAAATTACAAAGAAAAAAAACTGCTTTTTGCCCTATGAAATGTGAATAAGTTACCAGATTTTCATGAAATTGACACAGAAGCTAAACCTAACTCTAATCTCTGTTTGGTGGAAATTTGGTTGAAAAATTTGATTGGTGCTACCAGCTATGGTAATTTTTGTGTCTTTGGTTTTGAAAATTCGCTCAGGAAAATAAAACTTTTTGCACTATAACTTCCAGTGCAGTCATGAAATCAATACGAATTTCATACAATTAATGAAACCTGTCATAAGCATTATTCAGGCCAAATTTGGTTGAAAAGACACGATAGGGTTGCCAGCTATTGTTGGTTTTGTGTTTAATTGCAATATCTTTATTAAGCGGTTTTATCGTAGAATTTTCAAATGGTAATGATATTGTAGTGACAATAAACAGCAAATATTAAGCTTTCGATCATTTGAAAAAACTCGCTGCAGGTAACCCTAAATTTCTTTATACTCCTATAACTTCGAATGTAATTAAACAACGTGAAGCAGATTTGATATATTCTTGGCTTTGATACTGGCGAAAGGATGCCAGCACGAGTCGGTTGTGCTACTTTTGTATCAATAAATGCTTACAGTTAGTATTCATACCGGAAACATTTACAATGAAAATAAATAACCGATGTTACAATTCGCAAAGTTCTGCAAATTTTTCGGATCGCAGCCCCAAATACCAACTTCAGTTACAGTGCTGCAGGCACTGAGCATTTTCTTCATTGATGTTATATGAGATGCTGCTTTCAAAATTATGTGAAATAAGCAACTGATAACGAATATAATTAACCCGTGTTTTGCTCTCATAAACGTTGAAATTCATGCCAGTGGTAATATCTGAAACCTTGCACCATATGAGTTATAATGCATTCTTAAGACGAAAGTAAAACGTGGCATTTGAAACAGTTTGGCCGTAATAAGCAGCACATGTGGTGGAATATGCACTCAAAACCTGCACGATTCTTCTACTGTTCTTCGAACATTAGTGTTTCTAGCGGTTCAGGTGCGCTAGAGTTTTTTTTTTTTTGTTTATGTAAACAAAGCGCAAGATTTACATATGAGTGGCTTTTTTTTGAAAAAGCGGCAGTTTTTCAAGAGAGACGATGATTTGAAGGTTTTCACTTTCAGTGCCTGCCCTAGCTACAGGGTTGCTAGCACGCTCATCAACTAAATAATATAAATATGTCCTTAAAATTTCGTAATGATTGAATAACTCGGTCAAAAGTTATCGCAATTTAAAAATTTTCAAATTTTCCAGTTTTCTTTTTAGGCACCCAGCGCACACATGGGGTTAAAAAATTCCAAAACATCATCCGATTCACATGTAAAACACGTTCGAAACTTATTTGGTCAACTTTATTTTTGCGAAAATTATTTGTGTACGAAATAATAGGTATATTAAAAATATCACTTAAATGGCCGCCGGCGCCAAAAGGTTAACAATAACTGACATTTAGTGAGACTTGAATCTATTCTGCATATACACCAATGTATTCTGAAAGTTTCAGCTCAATCGGATGGCGCGTTCCCGAGATTATCTCACTGAAATTTTTTGATGATATTTTTCTATATATATCTATATATATATATATATATATATATATATTATATATATATATATATATATATATATATATATATATATATATATATATATATACATATATATATATATATATATATATATATATATATATATATATATATATATATATATATATATATATATATATATATATATATATATATATATATATATATATATATATATATATATATATATAGATATATATATATCTATATATATATATATATATATATATATATATATATATATATATATATATATATATATATATATATATATATATATATATATGAAAATATGAATTTTTGAAAAAGTTTTATTCATTAGAATGTATGGCGTTTCAAACAAATTTGTATATTGAGTGTTACAAATTGCAACTTACAATAAGAGAATAATTATTTGTAAGAATTACTTATTCATGATATTTCTGTGAAGATTTAACTTGTTTTAAAGTTTCCTTTTTCTCCTTAATAAAGATGAACAACTCTTCACAGGATTGCTGTTGATTAAACTGGATGAGTAATTCTGCTTTCATGAAATTAACGGAGCATTTATTTCTCGCATCCGACCATTTTAAATTCATCTGTGAAAAAACGCGTTCAGGAAAGCAGTTTGATGTTGGGATATTTAATATGGAAGACACTAGTTTAAACATATTCCTGGTATCCTTTTTTGGAAACTGTTGAAAGAGCTGGTGCCATTTCTGTGCGATGGTGGCAGTGATGTCTTTGCAATTTCCCACTAATATCATTTCGCTGAGACTTTTTCATTAATGTACCAAAAGCACTCATCACATTTTGAACAAAATTCAAGAAGCCTAGAATTTTGGTTTCCTCTGCTTCAGAGTAAAAAATCTTTTCAATGGCTTTCGCACATGATTCTTGCTTATCATAGTAGCTTTTCAAAGCAGGCCAAGCCTTGATTACTCTCTCAACAGCAAGACAGAGCGTCAGAAATCTTGTATTTACGTGGCGTAATAATTCGACCCACTCCATTTCCGTAGGTTCAAATATCTCCATCAATTCCGCACTACGTTTAGCTGAATGTGAAAAATGGTCGTATATTTTTAAGATGATAGCTTCTACATCGATGTCTAATCTATCTATCACATGCAAATTTGCTCATGTTATGCAAGATGTGAGCTGAACAGTTAGCTTTTAATATTTTTTTTTATTTTAGGCAACGAGATTCATGAAAACATAATGATTTGAACCAAAGTTTACATTTGCATTTTCAGTACCATATGATGTTACTTGCGATAATTTTAAGTTATGTTTATGCAATGTTTTGTTATTTTATTCGTTATTTGGTCAGCAGTTTCGTCATAACTCTCCACAAAAGTTATTAATTTGTTTTGTATTCCTTTGTCCTTACTGAAATATCGTACACATATTGGAAACATTTTCCGGTTTCCTTTATTGCTGGCATCGAAGAAATCGAAAAAAATAAATCTTCTTTTAAATTTTGAATTACGTGCTTCAAAGTTTCTTTTGCCAATACTTCACAAACTATTGCTTCACTCTTTGTCCTACCACATTTAACATTCTTAGCTATCTTAGAATCAGCGTACATGAGAGGTAATAACTTTTGAAAACAATCCATACTATTGTAGCTTAACGAATGTTTAACGGTGTAATATATAGAAGTAATTTCTGCGGCTGACGTTTTGTACATAATGTCATCGCGATCACGATCAGATGTAGAAGACGGCCCGGCGGACGCCTTGGGGAAATCTACCCACCTGGGAAATCAAACGGTGGGTAATTACCCACCCTAAAATTTCGATCCTATATGCCACATTAATATAATGAAAAAAATGAAAAATTATTTTTCTATTTGTGGTGAAGAAGAATAAATCAAATGTGAAACAAAGACAGAATTTACAAATCTCTTCAACAGCAAAACTACCACATTCCGTTAAAACAAATGATTTCTAATGGTTTCCAAGGTACCCTAGAAATCGTAAGTGTTGCCCATAAAATAGCATTTAAATGCGCAAATTGTAGCCAGTATTACAGTCAAACACACTTTCAATTAATTTTACATATTGCAATGTTTTACCATCGAATGGATGGTCTGAAGCCGGTAGCTCCAAGCCAAATGTGGCTTCTTGCAATCTGCAGATCCACAAATTGCGGAGTTAAACTTAAAATCCCTTGACTAATCTTAATAAAACTAAATAATATGCCACTACATCACGGACCCATCATAAAAATCCGATTTGATGCAGACGGGCACCTTTTGGGTGATATGTACCCTTCCTCAGCACCCTTTCAGTGTCACCTTATAGGTAACCAATGTAATGAGATACGAAATACAAAAAGAGATACGAAATAAATAAAAACGTGGGGTGCTTGGTTTTATGAGGCGGGGCCATCATATTATGACCTAGAGCGAAATGTAAGAAAACGGCGATGATGAACTAACATAACCTTTGATAAAAACTGTTCAGCATTGGGTAGATGGAGTGCTTTTTTTCTTTGTATCCTTATTCTTGGCTACAACTACCCAGGATATGTATCCTGTTGCGTAATGTATTTTTTAAGCGATATGTATTATGCTTAGTGTATTTGAATAGTCAGAAATTACTCTCTTTAGCGTGAGGAGCCGGCTTTTGGTTTGTGTGACTGGTCTTGAGGCTCTTCAGCTCAAATGTAAACGCCTGAAAATCATATCTACGCAGTAACAAGAAAAAGAAGAAAATTAGGACAAAGAGTAGCAAAACGAAAGGGGACGGCTCTTTCCGAATTTCCGCAGTGATATTCCGTGAACGAACACACTATCGTGCTCAGCATGCTGATAATCTCGATGTTTTATTTCTAGCCCCATCGCAATCGCTACTGAAACAAAATTGAAGCGAAATCGTAAACCATACTGCGCACATGCGAAGAGACAAAAAAAGAGAGTTAAGCAAGAAGAATGGTATAGCTTCACCGCTCACACTTTGAATCTTCACGCAAATTTTTTAATGTGCACATTTCTACTTCATATTTCAAAGTCAAAGCTCTACCACGTGATTTAAGGTGCCGATAGTAGCGTTGAAAACAAAATGGATAGGTTCATCATAAAGTTGAAAAGTGTTAATGAGGGACTCAAGGACAATACTTCCGAAGTAGCGAAACAGCCAACCGATTCTTTTGTTCCTTCGACATCATCCAGCAGTCCCAGTGACGATTGTCAGCATGAACTCAAAACTAGTACAGGTAGCGGTAAGTTCATTCTTTAAAATTTGGCTCCTTCGGCCTCAACTTTCCTCTGCATAAGCTATTTTGCATTATTTACTCTCTTTTGTGATTCACTAATGAAGTGGATATTTCCCATCGAAACGTTACGGACAGCTAGTATAAACATATGCAAAATTTTCTTATGGCTTTTTAGATTCCAATGTTTCGACATCGCTAATACCCAAAGCATATCAAAGATGGAAAACCCAGTTCCCGTTCCTCGATACAAATGAGGCTGGTTTTTTGATTTGCAAAGTGTGCACAGACGATATCGCAAAAAAGTTAATACTTTCTTTTGCTGCCTGTTATTTGCAGTCAAAGGAAACATGGGTGGACAGAGGCTTCAGCTATTGGAAGCACGGAGTCGAACGGATCAAAGCACATTCGAAAAGTTCTTTGCATCTCGAAAGTGTGGAGGCTTTAAAAAACCATCACTCTTTTGTGAACGTTGTCGAGCTTCTTCCATCTGAAGCGTCGAAACAAATGATGGATCACCGCACTGCCTTGAAAAAAGTATTTATCACACTATAAACTTTGGGGAAGCAAGGTTTAGCATTACGTGGAGCAAATAATGATGAAGATTCTAATTTTATGGCGTTTTTACGGACGCGCGCTGAAGATGTGCCTGAGCTTGAGTCCTGGATATAACGAACAGGTAGTAAATGGCTCCAATACGAGATTCAGAACGAAATTATAGAACTTATGGCTACTGAAATTCTGCTAAGGAACATCAAAAAAATTAAACAAGCAGAATTTGTCGCAATAATGTTGGATGGAGCTGCCGATATATCGAGGACGGAACAATTTTCTGTTTACATTAGAGTTATATCTGAAGAGTTCATAGCTACTGAGTACTTCATTGGATTTTATATAACATCCGACTAGAAAGCTGAAACATTGCTCAACCTCGTGAAAGATGTTTTCTCACGCTTCGATTTGCCTGTTTCTAAACTTAGGGGCTAATGCTACGATGATGCGGCAAACGTTTCTGGGTCAGTTTCAGGACTTCAAGCAAGAATGAAAGCCGAAGAGCCTCGTGCCCTTTTTGTGCATTGTAATGCACACAATCTTAACCTCGTAGTTCAAGATGCAATGAATGGGGTAGCAACGGCTAGAAAATTTATCGGCCTTGTCAAAGATTTGATAAATTTCGTGAGAGATTCTCCCAAACGTTTCGCTCAATTTCATGACTTACAGAGAACCGAAGAAGAAAGTATGATATTTTTTCCGGATGGGTTGTTCGAATAAAATCCTAAAAAACAGTATTAAGTAATTATTCGTCTTTAATCGAGTTCTTCTTCATACAAACTACAAGCCAACATGTTGATTGTTCAATAACAGCCAAAGCTTCTGGAGTTCTAGGAAATATGGAGTCATTTGAATTCATATTTTTGCTTATTATGACGATTGAAATTTTCGAGCGAATAGAAATATTGAACACTGATCTTCAAAAAACAGAAAGCTGTGTTGCCGATTCTTATCGAAAAGTAGAGGCCGTAGCTTATAGTTAAGCCGCCGATCGTGATACGAAATTTGAATTAATATGGGAAAAGAGTAGCATGATGGCGGTCGAACTTGGAATTGAAGAGCCAAAATTACGGAGAAAACGTAAAATTCCTCGGAGATTTGATGTAAGCAATACAGAAAATTTTGTATTCGAAACCCGCAAACTCATGTACCGCAAAACTTATTTTGAAGTATTTGACCAAGTCAAAGCTTCTTTGAAAAATCGGTTTGAAACAAACTCCGCTCATTTATTCAAATCGTTGGAAAATTTTGTTATCGGCAAACCCGTGGATACTCATCAGATTATTGAATACTATCTAGATTTTGAACAAAGTAGATTAGGTAATGATCGTGAAATGATATTGCAAATTATGAATCGAAGTGAAGCAAAAGCCGATAATTTAAAAGACATAGTTGGGTTTCTTCGCAAAAATCAATGGAGCGCAGGGCTAGTGCCTGAATATGTACGGTTTGTTCATTTGCTAATAACGATTCCTGGTTCATCATGCTCAAATGAAAGGAGCTTTTCAATCATGCGCAGAGTAAAAAATTACTTACGGTCCACAATGCTCCAGGATCGTTTAAATCATCTCGTTATTCTATGTGTGTACTCCGACTTAGCTGTTGAGCTTGGTCTAGAGTATTTGACGATCATAAGTCGAAATTCAAAACATTTAACAACGTTCGCTTTGCGCGGCATACACCGCAATAAATAATTCACCTTTTATGTGTTTTTTATGTACATTATGCTAATAAATGAATGAATGTGTAAATGTTAAATGATTTTTCAGTAAATCCCAACCACCCACTTATCTACAATAATCGACCGTTATTTAATACCCACCCCGGAAAAATGTGTTCTGCCGCCCCTGTGTAGAAGTACCTGGTGCCTGGATCTTCGCGTGACTACTTGTTTTTGAATGCTTCACTACGTCGTTTGATTCACCATGAGAAATAGTAAACTCTTTTTTACACAGTTTACAGTAAGCTTTATACTCATCCGACGTCACAATACACAACCAATTATAATCATTCTGCCAATTTTTACTGTATTTCGTGAGGCGATGTTTTCCTAGTTTGACTTTCTTCGTGGGTGCAATGTTTTCCAGTTTCGAGCAATCCGAAACATCACTATCGGTTTTATTCATCTTTAAACGATTCTAATCAGTAAACTCCAGTAATTTACGAACAAACACACGTAAAAGACTTAAACTTATGTTTGCTTAATGTAATTAAACTTAATTACACACGCAATGTAACTCACTACTTGCTCACTGCTTTCCAAGCACTAAAAAAACGATATTCGTTATATCTTCCTACGTAATCGTACGTTCTCGCGAAATAAAAATTTATAAGCAACTGGAAATAACAAAAGAGCGAAAGAGAAAGAGATGTCGGGATCACACGCATCGATTGCGTGACGCAACCCTCTCTCTCCCGCGCGCTTATATTTATTACGCGCCGGGCGGGCGGATAGTCCAACTTGTCTGTGCCAGCCGCCCGCGCTTCCTCAGCACGCTGCACGCACGGTCAAGCTATCCCCGAAAAGCGGGACTGAGCCTGTCCCGCGCGGGACATTTAATTTTGATTAAAAAATTGGGACGTCCCGCCAAAATCGGGACGTCTGGCAACGCTGCTGCTAGGAGACCTTGTCTAATAAAATTTGAATAGTGATCAGTGAGAAAGTTATAAATAAAATAAACTCTAGCGCACCTGAACCGCTAGAAATACTAATGTTCGAAGAACAGTAGATGAATTGTGCAGGTTTTGAGTGCATATTCCACCACATGAGCTGCTTATTACGGCCAAACTGTTTCAAACGCCACGTTCTACTTTGGTCTCAAGAATGCGTTATAACTCATATGGTGGAAGGTTTCAGATATTACCACTGGCATGAATTTCAACGTTTATGAGAGCGAAACACGGGTTAATTATATTCGTTATCAGTTGCTTATTTCACAAAATATTGAAAGCAGTATCTCATATAACATCAATGAAGAAAATGCTCATTGCCTGCAGCACTGTAACTGAAGTTGGTGTTTGGGGCTGCGATCCGAAAAATTTGCAAAGCTTTGGGAATTGAAACATCGGTTATTTATTTTCATTGTAAATGTTTCCGGTATGAATACTAACTATACTAACTATAATACCGACTCGTGATGCCAACCTTTCGCCAGTATCAAAGCCAAAAATATATCACATCTGCTTCACGTTGTTATATTACATTCGAAGTTATAGGAGTATAAAGAAATTTAGGATTACCTGTAGCGAGTGTTTTCAAATAATGTAAAGCTTAATATTTGCTGTTTATTGTCACTACAATATCATTACCAATTGAAAATTCTACGATAAAACCGCTTAATAACGATATTGCAAACAAACACAAAACCAACAATAGCTGGCAACCCTATCGTGGCTTTTTAACCAAATTTGGCCTGAATAATGCTTATAGTTAGTTCCATTAATTGTATGAAATTTGTACTGATTTCATGACTGCACTGGAAGTTATAGGGCAAAAAGTTTTATTTTCCTGAGCGAATTTTCAAATCCAAATACACAAAAATTACCATAGCTGGCAGCACCAATCGAATTTTTCAACCAAATTTCTATCAAACAGAGTTTAGAGTAAAGTTCAGCTACTGTGTCAATTTCATGAAAATCTGGTAACTTATTCACATTTCATAGGGCAAAAAGCAGTTTTTTTTCTTTTTAATTTTTCAAGATGGCACCACTGGCACAGAGTTGCCCACAATTCAAAATCGCTTCTATCAGACCTGGTCCTTCTTAATTTCAATGCATTCTGTAAATTTCAATGGTATCTGATAATTGATTCGTGAGTTCCCGTGAACAGAAGTTTTTGATGCTAAAAATATAGGTTGACTGGGAAAGGGTTACCGTTCTTGTCCGACATGAAATTTCCAAAGTTTTACTTTGAACGTGTAGATAAAGCATAATATTTGTATACAGATTGGTTTTATTGTAAGAAACGGACAATATTTGGAAATTCGATGGTTTAATGTTTTCACTTCCAAATTTTTATTTTTTCAAATTTAAGACACCAAAATTATCATAGCTGACAGCTCCAACCGAATTTTTCGACCAAATTTCTACCAAACGTGGTATTAAATAAGGTTCAGCTACTGTGTGAATTTCGTCAAAATCGAACGATTCAATCAGAATTTATAGGGCTAAAAGCAATTATCTCTTTTAGTGATTTTTCAAGATGGCACCACTGGCACAGAATCACCCGCATTTCAAAATCACTTCTATCAGACCTGGTCCTATATAGGACCAATACATTCTGCAAATTTCAATTAATTCTGCTCATTGGATCGTGAGTTTCCGTGAAGTTTTTGATGCTAAAAATATAGGTAAATTGGGCAAGGGTTACCAGGCGTGCCCGTAATACCATATCTTTTTTTTTTTTTTGTTGATGTAAACAAAGCGCAAGATTTACATATGAGTGGCTTTTTTTTGAAAAAGCGGCAGTTTTTCAAGAGAGACGATGATTTGAAGGTTTTCACTTTCAGTGCCTGCCCTAGCTACAGGGTTACCATGTACAACTAAATAATATCAATATGTCCTAAAAATTTCGTAATGATTGAATAACTCGGTCAAAAGTTATCGCAATTTAAAATGTTTCAAGTTTTCCCGTTCTGTTTTTAGGCACCAAGCGCACACATGGGGTTAAAAAATTCCAAAACATTATCCAATTCACATGTAAAACACGTTCAAAATTTATTTCGTCAACTTTATTTTTGCAAAAATTATTTGTGTACGAAATAATAGGTATATTAAAAATATCACTAAAATGGCCGCCGGCGCCAAAGGGTTAAAGATTATTAACTTTTTGTGAGACCTGGCACTATTCTGCATATACACCAATGTGTCCTGAAAATTTCAGCTCAATTTCAGCTCAGCGCGTTCCTGAGATTTTTTCACTGAAATTTTTTGATGATATATATATATATATATATATATATATATATATATATATATATATATATATATATATATATATATATATATAAATATATATAGAAATATGAATTTTTGGCCAAAGTGATTTTAATACTAATGTTCTTCTTCGAACATTAGTAATAAAGCAAAGTCAGCGAGTTGAAAACAGAAATTATCAAAGTGAATGAAAAGTAGAAAAGAAAAAAGGGGGTGAAAATTATAATTTATTTAGGAAAGTGAACAGTGAAAATTTAGAAATGGAGCAACAAATCCAAGTTTTACAAGAACAATAAGCAGAAAAAAAAGCAGCTACGAATAGCAGGTGAAGCCTTAGAAAGATTAACGGCCCAGCAAGCAGCAAACCAGCATAATGTAGTGAAAAACATACAACACATGAGCGTTTTCACCGGAACAGGGGCGATTTTGATAAACACATTTGCACGCAGCGTTGAATACTACTTAGGATCAATCGAGAACGAGGTAACAAGGAAAGCCGCAACGAGTGCAATATATTTTGAAAAAATCCAGGGCAAAGCCGAAGATGCAGTAATGGGAATTCCACATCCAGATAACTGAGAGGAAATAAAGCAGAACTTAAAACCACGATACAAGCCGGAGATGGAACCAGCGGACATTTATCGCCAAGTTGCGAATTTAAAAGCGAATTCTGTAAGTGAACTTTGTTTAAAAATTTAAAAAATTAAATTAAAGACAGATAAAGTAATAAAGAATAGAATCTCATATAGACTAAAGTAATGTCGAATCTCTTTTGGTTTACACGGTAAAAGAAATTACTTAAGGTATATTATTGGACAAAATTTTTTACACAAAATCCATATACTAAATAATAAAAATTATGCGCGGAAGACGATTTGAAGATAATTGCATTAGGTGCGAATTCAGAAAAATGGTGCAAGATTACAGAAAAAATAACTATAATTATGCAAATCCTAATTATGATAACAAAAATCGAAATTATATTAAAATTATAGAAATATGATTGATACAGGGTCTTCCTTTAGTATCATAAACGATCAAATCAATTGTTTCGAGAAAATTAAAATCAAACCTTTATATTTCACTACAATTACTAGTAAGGACGTAATAGAATTTGAAGTGCATATAAATGCACCAGTTGAACTGAAACCTCCACCAGGCGCCAAAGTCCGATGGAAAGTTAGAAATCTGCGAAATCGAAGATATAATTTCATAATAGGCATAGACCTTTTGCATAAACTAGATACTAAGATAAATATTCAAGAAAAAACCATTACTATGAACGGTCAGAAAACTAGGTTTCTTACTCATTCTTATCTGATACACAAAATATGTGCAATAGAAACAGTAGAGGATGGTTCCATAAAGCGGTTACAATTAGACCATATAAATAAAGAAGAAAGTTGGGAAGTAACGAAATTAATAAGGAAATGTGTAAGTATATTCTATAAGGAGGGCCATAAGCTTAGCAGCAACTCAACTGTAGAACATGAATTAAGAACTATAACAGAACAACAAATAAACACGAAATTTTATAGATATTCACCAAAGTATGAAGAGATAGTGGAAAATTCTATAATCGAAATGGAAGATCAGGGGATGGTAAAATAAAGTAACTCAAGATATTCAAGCCCACTTATAGTAGTTCCTAAGAAAATTGATAATTCTGGGAAAAAGAAGTATCGTATAGTTATTGGTTATCGATGATTAAATGAGGTAACGGTAGACGATAAGTTTCCGTTACCGAATAACGACTAAATACTTGATCAACTAGGCAGGGCACAATACTTTTCCCACGATTGACCTGGTCAAAGGTTATTAGCAAACTTAAAAAAAAGTCTAGCGCATCAGAGCCGCTAGAAAACTTATTTTCGAAGAAATTGTCTTGGAGTGACAAAAAAATGTGGAAAGACATAATTCACTTTTTTGTAGAATCATATCAACCATTCCTTATCCAAAACAACAAAAATCATGTCAACCATTCCTTATCCAAAACAACAAAACTCAATTATAACACAAATGATGAAAATGTTCAGTGATGGCAACATTTTCCTAACGAAGCAGCAATAAGTTTACCATAACAAGCTCATACTTAAATCAACTTACCCTTTGAATTTTGTTCTCATCGGAGGATTTCATCGAAAGTTTCCGCGGTTAAACGTTGTTTGAGGCTGCCATCCGAAAAATGTTCAAAACTCGGAAAATTTAGAAATTGAATTCTTATTTTTATTGCAAATGCTTTGAATATGAGTAAGTAATTTGAAGCATATGCTAGTGCAATATTTACGAAAATGGCCAATGCTGGTTACCCTGTGTTAGCAGCAACGCAAATTATATACCAAATCTGCTTCACGTTAAGTTAAACCCAACCAGTAAATTTCGTTTCGATTGAATCACTGCGCTGGAAGGTATACGGGTGAAAAGAATTTTAGGGTAACCACCATCAAAACTTTTCAAATTTTTAAAGCGTTAATATTTATTGTTAATTTGCATTGCAGGATCATTGCCATTTGCAAATCAATTAGCATAATTGTTCGGTAAAGAAATTCCCTAAAATAACAAAAAATATCATAGCTGGCAGTCCTTTCATGATTTTTCTACGAAACTCCTGCGACATTTGGTTCACATAAAGGTCCATTTAATGCGTGAACTTCGTTTTAATTTCAACACTAGGTCGGAAGTTATAGGGAAAAAAGCTTTATTTTGCTGAGCAAATTTGCAAGATTTAGGAGACAAAAATTACCATAGCTGGCAACGCTGTTCTAATTTTTCAACCAAATTTTCACAAAATATTACCAAAAGTAAGGTCCAAGTAGTGTGTGAATTTCGTTAAAATTTGATTTCTGAATCGGAAGCTATAGGTCATTTTTCTCAGTGATTTTTCCCGCATTTCAAATTCACTTCTATCAGACTTGGTCCTAATTGATACCAATATGTTCTGTAATTTGCATTATGATCGAATTATCCGGTCGTCAGTTCTCGTGAACAGAACTTTCAAGTGCTGAAAATAGAGGTAATTTGGTGATGGTTTGCCGTTCTTGTGCAAATCGGAGTTTTCAAAAATTTTATTTGAAATGATGCACAAAGGTTAAAGTTTGTCAATGATTTGACTTTTGTGTCAAAAATCAAAATTTTTTTAGGAGGGTCAATGATTTGAAGGATTTGTTTTCAGGAGCCTGCCGTAGCTACAGGGTTACCCGCACTAACTTAAAATTCCATGTGTGTTAAATTTTAGTCAACATCAATATGCTCTGCAAATTTCACGATGATCCAATGTTTTTGTCAGAAGTAATGACAAATAAAAATTTGAAAAAAAATCCATGCCTACATTTAGGCACGCTGCACCTACACACGGCTCTAAATTTCCAAATTTTAAACATAAACAAGCTTCAAACATAATAAGTTTTCATTCCCAAATATTTATTTTAACAAAAATTGACACTGTTTGGAAATAAAGGAGTACCTCAAAATTCACTAAAACGCTCGCCGCCGCCAAAAAGTTTCGGATATCCCAATTTTTGCAAATCATGGACCTACTTACTGTGTATATCTACGTCCTCCGATAATTTCAGCTCAATCGGATTGGCCACTCCAGAGATTATCTCTCCTAATCATTTTGCTTATATATATATATATATATATATATATATATATATATATATATATATATATATATATATATATATATATATATATATATATACATATATATATATATATATATATATATATATATATATATATATATATATATATATATATATATATATATATATATATATTATATATATATATATATATATATATATATATATATATATATATATATATATGAAGCACCCGCGGCCAAAACGGGGTAACCCTCATTTCAACTTTTTTACAATACGTCAGAAAAACATTCGCATTTTGTATCATTTTAACTTATCAGCCCGAAATATCGCAAGCTCCTAAATGACCTTTACATACGTCATGTACTAAAGTTTCGAACCATTTCATCAATTGCATTTTTGTTAATGAGCGCTTCCGTAGCTCGGGGGGGTAACCCCAGAGGTAACCTGCGTCCAAAAGGGGATAACCCACAGTACGCGTTTCGTGTTTTTTTTATGTATAACATTTTTCGATGCATAAATACAATTGTAAATAATATTTTTACCATTCACAAACATAAGTAATATTTACTTTAAAGAGATAACCTAAAAAACGTCTCTCCTCTACGACGCTGCTCACGGCGCTTCTCTTTCGCTCGCATATCTCGGCCAATTTTTGCGCTAGAACGACAGAACTTGAATGAAAAGTCGTCAAAAACTCATGCCGACAACGTGCATTTGAGCAAAAACCTGAAAATGGCACTTAAATCTTTCTTAAAATAAAAATATGGAAAACTGCTTACATGCCAACTGGATTGTTTACACTCGACTAGTCACACAGACACTACCGCAGTCAAACCCGAGCAGATGTAGGCACTCACAACAACGAGCCATCAGCTAATACCGCTAGATGGTGACTCAGGTCTTCTTTTTTTCTCAGAACTTAGAAAAAGTAACGGCGCGCATCGAATTCCCATAAGACTCAATGAGGGGTTACCCCCTTTTGGACGCGAGCTAGTACTGCGGTTACCCCCATCGTCAGCTTTCATAATTAATTAAAAATAAAAATAAAAATATTTTTCACATTCTCCAAACGCTCCTTGACGTAGTTTTTATTGGAGAATGTGAATATGTTAAAAAATCGATTTCGAAAAAAATGAGGGTTACCCCCTTTTGGCCGCGGGTGCTTCATATATATATACAGGGTGTTTGGTACTAAATGAACACTATTTTAACGAGGCGTTCTTTGACATCTTTGTATCATCAGAGATACCCCCATCGACGGATTCCTGGAAGGAGAGTGTTTCAACAACTTTACGCAAGAATTTAGGAAACAAGTAACGTCAGAACGAGCCGAGTAAACGCAAATCCTACAACTGCAACCGCTGTACGGACCGAATAAGAAATATTGCATGCAGTGGAATCTGACCCATCAACCAGTATTCGACGCTTAGCGTTACGGTTTAAGGTGTCTAGCTGGAAAGTTTGGAGTATTTTGAAAGCAGCCCGTCTACATCCTTACCATCACAGACCAGTTCAGGAGCTCCTACCCATCGATTTGCCCAAAAGGATGGAATTGTGCAATTGGCTCCTTGAGAGACAATTAGACGACGAAAATTTTGTCAACAGCATTCTTTGGACGGATGAGTCTTTATTTACGAGGGACGGTATCACAAACTTCCACAATTGACACACGTGGGCTGAGAACAATCCAAACACTGCAAGAACGTCATCATTTCAGCATAGATTCAGCGTAAATTTATGGGCAGGAGTGATTGGCAATAATTTGATTGGGCCTTTTAGGCTCCCGCCTACCCTAAATAGTACCAGCTACTTGCATTTTTTAACACATGATCTGCAGGACTTATTGGAAGATATTCCTCTGCAACGATTGGTTTCTATGTTTTACCAACACGATGGTGCTCCAGCTCATTACGGCCGACCAGTCATAGATTGGTTGCATTCCAACTATCCCAATCGCTGGATCGGTAGAAATGGACCAGTACACTGGCCTGCGAGGTCTCCTGATCTGACTGTTATGGATGTTTTTGTACGGGGACGGATGAAGGACCTTGTGTACGCAATGGAAGTATCCACTTTAGAAGAACTAAATACCAGGATCGATGATGCTGCAACAGAAGTTAGGCAACAGCTGAGAGACATGAATATGAAAAGAACGCTTGCCAAACGAGCTTTGGCATGTATTCAAAATGAAGGTGGCAATTTTGAACACTTACTGTAGATCAAAAATTTTGAAATAAAGCATAAAAACCATTATTAAATACTTTCAGTTCAAGAAAAAAGTGTAGATCGACAACGAGGGCCACTTTATGGCATATTTAGTTTTTCAGCAATATTCATTTTCGCTTAATACTTGTGAAATGGTAGAATCTAAGTCACTATAATGTATGCAATTTTTATAGCCAGTAGTATGGCTTATCAAAATATTTAAATGAAAGTGGCACATTATAATGAGGTTTTCTAAGGAAAACGACCTGAAACACAGAATTTTCAGGGTTAAAATTAAAAAATTTTCTGTTTCGAAGAAAAATATCTCAAAACTCGGTACAACTGCAATCAAGTGCAATAAATTAAATAAAAGGTAATTTAATTGTCTAATAAACGCGGTATAAAACTTTGAGTTGTGATAATTAGTTTTCAGATATAACGATTCAAGTGAGTCAGGGTACCGGTCCGAACAAGTTTTTTTTGAACACCCTGTAACTCCGTAGGTTTTGAAATCCGGACCATCCTGTACAACGATTTTTTACTCAAAATATGTCAAAGAACGCCCTCCTTAAAATAGTGTTCATTTAGTACCAAACACCCTGTATATATATATATATATATATATATATATATATATATATATATATATATATATATATATATATATATATATATATATATATATATATATATATATATATATATATATATTTATATATATATATATATATATATATATATATATATATATATATATATATATTATATATATATATATATATATATATATATAATATATATATATATATATATTTATATATATATATATTTATATATTTATATATATTGAAACCTCTCTATGTTGACCACCGACGGTTCGGGTTGATTTCGGTCAAGATACGCAGTGGTCAGTTTAAAGAGGGGGTGCTTGTTTTTCATTAAACACTATTGTCTTTTCAATAGAGCATTTGCATAACAATAAACATAGCTTGGAGATTTATGAAAAGAAAGAAAATAATGCGCCTTAAGAATTATATTACATTATTTATTACCGCCATAGAAGTCATATCAAATTATTTGCTTTGCCTTCGCATAAAGTGCATTAGCTTATATTTTATTTTGTTAGCTCAAACACTGTTTCAATTAAACTTGGCTTGATGAGCTCCGGCGTATCTAAGGCGTAGTAAGTCAATTAATGGCCTGCTTAGTGGTAGGTACTGGTATCACCGAACTAACTATTTGAAGATTGGCAGTTCCTCTTTTTCGTCGGTTCGAATGCTCATAACATCTTCTAAAATGTATTCCCTACGATTGCCATCGAAAGAATTAAATTCATTTGAAGCTAATAAATAATCCAGAATGATTTGAGGCAAGACTGAAATAATTGGCTGTAAATTTCCTTCGTCTGTATCATACAATGATGGCGTTAAGTTGAAACCCGCTCGATGAAAACATTCCTTTATTGTATATTCTACTACCTGAATGAATCCACCTGATCGCATCTAAAGCAGTTACTTTTCTCACCATTTCATAGGTTGAGCCGGAGTCAGTATCTATCATGGAAATTTAGTGAAGCAAAAGATAATCCGATAATATTGGATAATGCCTTGGGCCAAAGGCTGGAGCTCAGATGTCAGATTTGGAGACAAAAGTTTTACTTGTACATTCGAAAAAGAGGTGTCAAGTTTATGACTTGTAGCATTATCCAATAAAATTATTATTTTCCGCCCTTGTTTTTGCATTTCTTAATCTATTTTCTCCAGAATTGCGGTTGTCATCTATGATTTTTTGTTCGATTTCTAAAGTACAGGCAGATCTTGCACCTTACTGGAATTTGTTTTAAAAATCGTGCGGTTTTAGCTTCTCTCCTGTTGCACTACAGCATAGCAAAATGCTCAGTCTTTCCTTGGCCATCTTGCTCCCTTTACACTTTTCGTCTTTTGTCACAAGGCTTTTGGTTGGTAGCTGCCTATTAAACAAACTAGTTTCGTCCACATTAAACTGATCTTCAACTCTATATTCCTTTAAAATGTCAAGTAATTTAAGTATTCTGCTTCATAGTCAACATTCACCGGATAATGCTCTAAACTGGATATTATTTCGCAACCAATGCTTTCACTTGAAGAAATAACATTTTGGTTAAATGCTGTTAAAATCCATTCTTTATTCTTGATAATGCTAACAACTGTAGATTCTGCTATTTATATGTATCCGCTGAAAATCGCTGGCTTTTTCCTGCGTCGACTTCATCTCAAATTTCCTTTTTCGTAAGCAGATTCAGTTCTACACTTGACTTTTTTTGTGCCATTTTTCCGCCTGGGGAAAAAATTCTTAAACATAAATACATTTCACTACAAATAATTTTCTTCCAACCTAGAAAGCAAAGCCAAACTTAAAAAAAGTAAATTTTCCACTATGTTACAGTGGCGAAATTATATATTCATTATTTTCATTTTCATTTCAGTAGCCAGACAGATTCTTCATAAAAAAAACCAAAGTGGTCAACTTAGAAAGGTGGAATGTAATGTGACGTTTTACAGACTTACGGTCAAGTTACAAGTTAGACAGGTGGACAGCTTTTGTATTGGGAAATAATTGAACAAGGAAAAACTGGTTACATTAGTCAGGTGGTCAACTTGTGGAGGTAGTCAACTTCATAGGTTTCACTGTATATATATATAATCGTTATATGTATATATATAGATATATTTATAGTATATGTATATATATAGATATATTTATATATATATATAGTTATATATATATATATATATATATATATATATATATATATATATATATATATATATATATATATATATATATATATATATATATATATATATGTATATATATATATATATATATATATATATATATATATATATATATATATATATTATATATATATTATATATATATATATATATGTATATATATATATGTATATAGTTATATATATATATATATATATATATATATATATATATATATATATATATATATATATATATATATATATATATATATATATATAGTTATATGTATATATATATAGATATATTTATATATATATATATATATATATATATATATAGATATTATATATATATATATATATATATATATATATATATATATTATATATATATAAGAAATATGAATTTTCTTCGAAATTAGTAAAAGAAGACAGGCATAAAACAGCTTTCGTTACTCCTTTACGGTTTATACCAGTTCATAAGAATGCCATTCGGGCTCAAAAACGCCCCGGCAACCTTTCAGAGGTTGATGAATGACATTCTTTGCGATTTGGGCAACAAAACATGTGTCGTGTACTTGAATGTTACTTATATTTAGCACTTCATTGCAGGAGCACATTAAGTCTTTAACGGAAATTTTCGAGGTACGTTTAATCACATGGATTGAAAGTTCGAATTGAAAAATTTTATTTAATGAAAAAAGAAACGGATTCCTGGGCAGATCGTAACGAAAAAATGGATTGTTACCCAACCCGATTAAAATGCGAGTTATACAAAATTTAAAGTTACCGAAAACAGAGAAAGAAATAAAGAGTTTTTCAGGATTCGCAGGTTTCTATAGGAAATTTATTAGGGGCTCCTCGAAAGTGGCCCAACCTATCATAAAATACCTTCAAAAAAACGTTAAAATAAACATAAAAAGATCCAAACTTTGTCGAGGCATTCGAGAAGCACAAATTTCTTATTAGTTCACCACCTATCTAACGATTAACAGTAATTAGCCTCAAAACAGTATTAGCCACGGAAAGTCTTTTGACACGCTTGGGAGGAAAATGGATACTCTAATTGACAAAATGGTTCCATTCCATCGAAATTGTCCACTTTCAATAACGCTTCTGATACCTGCCAAGCATTCAACAAAGGGACGCTTGAAAATTTTGAATAATTTTCACGAAGGTTAGAAATGCAAACTGACAGACTCACAGTTTTCTGAGCAACAACTAAAATTAGCTGATATCAGGAGAAAATTGGAGGATTTAGACCGTCATTGTAAACCTTAGAAATGATGCAGACGAAGATTTATTAGCGAACGAGATAGCACTCCATCAGGAGCTCCTTAACACAACGTTGGAAATAAATAATAGACACTACGGCTATGAATACGAGGACGCAGGACAAAGCAATATCACCTATAAGGAATCTAGCTGAGGGTATAACTCCATCTACTCAGCAAAAATTTTCAAACCTCAACGGTGAAACCTCAACGGTGAACCTCAATTACAAGTTCGGTACTTTTTGGTCCCAAAACGATTGACAGAATCGTTTACAAAAATAAAAAAAACGAACGATATTCTTTACAATAAGAGCACGTCTTCCAAATTAACGACTTCAGGAAACAAAAGTGCATTCTTGTGAAAGGGATTCCTTATTCTGCTGACGATGATTGGTTGGGAAAGATTCTCGAAGCTGGGTTTTCATATTAAGTGAAATTTTTAATCCCAGCGTAAACATATATCCTCAAGACGGTGTTAGGTCTTCGTCCCATCAAAATATGTCTGGCTTTTTACTTGCTTTAGTGGAAACGACAAGCTCCATCAATTGGAAAGGAATGGCATTCATCCCCTGGAGAAACATCACCGACAAAACTAGGTAAAAGAAAAAACAAAAAATTGTTCGAAATAATTGTATCCCTAGTCACACCTTTACCCAATTTCCTTCCACCCATAAAACTCGCTCATCACGTACTCAGTCCCAATTTTCAGTGACAACAGATAATTCTTCCTTATCTAACTGTTCAAATGCTTTTACTCATAATAATAATAATGCACTGATTCCTCAGCAGTTAACACGGCACCTTCTCTCTGAAGCAGGTGTACCAACGTTGTTAATAACACTCTTCCAAGTTTCCAGTCAGGCCGCCGTAAACATAGCTCCTTCTATGAGCAATATAAATTATTCTTCTAATGGTAGTAATATGACATCTGACTCTCTTCGAAGATCAGTCAACCCTGTTAGGCATTTTTCCTAACCGATCTCAGAAAAGCCTCAATCTTTTTTACCACAATTGTGGTGGTATGAGAGGCAAACTAATTATACCTTGACGCCAAATCATGCCATTTTTGTTTACTCGCCAACTTGGCTTAATGCCTCTCATAAGAATGAATTTATTATTGATGGTAGTTGGACTATTTACAGAAGCAACCGTGATTATTGTTCTACGGGTCAGTCGCGAGGAGGTGCTGTCTTATTTGCTGTTAGGAACACAGTTTCAAGTGAGCTTGTAGATACCACCCCAAATGTTTTCTTCCAATGTACAATTGTTCGGATCTCCAGTAATAATAACTCAATTTACATCGCAGTTGTCTACATCTCCCCTAGATCTGACGAATCCATCTACAGCAATTTTTGTGACACAATATCATCATTAGCTATATAATACAAATAATAGTTTTGGGTGATTCAATCGTCCGAATCTTTTGCTTTGTTCCGGATGAAAATGACTTTTACCTTCCCCCCGTAAACCTTGTAGACACCAACGATTTCAATCTTGCGAGTGCCTTTTATGGTAATGATTTGCAGCAGGTTTTAAAACTCCTAACCAAAATGGTAATTGGTTAGATCTTGTTTTCACAAATGCTTATGACGAAGTAGTGGTTAGTCCAACTAGTGACGCAGAGCATCTTTTTGCAACAGTTTACACCATACAGCACTGTCAGTCGAACTTTCTACTCCAGATTCCACCTGCTTAAAAACTTACAATAGGTGCGTTTTTTGCTCCGGTACAGAATAGAATAGAAGAAAGACGCAAAAAAAACGATCCCATCACAAAACAGCTGATGGTTTCGCTAAGACTGACATAGGTTGCTGTATTTGCTGTGGTACCACTCAACAGCTCAAAATAAAGGGAGAAAATAACGACTATACACTACCAAAATCGATAGAAAATAGCAAAAGGACTAACAGAAAATTATATCTTTTAACTTTCTACACATTATGTGAGCTTTTTTTAATTTACTAACTACCAAAACATTCAACTTAACCTTCAAAAACCAAAGCCATCTCACAGAAAAAAAGACAGCTTCGTATGAGTTGAAATTTTTCTATCAGCGCATTCTATACTTCAGCACGTGAACTACCTATGACGAATACAATCTCTGTACTAGTGAATTCACTGGTGCAGGAGTGTTGTTGTTTCCAATGCGTATATCCTATTCTCTACTGGATAGAGGAGCAAAAAAACACGCCTAATAACTCAATTGTATTTGACTTCTGTAATGCTGATTATGAAAGCATTAAGCATGTTCTTGATACTACCGATTGGACGACTACTCTTTCAACACAAGATCTCGAGACATCCATTTCCTCTTTTTACATAAAATATTTGACGCCGTTGAAAGATATGTTCCGAAAGATAAAAAAAAGAATTACTTGTCTGAGCCATGGCTTGATAGGGCTTAGGCATATGCGAAATCGTAGGAACAAACTTCATAAGCTTATTAAAAAAAATACCGATGTTAGTTCTGCTATTCAGGAAGAATATAATGAAGTTGCTAGGCAACTTTAAGGCAAAGTCTCATGAGGCTTATGACACCGGCGAAAATATAGTCGACGAGTAGAAGAACCGGCGAAAATATAGTCCACAAACCGAAAAAAATTCTTCGATTTGTTAATGTAAAGCGAAAACTACTGGCTATTCATCGTCCATGTTTCTTAATAATAAATCCGTCTTCCTCTCCTAAAGAGATATGTGACCTATTCGCTGATAGTTTTCAAGAAATTTTCAATGCACCAGACCATCAAACTCACAC
>OX376372.1:94949040-95017976 GCA_947369275.1 Nemotelus nigrinus | reverse complement strand
AAAGTGAAAACCTTCAAATCATCGACTCTACGGAAAAAATATCGTTTCTAGGAAAAAATCCACTCGTATATAAATCTTATGCTTTGCCTACACAGCCAGAGTAAAAGATTTGAAATTTTATACTGGGCACGCCTATTAACCCTTTCCCAATTAACCTATATTTTTACCATCAAAAACTTTAGTTCACGGAAACTCACGATATGATAATTAGAATTAACTGAATGTCACAGAATGTATTGGTCTTAAGTAGGACCAGGTCTAATAGAAGTGATTTTGAAATGCGGGTAATTTTGTGCCAGTGGTGCCATTTTGAAAAATCACTAAGAAAAATTGCTGCTTTAGGCCCTTTAAATTCGATTTTGACACAGTAGCTGAACACTACTTTGAAGTTTGGTTGAAAAAAATTGTTGGAGCTGCCAGCTATGGTAATTTTGGTGTCTTGAATTTGAAAAATTCCTGAGGAAAATAAAGCTCCTTGCCTTATAGCTTCCAGTACAGTTATTGAATCATAACGAAATTCAAATGGCAAATAAAACTTATTGTAGGCAATATTCAGTAGAATTTCAAAATCATGAAGAGTTGCCAGCTATGGTTGTTTGTGTATTTTTTGGCATACCTTAAGTAAGCGATTTAATCAAAGAATTTTCAAATCGTTATGATCGTATAGTAAAAATAAACATGAAATATTCAGGTCTAGAAAATTTGAAAAGTTTTGCGAATGGTAATCTTAAATTTCTTTGCATCCCTTTAACTTCCAATGCTGTCATTGGGTCAATACGAACTTCGCACAGCAAGTTGACTTTACAGTAAGGCGGATGTGACATATTTTTTGCTACGGTGCCAGCAAAAAGCTGCCAGCACTAAGCCGTTTTGTTATTTTCGTTCCAATAAATGCTTGCATTAAATATTTTCATCGCAAACATTTCAATGAAAATAAGTAAGCAATGTTTGAATTTTTGAGACCTACACATTTTTCGGATGAGAGCCTCAAACACCTTGCTATCGCTATAAATATCGCTACCAGAGTAGTTGTGTCATGTTTTGATTTTATTAACCGCAATATGAATAGCTTCCACTTCTCTTAGTCCAGCTTGAGTTGCGCTTGCTTGTATGCCAATGATAAAGGAATACAGTGGTTCATCCTGAAGTTTTCTTCCGGGTCTGGTCGTCATAATTTGTTTTTTCTGACACATAAAGAAACGTTTTGGCATTGCTTCTCAACAATCTTCTCAAATAGATTACTTTTTTGTCTTCTTGTACTCCTGCAAGATTAAAAATTTCTTCCAGATTTCTCAGAATTTTTTTTTTTATGTTTTGTGTGTTGTCTCCTAAATACTCCGGCAGTCTGAAGATCAGTATAATTAACAGAAGGTTCTTCTTGTTTGAAGTATTTATTCAATTCATACGCAGGCGTCAGGGTGGCAGCAATTTTAGGCGGCAGGGCAATATCTTCTGTTTCTCCTTTAGCTTTTACGGCCGTTTGTACGTCAGTTTTTACTAATTTTTAAAAAATTTGAATTCAGAAAATTAGTATTAAACTCGCTTCGCGAAAATTCGTCTTATATATATATATATATATATATATATATATATATATATATATATATATATATATATATATATATATATATATATAAAAATATATATATATTTATATATACATATATCTAAATATATCAGCAAAATAGTTAAGGGAGATAATCTCTGGAGAGGCCGATCCGATTAAGCTGAAATTTTTGGAAAACATAGATGTATGTAACAGGTAGGCCTATGACTTTCTAGAATTCAGATATCTTAAACTTTTTTGCGTCGGCGGGCATTTTAATGAAATTTCAGGTACTCCTATATTTTCAAGCAGTGAAAATTTTTGTTAAAAAAAGTATAAAAAATGAAAACTTATTATGTTTATAGTTTGTCTATGATAAAGAATTGGAAATTTTGAGCATGGTGTAGGTGCTGAAAGCCTAAAAGTAGGCAAGAAGTTTTTTTCAAATTTCGATTTATCATAGCTTCTAAGAAAAACAATAAATTATTGTTAAATTCTCAGGGCGTAATGATAAAAACTAGAACTTAACACAAGTTGATTTTCAAGATTGTGCGGGCAACTCTGTAGCTACAGCAGGCAGCAACAAAAATCCTTCAAATCATCGACCTTCCTGAAAAATTTTTGATTTTTGAAAATAAATTCAAATGATTGATAAATTTTGACTTTTGTCCACCAAGTCAAATAAAAATTTTCAAAATCCCACGGTAAAAAAATTTTCAAAATTCCACGGTAAATAAGAGCGGCAACCCGTGATCAAATTACCTCTATTTTCAGCATTCAAAACTTCTGTTCACGAGAACTGACGATCAGATAATACGATCAATATGAAATGTACAGGATATGTTGGAATTAGCTAGGACCAGATTTGATAGAAGTGATTTTGAAATACTGGCAATATTGTGGCAGAGGTGCCATGCGGAAAAATCACTATAACTTCTGCAATTGAAAAATTTTTGATTTTTGAAAATAAATTCAAATTATTGATAAATTTTGACTTTTATCCACCAAGTCAAATAAAAATTTTCAAAATTCCACCAAGTCAAATAAAAATTTTCAAATTTCCACGGTAAATAAGAGCGGCAACCCGTGATCAAACTACTTCTATTTTCAGCATTCAAAACTACTGTTCACGAGAACTGACGATCGGATAATATGATCAATATGAAATGTACAGGATATGTTGGAATTAGCTAGGACCAGCTTTGATAGAAGTGAGTTTGAAATACTGGCAATATTGTGGCAGAGGTGCCATGCGGAAAAATCACTATAAGTTCCGATTTAGCCACCAGATTTTAACGAAATTCGCGCAGTAGGTGAACCTTTATCTAACAGCCCGTCCAGACTACAGATACTTATGTATGCGCATACATAAGTATGTGCCAAAAGATGGTCCACACTGCAGCGACATCTGCAGATACATTTTACCCTTGCCATGAAAAGTATGCGTTAATTGTACATACATTTTCGAGCAATAACGCATACAATTGTATCTGCATACATAAGTATGTGGAAACAACGGTCCGACTTGAAATTAGCACATACTTTCGTATGCATTTACAAAACTATGTGAAAATTACTAGTGTGTACCGTTGTTTCCACATACTTATATATGCGGATCAGTGTTGTCACCTTACTACATTTGTAGCAAATTTACTACATTTTTTCGGCCTTTGCCGTTTTTGCTACTTCACTACTCAAATTGTTAAATCTACTACATATTGTATCGAGAATGTAATATTGAAGAAGATTTAAGTGCTGGGCACACAGAACGCTACCGGACAGTGATACACAGTCGTTCAGTAATTTGGCTATGCCAAAGCAGAAGAGAAATTGAAAAGCAGCAATAGAGACTTAGAATTAGAAGAAGCCGTCAATGAAGTGAAAAGAAGCATAAAACATTTTTATATTGAGCTATGTGATCAAATTTTGAAACGTTTGATTTCAAAGATAAGAAACTTCATATGTTGGAATATATTAACTCCAAAAAAATAATGAGTGGTGAGCTGCCTACTACACTTCGTATTTTCCGTTTAAAACAAAATGTGATTTAGAAACTCAAAACAACGAATGGCGATTGCTAATTAGCAGTGATATTAAATATGATCAATGTGATGACGTGGTAAGTTTTTGGAGCTCATTGAGTAGAAAAGAAAATGTTTTAGAGCAAAGTTGCTTTAAGAATTTAGGTCATTACATGCTTACACTTTTATCCTTGCCACATAGCAGTGCAGCAGCGGAGAGGAAATTTTCTGAAACGCAGAATATTAAAACTGATATAGGGAAAAAACTCAATATTCAAACAGTCTCATCGGTTTTGTTGGCCAGATAACTACTAAGCGATGAAAAAATATATGAACCTTTAAACGACTTGATACATTTTTTCAGCAAGTTTAAAGTTTTTCAAGGTTCTTATGTAGAGAAGTAAAAAATGTATGTATGTACACATGTTTTTGAGAAACAATGATTTATTTACTCATAAAGGTTATTGCTTTGTGATCATGTTGGCCAAATAAATCATATGATGACAACCATGATCACAAATCAATAACCTTTATGAGTAAATTATTTCGATGGATGTAAATCGGAGATGTTAAAATTTGTCACAACCAGCGTAAATAGAAATTAATGATTTCCAACTGCAAGTGGTCACACTAGTCAAGTATGCACTGTGTGCTGGTGTCTGATGAGAATCAGTGCATGCTTTCGAAACCACTTTGTCAAATACAATTTTCAAGACAAATAAAAATTTTTTCAATTTTAATCATCCCGCAAAGACATTTTCAATTTGATTCTGCTTTCGGAGGCTTATTCCGCAAAACGATCGAGTTTCCCGTATCAATTTTTGTCCGCTTTAATAAGCTTTAGAGACGATTTACGTTGTCTATGCTCTGATTTATAGACAAGAAGGGAACCATAATCACAAATCAATAACCTTTATGAGTAAATTATTTCGATGGATATAAGTCGGAGGTGTTAAAATTTGTCATAACCAGCGTAAATAGAAATTAATGATTTCCAACTGCAAGTGGTCACACCAGTCAAGTATGCACTGTGTGCTGGTGTCTGATGAGAATCAGTGGATGCTTGCGAAACCACTTAGTCAAATAAAATTTTCAAGATAATTAAATTTTTTTCAATTTGAATCATCCCACAAAAACATTTCCAATTTGATTCTGCTTTCGGAGGCTTATTTCGCAAAACGATCGAGTTTCCCGTATCAATTATTCTCCGCTTTGATAAGCTTTTGAGACGATATACGTTGTCTATGCTGATTTATAGACAAGAAGGGAACCATGATCACACATCAATAACCTTTATGAGTAAATTATTTCGATGGATATAAGTCGGAGATGTTAAAATTTGTCAAAACCAGCGTAAATAGAAATTAATGATTTCCAACTGCAAGTGGTCACACCAGTCAAGTATGCACTGTGTGCTGGTGTCTGATGAGAATCAGTGCATGCTTTCGAAACCACTTTGTCAAATAAAATTTTCAAGATAAATAAAATTTTTTTCAATTTTAATCATCCCGCAAAAACATTTCCAATTTATTTACTCTTATTTGTTCTAGAACTGAAAAATTCATTTGTTATTGTATATTTGTTTTGTTGTCTTTGGACTAGAAAACATATTTCACAAGCATATGACGTTTTTAATTTAAATTAAACTGATTTTGAAATTTTACTACAAAAGGCCCTAATTTACTACATATTTTTCGCCATATCTACTTCAGATATATCTTTCGGCGGTGACATCACTGATGCGGATACAATTGTATGCGCTATTGGAAAATGAATGTGGATACTTCTTCGATTGGGCGACGATTGATTCTGAAGCTAGAAACACATTGCTATGCAGTGCACGCATTGTAATGCACTTGAAAGCAATGCTGTGTTCTCACAATTAATGCCAAATTAATTTGTGGAGGTTTGATATTTACATTTTCTGTATCTGTTTTTCGTCCATTTACAATTTAATGCCTGGAAGGGAATTTCCGCCTCAATTTAAATAGTTGTTGCCCAGCCAAATACTTTCAAATAAATGTCAACCGATGCAGTGTTTTTATAAATTAGCCTAAACGATGCAGTGCACTGCAATGCAGTCCAATGAATGTAAATTGCTACACAAAATCACATTAGTGCTAAATCGCAATGCAGTGCAGTGGATACTTCTTCGATTGAGCATTTATCGAGTCGGTTCAGTTGCAAATTACTTCGGAGTATCATATAGATGCTTGTGAAAAAAGGAGTCGTGTAAACATACATCTGTGTATATGAATAATATCACTAAAATGGCAAGTGCTATTCACTTTCACCGTACTATGTTCACAAGAAGTAAAGAAAAAAGGGTCGCCTGCATTCGTTTTTGGCAATACCTTCGCTATATTGTAGGCCAATGACAGACACTTCGGTTCCACTGAAGCGTTTAACACTTCGGTTTGGCGCGTCGGCTGTCACACAGAGCGGTTTCGAAAAGCGTTCATCGAGTGGGTTCAGTTACAAATTACTTCGGAGTATCATATAGATGCTTGTGAAAAAAGGAGTCGTGTATACATACATCTGTGTATATATGTATATACATATATATATATGTATATGTGTATACATATATATGTTTATATATGTATATAAATATATATGTTAGTATATATATTTGCATATGAATTTTGGGCAAAGTGATTCTAATAGTAATTTTCATTGAAAATCGGTAATTGTTTACTTTTAGAAACGAAGTGCCTACAAATGTTTCATTTTCCAATACTGTATCTTAGCCATTCTTCAAAAATCAATTTTCTTATCAGATTTTCATTCCCATATCCAACGCATTCATCAATACATCCTCTAAATTTCAGCTCGATTGGATTTCGCAACTATGAACAAATCGAAAAACGCTCGAAGAACCAAGTCGGTGGGTCATTTTTCTCATCTACCGACTCGATTCCGAAATCGAGAGGTGGTTCTCACCGTGGTGTGTGTCTTCACAATGCTAATGTAATGCACGACTAAGCCGACTTGGTTTTGCTCTCGGGAAATGCTTCGCTGCAACCGCCGTGTTTGTCATTGGTCGTATGCTGGGTTATTTTTGCTGTTTTGCTGTAGATCCTTTTCTTTTAGATCCTTTTTCAGATGTTTCCGCATACAATTGTTTGTGCGATCTGGACGGGATGATATGTTTGCACATACTAATGTATGCGCATACATAAGTATCTGTAGTCTGGACGGGCGATAAGATAGATTTCATAGAAATTTGGTTGAAAAATTAGTATAGTGTCGCCAGCTATAGCAATTTTTGTCTCCTAAACATTATAAATTTGCTCAGAGAGATAAAGGTTTTTTCCTTATAACTTCCGATGCAGCTTTCAGATCAAAATAAAATTCATGTGATAAGTGGATCTTATTGCATTTCTTATTCTGTAGGAAAAAAATCATGAAAGGCTTGCCAGCTAAAGTGAATTTCGTAATTTATTGACATTTCTTTATCGAGCGATGTTGCCATAAAATTTCCAAATGGGAATGATCCTGCAATGACAATTAACAACAAATATTTACGTTTCAAAAATTGAACATGTTTTGACGGTGGTAGCCCGAAAACTATATTCACTTCTAAAGCTTCCAGCGCAGCCATCCAATCGAAAGGAAATTCACAGGGTGGAGTTAACTCAACGTTAAACGCATGATTGCCAGCACTAGACAGTTTCGTAACTATTGCACAAACAGATGCTTCCATTTTGTATTCATAAGCACAGCATTTACAATAAAATAAGCAACCAATATATAAATTTTCCGAGTTTTGGAAATTTTTCGGATGGCAACCGCAGACATAGTTTAACCGCTGAAACTTTCGATGATATCCTTGGATGAAAACGAAATTCAAAGGATAGGTTGATTAAGCATGAACATGTTATGGTAGATTTATTGTCGCTGTGTTTTACAAATGTTGCCAGCACTGAACATTTTCATCATTTGTGTTATAGGAAATGCTGTCAGAAAATGATATTTGTTCCTTTGAGTAAGAAATGGTTGATATGATACTGCAAAGAAGTGTTTATTGTCTTCACACATTTTAAAATCCCTCAAAGATTATTTTTTCGAATATTAGTTTTCTAGCGGTTCTGATGCGCTAGACTTTTTACTAATTTTCCAAGAAAATTACTATTAAACTCGTTTCGCCGAAAATTCATATTTATTTAAATATACATATATTTATATATATATATATATATATATATATATATATATATATATATATATATATATATATATATATATATATATATATATATATATATATATATATATATATATATATATATATATATTATTTATTCACCAAACAAGGTACAAAATCAGATATAAAATAACAAATTAAAAATAAAATGGAAAAGTCAAGTCAAGTAAACAGTAAAAACAAACAAGTTAAATAAGTAACAAACAAATGAAAATAGTAACAAATACATTAATAAATAACAATCAATAAATGAAAACATTGACATATAAACTATGGCTTAAGGTTAAGGGGTATGGATGGCACGCAAAAGAGAGGATTTGAAGGATGATTTGGAAATCGTAGGGGAATATATATAACTTATGCTGTTGAATATTCTGCAGCATCTATTTATTGGCTCATTTGCTGCATATGTCGTCGAATGTGAATATTCTTTTAGAAAACGATTGGACCTGGTGTTCCTCACAGACATATTTATCCAAATTTTACTATTCAGGAATTCTCCATTAAAAGCGCCTCTAATGACGTCCAATGTGAAGAAGGCCGATATCATCATTCTTCTGGAGGCTAGTGTCGAAAGGTTGAAATGACCCTGTCAAAACTCATAAGGGGGTAGGCTTTTAAAATCATAAGGGTTGTACAGTTCTCTCAAGGCAAAAAGTAAAAATTGTTTTTGTATTGCCTCGAGTCTGTCACTGTGGGTTTCAAAAGCGGGATTCCAGCTTATGCAAGCGTATTCGAGAATAGGACGTACAAGTGAAGTGTATAAGGATCTGGTGACCCACAGACTACGGAATTCTTTGGCACGTCTTTTGATGAAACCTAACTGTTTGTTCGCACGAGAAAGTATTTTATCAAAGTGTAAGGTGAAGCCGAGTTTTTCATCTAAGATAACATCGAGGTTAGTAATGATATCAACTCAGGTTAGCATATTATTGCTGAAGAAGTACGTATTGTGTGCGACCGTGCATTTTCTGGAAAAACTAATAACTTGGTATTTATTGGTATTGAGAGAGAGCTTGTTTATATTGCACCACTGATCAAGTGAATTAAGCTTGGATTGGAGAAAGTGGGCATCCGATTTCGATTCAATAGTCTGATAAAGTTTGAGATCGTCTGCATAGAGTAAATGAGGTATGCCTGCTAGGACGTCAGATAAGTCGGAAATAAATATATTAAAAAGAAGTGAGCCAAAATGGCTACCTTGTGGTTCACCAGAGGTAGCACTAACGTTTTTTCATAAAAATCCTTGAAATTTTAAATTCGATCGCGAAGGTAGGAGGTCAGCCAGCTGAGTAAAGACCCGGCAATGCCGAATTTCTGAAGCTTTAGAATCAAGGTACAATGGTCAAAATTGTCAAAAGTCTTACTGAAGCCAGTGTAGACTGCGTCAATTTGGTATCCTTTTTCCATTTTGCATAGAACGTCAGAGATTAGAAATGTCAAATTCGTGGTAGTTGAGCGACCTTTTCTAAAGCCATATTGTTGCTCGTTCAAACGGATATCAACAAGCGGAGAAAGTTTATCGTATACCACCTTTTCGAAAAGTTTCGGAATCGAAGACAAAATGGCAATGCCCCTATAATTTCGGATACAGCGTCGGTCACCATTTTTGAATATGGGTGTGTCATACGAAAGCTTCCAACAGAATGGAAAAATCCCCGACAAAAGTGATCTATTAAAGAAATTATGCAACGGAGCTATAAGCTGCTCTACACCCTTGCGTAAGAAGGTCGGAGGAAGAAGATCAGGCCCAGGACCTTTGTTGCAGTCGAGATCCAAAATAGCTTAACGTATTTCATTACGGGTTCACAAAAGCTGTTGAAGCTGAATCAGAGGAAGAAAGGTGTGAGTTTGATGGGTCTGGTGCATTAAAAATTTCTTGGAAACTATCAGCAAATAGGTCACATATCTCTTAAGGAGAGGAAGACGTTTTATTATTAAGAAACATGGACGATGAATAGCCAGTAGTTTTCGCTTCACATTAACAAAATCGAAGAATTTTTTCGGGTCGCGGACTATATTTTCATCGGTTGTTCTAATGTAAGTATTATAAGCCTCATGAGACTTTGCTAAAAATTGCTTAGCAACTTCATTATATTCTTGCTGAATAGCAGGACTAACATCGGTATTTTCTTTAATAAGCTTATAAAGTTTATTCCTACGATTTTGCATATGCCTAAGGTCCCTATCAAGTCCTGGCTCAGACAAGTAATTCTTTTTTTTTATCTTTGGAACATATCTTTCAAGAATCACGGTCGTTTCTGTAAATAATCCAACTACTATCAAGAACCTGCTCATTCTTATGAGAGGCATTAAGCCAAGTTTCGGTGATGGCGAGTAAATTAAAATGGCACGATTTGGCGTCAAGGTATAATTTACTTAGTTTGCCTCTCATACCACCACAATTGTGATAAAAAAGTTTGAGGCTTTTCTGAGATCGGTTAGGAAAAATGCCTAACAGGGTTGACTGATCTTCGAAGAGATTCAGATGTCATATTATTACCATTAAAAGAATAATTTATATTGCTCATAGAAGGAGCTTTGTTTACAGCGGCCTGACTGGAATTCTTGGAGAAGTGTTTATTAACAACGTTGGTACACCTGGTTGAGGGAGAAGATGCCGTGTTAACTGCCGGGGGTATCAGTGCATTATTATTATTATAAGTAAAAGTTAGATAAGGAAGAATTATCTGTTGTCACTGAAAATTGGGACTGAGTACGTGATGAGCGAGTTTTATGGGTGGAAGGAAATTGGGTAAAGGTGTGACTAGGGATACAATTTTTTCTTACAATTTTTTGTTTCTTCTAATACCTAGTTTTGTCGGTGATGTTTCTCCAGGGGCTGAATGTCATTCCTGGAGCTTGTGTTTCCACTAAAGCAAGCAAAAAGCCAGGCATATTTTGATGGGACGAAGACCTTACACCGTCTTGAGGATATATGTTTACGCTGGGATAAAAATTTCACTTCGTTTATATGAAAATCAGCTTCGAGAATCTTTCCCAACCATTCGTCGTCAGCAAAATAAGGAATCCCTTTCACAAAGAATGCACTTTTGTTTACTGAAGTCGTCAATTTGGAGGACGTGCTCTTATTGTAAAGAATATCGTTAGTTTTTTTTTATTTTTTGTAGACGATTCTGCCAATCGTTTTGGGACCAAAAAGTACCGAACTTGTAAATTAGGGTTTCACCGTTGAGGTTTGAAAATTTTGGCAGAGTAGATGGAGTTGTACCCTCAGCTAGATTCCTTATAGGTGATGTTGCTTTGTCCTGCGTCCTCGTATTCATAGCCGTAGTGATATTATTTATTTCCAACGTTGTGTTAAGGAGCTCCTGATGGAGTGTTATCTCGTTCGCTAATAAATCTTCGTCTGCATCATTTCTTGAGGTTTTACAATGACGGTCTGAATCCTCCAAATTTCTGCTGATATCAGCTAATTTTAGTTGTTGCTCAGAAAAAGCGTCTGTGAGTCTGTCAGTTTGCATTTTTAACGTTCGTGAAAATTGTTCAAAATTTTCAAGCGTACCTTTGTTGTTTGCTTGGCAAGTATCATAAGCGTTATTGAAAGTGAACAAATTCGATGGAATGGAACCCATTTTGTCAATTAGAGTATCCATTTTCTTCCCAAGCGTGGCGAAAGACTTTCCGTGGCTAACACTGTTCGATTTAGAAAAGGTAGACGCCAGACCATCGAAATGATTTGATATTTCCGACAGGAATTCTTCATTTGCTCGCGTTTGTGCAAGTTGCTTGGATATGATATTGTCTTTTTTCGAATTAAGTGTCTCAATATAGCTAATTAAGTTGTCGTACATAATTTGTATGAGTCTTTCAATATCTTGGCAATCCGTACTTATAAAATGACTCTCGGCAAAGCTATTTTCGAGGCTGCACTTGAAGCTCATGCTTAATTAATGAATACGTCGATTCGATGCTCAGAAATATACAATATGATAATCATAGACAAGACAAAAACCAATTGGTTGGTAGGTAAGTGGAATATATATATATATATATACTTTTTTTTATCATATATATATATATATATATATATATATATATATATATATATATATATATATATATATATATATATATATATATATATATATATATATATATATATATATATATATATATATATTAGCAAAATGTTTAGAAAAGATAATCTCTAGAGTGGCCAATCCGATTGAGCTAAAATTTTGGGAAGACGTACATTTATACAGCAAGTAGCTTTATGACTTGCTTAAATTCAGATATCTTAAACCTTTTGGAGGCGGCGAGCGTTTAAGTGAATTGTGAGGTACTCCTGTATTTCCAAGCATTGTACATTTTTCTTAAAATAAATGTTTGCGAATGAAAAGTTATTATGTTTGCAGCTTGTTTATGTTAAAAATTTGGAAATTTTTAGCCGTGTGTGGTTGCAGCGAGCGTAAAAGTAGGCAAAGATTTTTTTTCAAATTTTGATTTGTCATGTCTTCTGACAAAAACCTTGGATCATCGTCAAATTTGCAGAGCATATTGATATTGAGTAGGATTTAACACACATGGAATGGGTAACCCTGTAGTTACGGCAGGCTCGTGAAAAAAAAATCCTTCAAAAATCCAAGAACCCTCCTGAAAAATTTTTGAGTTTTGCCAAAAAATTTAAATCATTGATCAATCTTGACCTTCGTCCATCATGTGAAATTGAAATTTTGAAAAATTCGGTTTGCACAAGAACGGCAACCTATCACCAAATTACCTCTATTTTCAGCACTCGAAAGTTCTGTTCACGAGAACTTGCGACCGGATTATTCGATCATAATGAAATGTACAGGACATGTTGGTATTAACTAGGACCAAGTCTGATAGAAGTAATTTTGAAATGCGAGCAACCCTGTGGCAGTGGTACCATCTTGAAAATTTCTTTACTGAGCGATTATGCTATTAGATTTGCAAATGGGAATGATCCTGCAATGAAAATTAACAACAAATATTAACGCTTTAAAAATTTGAAAAGGTTTGAGGGTGGTAATCCTAAAATTCTTTTCACCCGTATAACTTCCAGAGCAGTGATTCAATCGAAACGAAATTTACTGGTTGTATTTAACCAACCAGTTTTGCTGCTAACACAGGATAACGAGCTTTGGCCATTTTTGTAAATATTGCACCAACAGATGCTTCAAATTACGTACTCATATGCAAAGCATTTGCAATAAAAATGAGGAACCAATTTCTAAGTTTTCCGAGTTTTGAAAATTTTTCGGATGGCAGCCTCAAACAACGTTTAACCGCTGAAGCTTTTCATGAAATCCTCCAATGAGAACGAAATTCAAAGGATAAGTTGATTTAAGTATGAGCTTGTTATGGTTTACTTATTGCTGCTTCGTTGGAAAAGTGCTGCCAGCACTGAACATTTTCATCATTTGTGTTATAGTTGAGTTTTGTTGCTTTGGGTAAGGAATGATTGATATGATTCTACAAAAAAGTGTATTACGTGTTTCCACACTTTTTGGTCACTAAAAGACAATTTGTTCGAAAATTAGTTTTCCTGCGGTTCTGATGCGCTAGTTTCTTCTTCTGAACGACGTGGTTGGCTCACTAAGAGGTTTGTATTTGCTTGTTAGCTGACTTTCCAGCAACTGACGACATCATTTTAAATTGTAAAAGACACAACTATGACTTCACGATGCTCTTACATATCACGCTGCTTTTATATCTCCGGTATCCTGTCTGCAGGCCTGACTGAAGCACTCCTCACCATTTTTCAAAGAGGTCTTCAAAAAAATTTACGGAATAAATCAATTATTTCACCATCATTGAAATTATAATCTGTAGAAGAGAAGCGGTTCAGAAATTTTTTGAAGCTCCTGCCACTGCAGCAATAAAATGGAAAAACACAATTTACTTCGCATGTGGTTGAAAACGCACTCTGTAACCTGACTTATTTATTACAAAAATATTACTATAGAGCCGAAGGAACCTTTTAAAGTACTTGTTAGTAGGGTATTTACCCAAAGAACCAAAGTACTCAGTAGGTCCTTTTCTAGGAATGTAAAAGGCCACCCAATGCGGTCCACTTTTACAAGCTGGATCAGTAAGTGATCGCACGGATAAAGGCTCTTGAAAGATCTTTTAGTAACACGATTCCGCTTTAAAGAATTACCAAGTTCAATCGTGCTAATTCCTGTTCTTTAAAGGTGATTGCTTAAAGGTAAATGATCCTTGAATGAGGCGTGACGTACCTCTGAAGAAATTCCTATGTTGGCTCTCCAAGTACGAAAATAGTCCAAAACTTTTCGAGGGTTTTTATAAGATCTTCATCCAGACGCTTTAATTCAAGACTTTCAAACACACCAGTATGATCTGTAGTGCTAATTGTTGATGTAGGATATTTGTAAACGATATCTATTGTATATACTTTATCTGATGAAATAAAGCCCGAAAACGCATTTTTTTTTAAAGAAGGTAAAGTGTTCTTCTGAAAAATACTCGGTATTCACAAGACAATGAGTCATGGTACTGTAGTTGTCTCCTGCAAGTGCTCAGATAAATAAATAAATTAAGGAGAAGTGTTGAACCTCTCTATATACTTTTTTATAAACTAGAGTAAACATTTCAATTTTTATCGATCTCAATATTCGTATCGTACTCTGCATAAACAATGCATTTCACAGTATTTTTGAATGCCTGCTTGAATCTTCTGTCAATTCTCACCACACCTTGATTCAATAAACTGCCACAAGTTGATTCGTATGAATTATCTGTTGTCAAGTCAAATGCTAGCCAAAAGCAACCATTGGTGAAGGATTATTTGGATATCTGATGGCTTTTATCGAAATTATTGATGCCAGTATCCTTGAAAAGGCTCAAACACCCCTGGGTGCTCAGATGTTTGTCTTTTGAATAATCGAATTTTATAGGTTGAATTGGTGCCTGTACGCCATTAACTGATTAATTAAATCTCGTGATTTTATTGTGTTTGAAATTATATGGATTTTTAGTACGATTTTCGCTAAAGGCATCGTTGGCTACCATTTCGAAAATGAGCAGGCTCGGTAATTAGCCAACCACTACATTGTCTAGCAACAGAGTGAATGTATTTGAAGGACACGTATATGTTTTCACTGCATCTCGTTTGTAGGAGTGCACTACGTTTGAACGTTGGTGTACTGTTTCATGCGCTAGAAGGATATTTAGGTTGACGCCTATGTATATTGTTGCTTCCAGTATTTTAATTCGAAGTTAGCATTTGTCATCTTTCGAGTACACGTAGAATTCAGGTTTTTCTAAAACCTGAATTCCTATGACGCGTAAGTCCACACCATTTATCAATAGTTTTTCTTGGTTAAATATGTCTCTAGGGATTTTGCCCATTAAGTCGACCGCATTACCTTTCTCTTATAGCGCCGATCTACTAAAATAGCCTTTATTCTCTGACTTTAGGCCATCGCCTTCAATCATTTCCTTTTCATTCTGATCAAGATACCATCCAATCGATTCGAGATGAGTTGTTGCTGCATGTTTTCCGTAATTCAAAAGATTTTCAATGTGTACCCTGTGCTGGCAGTTATTGTCTGTTGCAGCTATATTTTTCCATCCAACTGAACTGCACGTTGTCTAAAAAAAGAATGCATTAAATTATTTGCGGCGTTTATTGGTTCAACTTCGACTTCTTTACCATCAGCGCCTTTAATTGTTTAAGTCCCAGTGAATAACTCCTCCTTACCATCCTTTTTTTTTTAACCATCTGTACCTTGAGATCTAGAAACGAGTTTATGCTGGATAAATCGAGAAACGTATCACCATGGCCAAGAGATATGAATTCCAGTATAGATGAGTTATCCAATGAAGCTATCGGCTTGTATGCAACTTTTTGGTTTTTAAAATGTTGTTTTGAATCGGTGATGTGGGGAAAATGTCCAATTCGGATTGCATGTATTCTTTGTAGGAGGAGATGGTGATTATCAAAAATAAATGTTCGAAATACGTTTTTTGGTAGCTTATCGTTTACTTTTCACCGTCTTGATATTTTTTGTGATGCTCTTTTTACGGTTTTTTTACTAATTTTCTAAGAAACTTAGTATTAAACTCGTTTCGCCGAAAATTCATATTTCTTTATATATATATATATATATATATATATATATATATATATATATATATATATATATATATATATATATATATATATATATATATATATATATATATATATATATATATATATATATATATATAAATATATATATATAAATATAAATATATATATATAAATATATATATATGTATATATATATATATATATATATATATATATATATAGATAGATGTATATAACAGGTAGGTCCATGAATTGCTAGAATTCAGATATCTTAAAACTTTTTGCGTGGGCGGGCATTTTAGTGAAATTTCAGGTACTCCAATATTTCCAAGCAGTGTAAATTTTTGTTAAAAAAAAAATACTTGAAATGAAAACTTATTATGTTTTTAGTTTGTTAATGATAAATCATTGGAAATTTTGAGCCTTGTGTAGACGCTGAGTGCCTAAAAGTAGACAAGGATTTTTTTTCAAATTTCGATTTGTCATAACTTGTAAGAAAAACAATTTATCATCCTGATCCTGAAATTATCAGAGGGTATTGATGTTGACTAGAATTTAACACATATGGACTTCAAAGGCTGTGTGGGCACCTCTGTAGCTACAACAGATTCCTGAAAAAAAGTCCTTAAATCATCGACCTTCTTGAAAAATTTTTGATTTTTGAAAATGAATTCAAATTATTGATAAATTTTGACTTTTCTCCACCAAGTCAAATCAACATTTTCGAACTTCCGCGGTTAACAAGAACGGCAACCCGTGATCATTTTACCTCTATTTTGAGTACTCAAAACTTCTGTTCACGAGAACTGAAGACCGGCTAATGCGATCAATATGAAATTTACAAAACGTGTTGGTATTAGCTGGGACCAGGTATGATAGAAGTGATTTTGCAATACGGGCAACAATGTGGCAGTGGTGCCATTTGGAAAAATCGCTAAGAAAAAAAAATGTTTTTCGCTTATAGCTTCCGATTTAGCCATCAGACGAAATTCACGCAGTAGGTGAACCTTACTTAAAGATAGATTTCATAGAAATTTGGTTGAAAAATTAATATAGGGTCACCAGCCATGGCAATTTTTGTCTCCTGAATATTGTGAATTTGCTCAGGAAAATAAAGGTTTTTTCACCATAAATTTCGATGCAGTAACGAAATCAAAACGAAATTCATGTGATAAGTGGATCTTGTTGCATATCTAATTCTTCATTCTGCACAAGTACGAAGATGGCCCGAAAAGTTCTCCGCCTCGCCCATATGTGGTAATAAAACACTCATAGTTTTTCTTATGTGATTATAGGCAATCGTTTGAATTTCGTTGAAAAACCGTGAAAGGGCTGCCAGGTATGTTAAATTTCGTCATTTATTTATAATTCTTTATCGAGCGATGTTGTCATAAAATTTCCGAATGGGAATGATCCTGCGATGACAATTAACAACAAATATTTACGTTTCAAATATGTCAAAAGTTTAGACGTTGGTAACCTTAAAATTATATTCACTTCTTTAAATTACAGCGCAGCCATTCAATCGAAACTAAATTCAAAGGGTGGGTTTAACACAACGTGAAGCAGCTATGGTGCTAGCACATGGTTTCCAGCACCAGACAACTCGTAAATATTGCACCAACAGATGCTTCCATTTTGTATTCATCAGAAAGCATTTACAATAAAATAAGCAACCAATGTTTAAATTTTCCGAGTTTTGGAATTTTTTTGGATGGCAACCCCAGATATAATTTAATCGCTGAAACTTTCAATGATATCCTTCGATGGAAACGAAATCCAAAGGATAGGCTGATTAAGCACGAGCATGTTGTGGTAGACTTATTGCTGCTGTGTTGGATAAATGTTGTCAGCACTGAGCATTTTCATCATTTGTGTAATAGGAAATGCTGTCAGAAAATGATATTTGTTCCATTTGTAACAAATGGTTGATATGATACTACAAAGAAGTGTATAACATATTCACACATTTTTAAATCCCTCAAAGGCAACATCTTCGAAAATTAGTTTTCTAGCGGTTCTGATGCGCTAGTTTTCTTTTCCAGGTAATTTGTCCACTTTTTGCATATCGTACTGTATTTCCAGCAGTTCCTTTCTTCGTGCTGCTATTCGCAGCTGCTGAATGCGGATATTTTCTTCTTCTTGCAATCGTTTAGCTATATCTGATGGTGGCCGAGGTGTTTCGCTTGGCGTTTGATCCAGCGGCAGTGAACAATCGGCATACTCAAATTTTTCTGTGACTGGTGAAGTTTTTATAGATAGGAAACTTAAGGCTGGTAACTCAAAGTTGTCGATTGGTGTCAGGTCAAAATTTTTCCCATATTTTCGTCTTGCTCTGAAATCGAAGTTGGTAACACTTTCTCACTTAACTGTATACCTGATGGCAGAGTCACTTCAAATTCCTTCTGTTCCTTTGTCTTTAGCGACATATTGCTTTTCTTGATCGCTCCCGTATTCTATGCGCACTTGCTTTTCACTGGTGGCTTTGCGTTATCGCGACTTTTCGGAACCAAGGTGGCTTCCTTGTGTTGCTTCATGGGTGTAGATGAACTACACTTCTTGCGTATGGACATTTTGCACTAGCTTTTTGGGTAATTTGTTACCGTTATCCAATATTTTACGCGGTACAAAAAGAAACCTTCATCCCTAACTGGGATATAAGGGTGGCGGTTTTCGGGCGACCTTTGCTCACGCGAAGAAAAAGGTGTGGGTGGGCGCCACTCGCTTCTAATCTAAAAACTTGCCATCGGCCAGCTGCTCAGAAGCAAGAAGAAAATTACGGGTTTTACCAGATAGCGAAACTCCGCGAGGAGAAAGCCAAGATTTCCAAACAAAATACTACCGCGGATGCACAAACACCAGTTTTTTAAGATACAATCACGTTTACTCGTTTACTTTAATCCAACGCGATTAATAAATAACAATTCGGCTAGCACTTAAACACTATTGGCGCCAAAATCGTCATGCAAGTTACTTATGAACTATTTGCGTAGCACTTAAGTAACTCGATATGTTGAATCAAATAGACAATATGATAGTAATAATCTGAAAATGAACCTGCGAATCCCTCGTGGGGGCCCTGGTGTATTCGACACTCGCTGTATTCCCGCGATGATCGCTACTCCTTTCTCCCTGATGAAACCTGCTTTGTAATGCACCTTCTTACTCCAACTTTCTCGAATATCGTGCAATTCTTTCTTGCGTATCTTCACTACACCGGTTTTGATTATCGATCTACCCTTCCGCCTCAATCGTCAATACAACAGCAGACACTTGTATATCGGTCTTCCAACGACCATAGAAAAGTAACCAGAATTAACTCTTGTCGATTTTCCTCACTCAATACGTCCGAACGCTTACCAATGCAGACTCAAAAAGAAAGTACCACCATCACTTTCATCGCTCATGCCCTAAAATTTTCAAACTAATCGGGACTTCCCTGGCCCATTGGGTGCACTCACCTGCGTTTCGTTTCACTCAAGTAAAACATCGCATCCACTTGCCGTCCACATGTTCCAACCTTGGGACAACAAATTCCACAGATGATGTTTCGGCTTTTTGAGACAGTTTGTGTAGGCAGGATCTAAACGAGCTCCCGGATATTTTACCTTCAATCACAGATAAGCGACTTCTTTTACATTCCTTTATATATTTCATAATTCTTCAGAGGGGATATCAGATCGCGATCCTCGCATTATTCATCCATCCAACCGCATTCAGATGGTATTTCGAAACTGTAGTGAGTTTGCATTGCTGTGTTTACGGGCGGGATTTTTGTGTCAATGTTTAGGCTGACGGCCAATTTCTTTCGCTCCGTATTGCGCGAGTTACGGCAACACCTGCCATACCATACAACACCTGCCGTACTATACTACACCTGCCGTCCGTTTCATACAAACACCTGACACACCAAGTACGTGCCCAAGACGACCTCCAGTTAACTTTATCGAAACCTAAATCAACACATTATAAATTGCAATTCGATGCATTTCCTGTTTTTCGAAATTGATCAAGAACCAGCAATGTAATATTGTACTGCTATTTTTGCACTTTGCAATTTTCCATAAATTAATCAGCATAAGCTTGTACTTAGTTTCAGTTGTTACTCAATAAAGCTCGAATTAACATCAAATTTGTTTTTTTTTTACTGACCACTGGTTTCGTGGTCATAAGTGGCGCAGTCGTGCGGATTCCTAAAACACGTAATCGACGGTTAATCGGTTAAAAAGAAAAGTGTTCAAGTTCAACAGAATATCGGGCCTACAAAGAAAATCGTGCGGTGTTGTTAATTAAAGTGCGTCATTGTAGAAACTTTTCGATTGCGGCGGATTACCGAAAAATACAGTGCTAAAATTCGACAGAATATCGAGTCTGCTGCATCCTGTTGAAAAATTATTGGCAGTAACAACATGTATCATTGGATAATATTTTGCGAGTAAGTTCGTTGACACTAAATCCTTTGCATATACATTCCCTTCCTATTCCTTAAATAACTAACCGTGAACAAATCTTTGTCATATATTATACTATCTACATCTATATATATATATATATATATATATATATATATATATATATATATATATATATATATATATATATATATATATATATATATATATATATATATATATATATATATATATATATATATATATATATATATATATATATATATATATATATATATATATATATATATATATATATATATATATATATATATATATATATATATATATATATATATATATACGTACTATTTATATATTATCTATATTAAATAACGATTTCAAAATTAAAAATTATCATAAATTAATGAGTAGACCCAGACCATACCCTAGAGTAAGGCATTTAAAATTAGTACCATTGACCAATAGACTAATTAGTGAAAGTGAAAGTGAAAATCGTGTTGTGCCAAATTTGAGTGAAAATTCGAGTAACGAAAATCTTTCCATCGGGAGTGAAAATTTCAATAATTCTTTTTCAGATTCTCACCGAATTGATTCAGCTATGGTTGTCGCGAACTCGTCAATCATAGACATATTTAATGCACTTCGGGTCCCAGACGCGGTTAAAGATATACCAAAATTTAACGGAAATCCTAGATTACTCTATGATTTCATAAATAACGTAGAAGAAATACTTTCTCTGGCCCACGCCGTAGAACCCACATACGCAAGAGTGCTACTTCGGGCCATACGTAATAAGATTGATGGACCCGCTAACGAAGTTTTAAATATGTACGGTACGCCGCTTGAGTGGAAAGAGATTAAGAACAATCTAATTCTCCACTACAGCGACAAACGTAATGAAACTTCGTTAATTAGAGACCTCTGCAGTACTAAACAGCGTGGTAAAACGGTAGAAAAATTTTACAGCGAAATAGTTGAAATCTTATCAACCATTTTAGCTCATGTTCAAATTCATGAACAAAATGTTGATGTGATTGAAGCGAAACGCAAACTTTATTCGGACATGTGCCTCAATACTTTCTTGGCAGGGCTTCGTGAGCCACTCGGCTCCACTATTAGTGCCATGCAGCCAGAGACACTTGCCGTAGCATTTTCATACTGCATTAAAGAGCAGAACATTTTTTACGCGAAAAACGATTCAAAATTCGATGTTTCGAATAATCAAAAGAAGCCACAGTTTCTAATGAATACCAATCAAAAGTCTAATTCAATATTTGGCCAACCGTCTTATTTAGCTGGAAATTCTTTCCCACAAACATTTCGACCTAATCTCCAACAATCTTCGGTTAATCCGTTCCAACAACAATTTGGCAACCAGGTACCAAATGCATTCAAACCAAGACCCCCCCAATTTCAGAATATCTTTAATAGACCAAACCCATTTAACCAACAATCTAGAACACAATTTAATTTCGGTACCAACCCACAACAAGGCCTACCATTCAATAGACAATCACTACCACGCCCCGAGCCAATGGACACAAGCTCTGGCAACTCGCGCTTCAGACAGGGACAAGTCAGACCCATAGCACCCCAACCGAATCTGATGGGTAACAATTTCTTTCGCTCCACAGGTCCTCCCAGGTTTGTATGCAAAGAACTTTTCAACATTTGTGAGACAAAGAACCTTGACAATGAAAATAATACCTCATCAACCTTCGTGGCAGCCCCTAATGAGTCTTACCAACAGAATCTTGATGGATATTACTCATATGAAGATGCAAGTAACACCGACGATCAACTATACGGAACTTACGACAATAATAGACAAGAATTCTCAGACGACACCTATGAACGAAACGACAACCAATATGAATACCATCCCGATGCTCAGGAAATTGATGACGGAAATTTTCCACTAACCGCCTCGACAAACCCACAGGTTACATAGATGTAAACGTCCATGGATGCAATCTACCATACATCCAAATTGCTTCTCCTTTTAATCGCCACCTCAAATTCCTTATAGACACAGGATCCTCATCGTCCTTCATAAATCCTGAATTCATTCACCCAGACGATATTCAGAAAACAAAACCAATCATTATCAATACTGTTCTCAACAAACATAAACTAGAGGAGACAGTGACTCTCCCAATCTTTAATGAATTTAAACAACCAGGAGAGATCAGATTTCTAATATTTAAATTTTATAAGTACTTCGATGGACTCCTTGGATTAGATGCTCTTACTAATTTAAATGCTAAGGTAGACATAGCCAATAAAATCCTTATCACAAATCACTCCGCCATTCCCTAAAGTTTTAAACCAAATCTGACATCCGAAAAATATATTGTACCCTCCAATTCAAAGTTCGTCGCAAAAGCACCCGTTGATGTCCGTAACGGAGACATAATCATAAAAAAAACAGAAGTGGCTCCTAATTTAATAATATCAGAAGGAATCTATGAACCTAATGATTGGTATTATCCTATAGTGGTAACAAATTATGCTAACGAGGATCAACCTCTATAAATTGAACAACCTCTCAAAGTCTCTAAACTACTAAAAGACGAAATCAACGAAGTAAGCCTTTTTAACATAGATTGCACCTATGAGACCAATTGCCTTATTCCACCCAAAGATGTAACCGAACTAATCCGAATGTCGCACCTAAACAAAGAAGAGCGGGATCTCATTATTCAGATTTGTTGCGAGTACAATGATATGGACAATGTTCTCCAGGAACGCGTGATGGACAATGTTCTCCAGGACCTGCAAGGCAAAATATGTCTCGTATACCTGGACGACATCATTGTTTTTTCCAGGGCTGTGGAGTCGGAGTCGTGCCCCTGTATATATAAAGCGGAGTCGGAGTCGAACGCGACTCCGACTCCGCTTTAAATGTACAGAGCCACGACTCCGACTCCACAGCCCTGGTTTTTTCAACTTCACTCCAAGAGCATGGAGAAAATCTACGAAAAGTCTTTAAAAGGTTGCGTGACGCTAATTTTAAAATACAGCTCGATAAATCTGAGTTTTTACATCGAGAAGTTGCTTTTCTAGGGCATATAGTATCTGCGGATGGGGATAAACCTAATCTGGACAAAATAAGGGCTATTAGAGACTTCCCAATTCCCAAAAATCAAAAAGAGCTCAAAGGATTTCTCGGCTTATTAGGCTATTACCGGAAATTTATAAAAGATTTCGCAAAACTAACTAAACCCCTAACAAGTTGTCTGAAAAAGGGAAACAGTGTTCAGCTCACGGAAAAATATGTTAAAACATTCGAATTCTGTAAGGATTTATTAATGAATGAACCTGTGCTGCAATATCCAGATTTTACCAAACCTTTTGTGTTGACAACTGACGCCAGTAACTACGCAATAGGAGCGGTATTATCGCAAGGACCCATCGGCAGTGATAGACCCATCTGTTACGCTAGTCGCACATTGACAGACTCCGAATCAAACTACTCCACCATAGAAAAGGAGCTACTGGCAATAGTATGGGCCGTTAAACACTTTAGGCCGTACCTGTTTGGAAGAAAATTTCAAATTGTTACGGACCACAAACCACTTACATGGCTAATGAGTTTAAAAGACCCAAACTCAAAACTTGTTAGATGGCGTCTCAAACTAGAAGAGTTCGACTATCAAGTCATATATAAAAAGGGGACTCAAAACTCCAATGCAGATGCATTGAGTAGGATCAAATCCTACGAAAATATGAATAACCGGGAAATAGAAATAAATGTAGGTGAAACTACACCGGCGGACAATGCATCTGTTCAAGCCGAAATGGGATCAACTGTGCATTCTGCGGACGAAAACCTTGACGACGGTATCCTTGACGACGGTATCCCTATTTCAGAACGACCCTTAAACGAATTTTCTCTTCAGATCATACTCGAAGAATCCACCAGAACCCCACATACATCCCTAGAAATGCCATTTAAAAACAAACAGAGAAGAAAAATCCGAATGTGGGACTTCACTGAAAGTAATGTAACAGAAATTTTTAAGAAATATTTGGCACCAAATAAAATGAATGCTATATTCACCACAGATAAAATATTCAACGTAGTACAAACCGCCTATTCCAAATTTTTCTCACAATCCCCAATTTTCAAAATTATCCGCTGCATGGAATTCTTACGAGACATTACAGACTCAAACGAACAAGACAAAATCATAAACGAATATCACGTAAACAATAACCATAGAGGCATCAACGAGACCGTTTTGCACTTCAAGAGAACTTATTACTTTCCCTTCCTCAAGGACAAAACTACCAAAATTATAAATAATTGCGAAATCTGCCAAACGCAGAAATATGACAGAAACTCTCCTAAACTGCAATATGAAGCTTCCGAAAGCCCTCAAAAACCTTTAGACCATATATACGTTGATGTTTACACAGTCAGGGGCAAACATATTTTGACAATTATAGACCGTTTCTCCAAATTTGCAGCTGCATATACATTAGAAACCAAGAACAGTTTAAATATAGTAAAATCTCTCAAACATTTTATTAGCATCCACGGAATTCCAAAGAAACTGACCGCTGACCATGGGACTGAAATGACATCCACCTTATTTAAAGACTTTTGCAGCCAATACAGAACCATTGTCCACCTTACCTCATTTCAACAAACCAGTAGCAATTCCTACGTAGAAAGGTGGCATTCAACTTTAACAGAGACATACCGAATAATCCTAGAAAAACGAAAAAAAAAATAACTTCGACCTAGATCACGAAGAAATACTTAATGAAGCAATAATAACTTACAATAATGCTATTCACTCCACAACCAAACTAACACCATTTGAGCTATTCACAGGTAGAACCCATACATTTAATAAAAACATAACGTTTAACAACGAACACGAGTACCTCAATAAATTGAACGAATTTAGATCACAACTCCACCCAAAAATTAAAAATGAAGTAGAGAAACTAGTAAATAAAAACTTGCAGAAATTAAATTCAAACCGTGAAACCCCTCAAACTTTCCAAGAAAACGATATTATCTTCCGAAAAGAGTGTAGGCGAAATAAAATTACCCCCAGATTTAGCAAACAAAAAGTCCGAAAAGATAAAAAATTAACACTAATTACATACAGAAACCAAAAACTACACAAAGGGAAAATTAAAAGAAAACGTAAATTTCAGATTATTTCTGGTGGTCCAAGCGCAGAACATGGAAATACAATTCTTCAACAACAGCCAGGGAATTCCGCCTCTACAACTGGGGACGGTTAGAATCATACGCTCATTTGAAAACTTGGTGCACATAGTAAGACTAGACAAGTACGAACAGACATTGAACAACATCCAATCCACTCTAAACAACTATAACGATACGCTGACGTCTGAAACACTAGCAGTACTTCAAATTAAACTTGACGAATTAACCCATAGGCTAAATACCCTCAAACCCATTGGAAGACTAAAACGAGGACTTATCAACGGAATCGGTTCACTCATCAAAGGTATAACAGGAAATATGGATGCGGACGATGCCATTAAAATAAATAAAGAAATTGAGCAGCTTACGTTGAATCAATCCGGGCTTAAGAATAAAATTAACAGCCAAACACGATTAAATAATGCATTCATGGAAAGATTTAGTAACATTACCGACCACATCAATAGCCAAACACACACAATTAATAAACATTTTAAAGATTTTCAAAACCAAATACAACAGGAACACAACACAATAATCCGATTGCAACAATTAAACCCAATGAGCTACAATATCGATCTACTAAATAATTATCTCGGTAATATCGCAGAAGCCGTAGTTCTTGGTCGTTTAAATATAATATCAAAACAGATTTTAGGAACCGATGAGCTAACAAAAATCTCACAAACCTTTCAAAAACAATCAGTGAGTATCGAGACCAACGAACAAATCTATGAACTATTAAACTTACAAGCATACTATAATCATTCGAATATCATTTTCAACATCCAAATCCCAATCCTCACTAACGAAACCTCTTCCTTCTTCCAAATCATTCCTCTCCCAATAAACCATACCCACAGAATACAAACTAAACCCTACGCAATTCCCATCCGAAAAAGTGTTCAACTACTTGATGCAAAATGCCCTAAAATTGAAGGAGTCTCTTACTGTCAAGAACAAATACTTCACAAAAATTGGAGTAATTCCAGGTGCATTGCTGACATTTTGAATGGACAACCAACACCCTGTCGACTCGAAGCCATCCCTGGTACACCAGCAGTATTCGAACCTGAGCCAAACTACGTAGTTTTCATCAACATGCCGGAAACTACCGTCAAATAAACATGCGGCCCCACCGACCGAACAATTTACGGTACAAGCTTGATCCGGTTCGAAAATTGCAACATCGAGATTTTCGACACTACATACAATGGCGCAAAAACAACATTTTGGGACGAAATAAACATCTTCCCCGTCACCAAAACTAACGCAACATTCACCTTGAGAGAAGCCGACATGCACATCCTGGAGCAACACAGCTTCCCGAAACCAGGAAAAATCTAAGTAGTGGACAACAGCACTTACCAAAGGAATATCACCCTGGACGTAACAACGATATTACTAATCATCATCGTCCTTTTGGTCATATGGCTACGAGTCAAGCAACAGCCTTCTGTAACCAAAGAAATCGTTTCTACCCAGTTCCTTTAGAGCCACCCACTTAGGGGGGAGGAGTTACGGCAACACCTGCCGTACCATACAACACCTGCCGTACTATACTACACCTGCCGTCCGTTTCATACAAACACCTGACACACCAAGCACGTGCCCAGGACGACCTCCAGTTAACTTTATCGAAACCTAAATCAACACATTATAAATTGCAATTCGATGCATTTCCTGTTTTTCCAAATTGATCAAGAAACAGCAATGTAATATTGTACTGCTGTTTTTGCACTTTGCAATTTTCCATAAATTAATCAGCATAAGCTTGTACTTAGTTTCAGTTGTTACTCAATAAAGCTCGAATTAACATCAAATTTGTTTTTTTTTACTGACCACTGGTTTCGTGGTCATAAGTCGCGCAAATTCCACGTTCACATCGTTGACAGCCTTGGGGCTGATCAATCAGCCGCTCCACCTCGCTCGGCATCAGTTACATATAGGTCAGATGTTGGCCTTGGTCAGGGATCGTCGATATGCACGACTTGACCAATGCATTGCGCTGTGTGCGTGTGTGTGTGTGTGTGCATCAATCGCCAGATACGGTCATTTGTTCTACAGTCATTTATTTTGTGCGTATAATTTCCATAATCTGTTTTCACGTACTTGTCGTTCCGGGTTCTAGATACATTCATTTTTCGTTCTTGCCGCAATTTGATGCGTGTTGCCGATGATCGTGTACTGTTCGTCTACCCAGTCGGATTGTGGTGTTCGAATGTGTATTCTTTTTATGTTCGTCTAAACTGACGTGTTGCTCAGATGCTTGTTGTCTCGTAGTTGATCACCTAACTATCATGTCTAACAACTAACTTAAGGGGGGGGTATGGTCAGAAAATCGATATTTTTTTTTTGTTTAGTGACTAATGTATAGTGACTCAGGAGTGTCCATACAAAATTTCAGGTCGATCCGAGCAAAATTAACGAAGCTATCGGCTTTACAATACAAATAACTCAAACTCATATATTCGCGCAAATCGCGTTCCTTTCCTGCTTTATTAGCCGCGCGCAGCTCTCAAATACGTAATAGTAGAGTCTTCCCGCTCTATCCACACCTGTATGTGCTATATTTGAGTATATAAGTGACTTGTAGTAGTATACATTCATTTCATCGACCAGTTACGGTACACGTGTTTCGTAATTTTTCACGCACTTTTGTTACACAGTTAAAATTTTAAAACGCGTTTTTTGAGGAATTTTATATTTCAAGTCGGTGAGACATGTAACTCGAAAACTACTCGACCGATCTTTCTGAAATTTTGCACACTATTTCTGTAGGCAATTTACTAGGTAACGCTGTCGAGATATTTTTTAATTTCTTGCGTTTTTTTATATATGGAATTTTTTACAACTGAAAACAGAAATTTCGAAAAAAATTTTTTCGTTTTTTTCGTTTTTTTGACTTCAAACTTATACCAAAAATTAAATAATCTAGATATTTGGAAAAACTTGACAGCGTTACCTCAAGAAACTCATAAACTAACGAACTATTTTTGGTTTTTTTGTTTACGATGATCCAGTCATTAGTTATGTGTCTCACCGCAAATCAACTCTTTGTCCTGAACGAAAATGTCAAATTCATGTCACGAGCTTAATTTTCGATATTTTTCAATAAATTTTTTTTTGGATACTCTTCAAAGGTTGTTCTTTACTGTAAGAACTATCCCAATCAAGTTACTATTAACAGTTTTCTATAAAAAAATCTTGAAAATGGGTATAAAATGTGCTGCTCTGACCATACCCCCCCCTTAACCTAACTTAGAACTAGCTAAAACGTAGCATCCGGTGATTGGTTAACTGTAATCATGACTCAATATCTATCGTTCTCTCATGCAGAGAACCATGGAGGCTATTTATTTTTTTGTTTCTTAAATTATGTTAAACAAAAGTCCACGAACCATGACACCCCCCTCGCTTCAGAGAATTTCATAGAAATTCTCGATAATTTTCTGCGACCGTCACACGTGCCGAGTTCATAGATTCCGAATCTAGTTTGGAAATTAATTCGCTCGTTAGGTAAATAAAAAACAAACTTTATTTTTTCCCACTTTGAATTCTGGTATGTTCTTCACGCAACCACCCATTCTATCTCTAAACTCCTCTACACCTATGTTTCTTGACATATATGCCGTTCTTCGGTTTTTTTTGTCTTGTTGTTGGAATCGAAACTTAAATATCTATATCAACCACTTATGCCACTCGAACTCGATTTTAGGTATAACTCCGAAATTCATAGCTACAAAGAAGTATCCGAGTTCAAACGGGAAAGGTAAAAAAAATAAAGAAAGGGAAGGAAAATAATAATGAAACACAATAAAGGAATAAGGAAAAAAAACTCTAGCGCACCTGAACCGCTAGAAAACTAATTTTCGAAGAAATTGTCTTGGAGTGACAAAAAACTGTGGAAAGACGTAATACACTTTTTTGTAGAATCATATCAACCATTACTTATCCAAAGTAACAAATCTAAACTTTAACACAAATGATGAAAATGTTCAGTGCTAGCAACACTTTCCCAACGAAGCAGCAATAAGTTTACATTAACAAGCTCATACTCAAATCATCGTATCCTTTGAATTTCGTTCTCATAGCAGGATTTCATCGAAAGTTTCAGCGGTTAAACATTGTTTGAGGCTGCCATCCGAAAAATGTTCAAAACTCGAAAAATTTAAAAATGGATTCCTTATTTTTATTGCAAATGCTTTGCATATGAGAACGTTGTTTGAAGCATCTGTTGGTGCAATATTTACGGAAATGGCTAATGCTGGTTACTCTGTGTCAGCAGCAAAGCAAAATATATACCAAATCTGCTTCACGTTAAGTTAAACCCAACCAGTAAATTTCGTTTCGATTGAATCACTGCGCTGGAAGTTATACGGGTGAAAAGAATTTTTAAGTTTCCACCTTCAAAACTTTTCAAGTTTTTAAAGCGTTTATATTTGTTGTTAATTTTCATTGCAGGATCATTTCCATTTGCAAATCTAATGACATAATCGCTCAGTAAAGAAATTCCAAAAAATTACAAAAATTATCATAGCTGGCAGCCCTTTCATGATTTTCGTACAAAATTTCTATGGCATTTGCTTCACATTAAAGTCCATTTACTGCGTGAACTTTGTTCTGATTTCTACACTGGACCGGAAGTTATAGGGAAAAAAGCTTTATTTTGCTGAGCAAATTTGCAAGATTTGTGAGACAAAAATCACCATAGCTGGCAACTCTATACCAATTTTTGAGCCAAGTTTTCATCAAATGTTACATAGAGTAATATCCAAGTATTGTATAAATCTTGTCAAAATCTGATGGCTGAATCGGAAGTTATAGGCCAAAAACCGGTTTTTTTTCTCAGTGATTTTTCAAGATGGTACCACTGGCACAGGGTTGCCCGCATTTCAAAATCACTTCTATCAGACCTGGTCCTAGCTAACACCAACATGTTCTGTAAATTTCACTATGATCGGATAATCTGGTCGTCAGTTCTCGTGAACAGAACTTTCGAGTGCTGAAAATAGAGGTAATTTGGTGATGGGTTGCCGTTCTTGTGCAAATCGGAATTTTGAAAATTTTAATTTGAAATGATGGAGAAAGATTAAAATTTATCAGCGACCTGATTTTTTTGTCAAAAATCAAAAATTTTCCAGGGAGGTCAATGATTTGAAGGGTTTTTTTTCAGGAGCCTGCCGTAGCTACAGGGTTACCCGCACTATCTTGAACGTGTTCTAAATTTTAATCAACATTAACACGCTCTGCAAATTTCACGATGATCCATTGTTTTTCTTAGAAGTAATGACAAATCAAAATTTGAAAAACAGTCTTTGCCTACTTTCAGGCACCTGCACCCACACAAGGCTCAAAATTTCCAATTCTTGGTCATAGACAAGCTTAGAACATAATTAGTTTTCATTCCCAATACTTTTCTTTAATAAAAATTTACACTGCTTGGAAATATAGGAGTACCTCAAAATTCACTAAAACGCTCGCCGCCGCCAAAAGGTTTAAAACTATAGTTGAGGACAACAACGGATTAATCGTGACAGGTGTCTACTTCGCTCTACCTTTCTCTTCGCTTTGCTTAATTAATTCTGTCATTTTTTTCTTGCGTTTTGCACTGCCTGTGATCTTAATAATACTTTTCCCGCCATTACAAAGTTTTTCTGGGTGCCGGTTCAGTGCCGCCGCGATAATCTTATTTTTAAGATTCATCCGTGAATTTTTCTGCAAATTTACCGTTAACAATCTCTACTGCGTTTGGTTTTTAACATCTTTTCTTTTTCGCGCTTCACAGCCATAGATTGTGTTATTTCTTATACTTTCCGCGCCAGTACGCAGTTTTTCCGAGTGCCAATGCAGTGCTTTCTCTGATAATCTTATTCTCAAGATTGTTTTTGTATACACCACTGCTAATTAACCGCTTTAAATCTATGCTGTGTTATCGACAATGTCAAATTACTGGTTCGCGTATTAGCCTAAAGCCCTTTGACCGTTCTGAATATATGCTATGATAGTGATTGTGCCATAGATTGTGTTATTTCTTAAACTTTTCGCACCATTAAGCAGTTTTTCTGAGTGCCGATGCTGTGCTTTCTCTGATAATCTTATTCTAAAGATTGTTTTTGTATACAACACTGCAAATTAACCGCTTTAAATCTATGCTGTGTTATCGACAGAGTCAAATTACTGGTTCGCGTATTAGCCTAAAAGCTCATTGACCACTCTGAATATATGCTATGATAGTAGTTTGTGTATTAGACTAAACTCCTCCTAGTTCTTTGTGGAATTACTTTACGTAGTTTGGTGTGTAATTGTGACATTTACCTATTGTTGATTTGGGTCCGCTACACCCAAGCTCCTAACCATTAACCTGACATCTTGCGGTCGAAACTCGAATCTGGTGTATTTATTATCTACTTTCGACTATCTTTACGCAGTTGTGCTCGCTTGATCATAAGCTTCAATTCATCTATTCTTCGGCGGTGCTATATAAAAACGCTACTGTTCTTTCATTCAAACCATGGCCCAGTGCAACGCGACGTCCTGTACCGCGAAATCAGACAGCTCCCCGTTCGTGTTATGCTCGGGTTTCTGCGGTAAAACATTTCACGGCGCATGTGTTGGCTTGACTGGGCGTATATGCGATTCCCTAGCTGACACTGCCGGCCTGTACTGGTTTTGCAGCCACTGCCGCTCACTATCTATGGCTCACTACGTGACGAAAGTGCGCGCTGCTAAGCAGTGTCTTGAAGACGTGGCGAAAGTGCTTCTGTCTTCTAAAGAGAAGGTTAACGCCACGTTGGAAAGTCTGGAACCGTTCTGCAACAACATACAGGATACTACTTTTCGAGCGACGACCGATGCTACGGATGTTGGAAAATCGCCGATTGGCGTGGTTACTTGTAATCGTGGCAAATTACGAGCTCCAGGTATTTCAACCACCCCTTCAGTTGTTGCAATCGATACACCTCAACCAACTCAAGGGATGTTATCTCCGAATTCTTTACAAGCTGGTACTATTGCAATCGATACATCTCAACCAACTCAAGGAATGGTATCTCCGAATTCTTTACAAGCCAGTACTACTACGCCGTCAATGGAGACTGTGCAGTCTCATATTTCGCAGTCTCATATTACTGAATGCCTACCTGGACCATCTGGTAAAACGTACATTAATCCCGGTGACCCAAAGCTTACCTCGACTAACTCGCCTCAACGGCCTTTTGCATCAAATTCGGAGCAGCTAACCTACGGAAGACCTGTTACCTCTATTAATCCTCCGTCTACCTGGGATACTGTTCGTGGTATCCCCCAACTGGAAGTGATTGTACCACCACTTAAAATTTTCATTTCTCGGTTCGCTTATAGAACCACAGCCGAACAAGTTGCTGAGTATGTACGAGCTAAACTCGGTTATAATCCTCGTTTGTTGCTGTGTCGAAAGCTTACACGGGACAACCTAGATGATCAGCAAATATCTTCCTTTTGCATCACTATCACTCCTGGCATTGCCGATCTTCTGAAGAAGAACTTCTGGCCAACTGGAGTATTTGTTAAGGAATTCGTCAGGACTCCCGCCAGAAATTTTCGTTCCAGACCATCGAACAAAAACAGAATATGAACCGTCCTCTCAAAATATATTATCAGAACGTTCGTGGTCTGAAGACCAAGGTTAATTATGTTAATATTTCTTCTGTAATTGCGTCTGATGATATTGTCTGCCTAACTGAAACCTGGTTGTCTGGGGATATATTTAACAATGAAATTTTGCCTCTTCACACTGTTTTTCGCAGGGACCGTAATCACTCTGTGAGTAATCTTTCATTAGGAGGTGGTGTTTTAATTGGTATACTTAAAACTTTGAACGGAACGCTCTGCAGTGACTTCATCCCTTCCGCCCCGGTTGAATGTGTGATTGTTCGTATTTCTCCTTCACCAGCCTCAGTGTTGCTTGTTTCCTCAATCTACATCCCTTGTAGTAGCCCTGTCCTTGTATATGAACGTTTCTTTGCGGAACTCTCGTCCTACCTTAATCGCCGCTTCCCTTCTGCTTCATTACTGTTATTAGGTGATTTTAATATGCCGTCGCTTGAATGGGATAATACTTTTTCTTCTATTTTGTCTTCAAACAATATTTCTATCGCTACTTCTTCCTTTTTGTCCCTTTGTTCACTTTCACAATTCAACAACTTACCCAATACTAACAACAGGATTCTCGACCTTGTTCTGACTTACCTTCACCCTTCTTCACTCTGCCTGAGTCCTTCTCTGTCTGCGTATGTGCGCCCTGATCCTCATCACGCTCCTCTTTGTATAGAATTAACTATAAACCGTTCGTCTAAAGACAAGCATGCCTCTAGACTTCGTTTCAATTTTAAAAAAGCTAACTATTCTGCTTTGTCCAATGAAATAAATTGTACTAACTGGTATAATTTCTTCAGAGGGCTAAGTGTGGATGATGCTGTCTGCAAATTTTATTCCTTCTTGTCCAACTTAATTTCCTGTTACACTCCTTCCTTTCGCTGTAAAAGAAGTTCCGACCCTCCGTGGTTCACCGTTGATGTCGCGATTGCTCTTAGAGCCAAAGATGCAGCGCGTAGCAAATACAAAAGGTCTTGCTCACTTGATGACCTTTTGAATTTTAAAAGATTACGGGCTGCTGCTAAAAGGGCAGCCAAGGATGCTATGCGTGCTTATTTAGAGCATGTCGAAACTTCTATTACTTCTGACAATCCTAAACCTTTTTGGTCCTATATTAAATCCCTTAAAACTTCCTCTGGCATTCCTTCCGCTTTGTATCTTCATGATAAGCCTGCGTCCTCACCTCAAGATTCTTGTGAGTTTTTTGCTCAATTTTTCTCTTCCTTCATCTCCCGTCAAAGTAACTCTTCGCCTTCAACCTTTTTTCCAGTTCCTGATTGTACCCTTTCTGCTTTTCTTACTAATCCATTAGAAGTAGAATTGTTAATGTTATCTCTTGATGCAAGCACTAGCTTCGGTGCTGACGGCATTCCAAATTTTTTCACCAAATCCCTTTCATCTTCCTTGTGTGTTCCTCTGTCAATAATTTTTAACCTCAGCATTTCAACCGGTACCTTCCCTTCCCTTTGGAAATCCACCAACATATTTCCCATCCTTAAAGCTGGTGATATTTCTTCCATCTCTAATTACCATCCCATATCCCTTTTACCTTGTTTTAGTAAGCTTCTCGAAAGAGTCGTTTACAATAGAGTGTACCCTTTCGTCCAGCCCTTGCTTGCCAGGGAACAGCATGGATTCATCAAAGGTAAGTCAACGGTTACAAACTTATTAACTTTGTCAAACACCGTTGCTTCCGCAATCGACCAGCAAAAGCAGGTAGATGTCATCTATACCGACTTTGCCAAGGCCTTCGATTCTGTTAACCATGCTGTTCTTCTATCAAAGCTAGCTGGGTTTGGTATCTATGGTGCCCTTTTTTGTTGGTTCTCTTCCTACGTTTGTGATCACTCTTGTGTCGTTACTGTCAACTCTTGTTCTTCTACACCTTTTTTTCCTACCTCAGGAGTTCCGCAAGGATCCATTCTTGGCTCTTTATTGTTCCTTTTGTTTATTAATGACCTTCCTTCCCTCTTTAATTCACCCTGCCTTTTGTACGCTGATGATCTTAAAATCTTCAGAGTGATAGAATCCGCTAGTGACTGTACCATATTGCAGTTCGATTTGGATACTTTGGCTAACTGGTGCACTGCTAATTCCCTCACTTTGAATGTTGCGAAGTGTCATCAAATGTCTTTCACCCACAAAATTTCTCCTTTGCTCTTCTCCTATTGTGTCCTTGGCTCTCCTCTCAATGCTGTTTCTAATATCAAAGACCTTGGCGTGATTTTTGACTCCAAATTAAAGTTCGGCTTGCATATTCTTCACGTCACTGCCAAGGCTTCTCGTTTTTCCGGCTTCATCATCAGATCCTCTAAACGTTTTGTTAATCTTTCCACTTCTCTTTATCTGTTTTTTTCCTTTGTCCGTAGTGTTCTTGAATACTGTTGCCAAATTTGGTGTCCACATTATGGATACTTGATCGCTGCGGTTGAATCCGTGCAACGCCGATTCACCCGCTCGTTGTTCTATAAGTACAGTATTCCTTATTGTGATTACAGTATGCGCCTTTCCATCTTTCAAGTTCCTTCCCTTGAGTCACGCAGAGTGTTCCTCGACGAGTGCCTCCTTTTTAAACTTTTTAAAGTCAGTATATTGGTTGACCCCAGCATTCAACTTTCAGTTAGGGAACCGGGCCGTCTTAATAGAACATTGTTTGCCTTTAATGTCGCATTTGCCCGTACCGACACCTATTTCTTTCCCCCCTCTTGCGTTTGCCTCGTCAACACAATAGCCTTAACCTTGGTCCTCTGCCTCAAACGTTATCTGTGTTTAAAAATAATTTAAAAAATAACGTTATCTCTTATAATCGTAATATGTCCTAATTTTACTCATTTTGTTTGTTTCTTTTCCGATCGATTTGCTTTTTATTCTTTTTTGTATTATAACTTCATTCTGAATTTATTAATTTTCTTGGTTTCATGATATTTTCTTATTAACTTTCTTGGTTTTCATATTATTTTCTTTTTCTTACATATTTTATATACTTGTATTTATTTTTATTTTTTCTTCTTGTCTAATCAATAATTGGATTTGTTCTGTGGATTTAGACAATAAATAAATAAATAAATAAATAAAATATCTGAATTTGAGAAAGTCGTGGACCTACCTACTATATACATCTACGTACTCCGAAAATTTCAGCTCAATCGGATCGGCCACTCCAGAGATTATCTCCCTTAATCATTTTGCTGATATATATATATATATATATATATATATATATATATATATATATATATATATATATATATATATATATATATATATATATATATATATATATATATATATATTATATATATATATATAAAGAAATATGAATTTTCGGCGAAACGAGTTTAATACTATTGTTCTTCGAACATTAGTAAAAATATTAATAAGGGCCAACGTGGAGTCATGGTATTCATTAAATTTCAAAATTATGTTAAAACCGTCTGAGAAAACTAGCCCACTCATTTATCTCTAAGTTAACGCCCATCTAACTTAGCTAGAACTAATCTTTATAAAAAACCACATAATCAATATTCTAAATCCCGGGAATTACTACCACCTAACCTGTACGACCACCTATCGATTATTAATCCAATTCGATTCAACCAGGCTACTATACCACACAGGAGAACTTATGCTCGAACCGTTCGCTAACTTCTTCACGAACTTTCTGTAGCCATATCGCCTTTCCTGTTCCGTCCGCTTGTGTATTTCTCTTCTCTTGTAATTCTGGGCCTTGGAGACTCTTAGGGTGAATGGTAATTTCCCTCCCAAAATTCTGGAAATGAGGGGTTGCCTTCATACTTTCGTGGGTGCATGTTTGCAGAGCACAACCGATCTTCGGCAATACACCATCCCATTCCCTGTGATTCGCAGACACGTATGATCTTAGAAGGCGCTTGATGTTTTGATTGACACGTTCCGCTGGATTTGCTTGCGGATGGTACAGTGCAGTGAACTGTAATATAATGCCAAGAGCCTCTGCTGCCCGCGCGAGTTCTTTGGATCGAAATTGTACACCATTGTCACATACAATGACTCGAGCAAACGAACCACTGCCGCGCCTGTTGCTTTCCTTAAATTGAATAGTAGTGGCATGTTGGTGGCATAGTATACCACTGTCAGGATGTAGGCGTAACCGCACGGAGATCGTGGTAAAGGTCCCAGTAAATCCACGCGTATCATTTCCCATAAGGAAATCGCTTCTTCACTCCCTGACACCATCTGATCCATAGGAGACTCCCGCTCTACCTTAGCAGCTTGGCAGACCTTGCACCTCTGGACATAACTTCTCGCATCTACTGCCATCTTCGGCCAGTAGAATTGCCTTATAGACGATCGACTGTCTTTTGGACCCCCATATGGCCTGCTGTGGGCTCGTCGTGACACTGGAACATGATCTTGGAACGCTCCTCGACGGGAATGACCTGTTTCCATGCTTTCGTCTCCCGTGGCCCCGGATACCGACCTTTGACGAGCTTCTACAAGATGCCTCCTACTACCGTTTGGGTTCTCCTTAATTCTCTTCAGTATGTTTGAATACCATCTCTCTGTTTCCGGGGGTGACAGATACGCTGTTGACGTTAGCAATTGCCCGAGAAAGAGCATCTGGGACAGGGTGGTCCTTTCCTTTTCGATTACAACCTCAAAATTGCATTGCTGGAGACGCACGGCCCACCTTGCCAATCGTCCGGTTGTGTCTTTAAGCTTATTCAGCCAAACCAGGGAATGGTGGTCGGTTATCACTAGGAAACGAGTACCTTCGATGTATGGGCGGAGTTTCTCGATCGCCCACAATGCACCTAAGCACTCCTGTTCCTTGGTCGAATATTGGCTCTCGAGTTTCGATAGTGATCGGCTGAAGTAGCACACTACCCTCTCTCCCGTTGGATGTGCCTGCCCCAATACTGCCCCGATCCCCACATCAGAGGCATCAGTCTGAACTTTGAAAGGGAGATCGAAATCGGGACATGCCAGAATGGGTGCGATAGTCAGTTTTTGTCGACAATCAACGAACACCCGTTCGCTGTCCTCCGTCCAGATAAATCTCACGCCTTTCTTTAAAAGATCATTGAGAAGTGCCACCAATGTCGCATAGTCAGGGGTAAACTTTCGGTACCTGGACACCATTCTCAAAAACTGTTTGAACTGCTTCTTTGAAATTGGGCGAGGAAAATAACTCACTGCCTGCACCTTCTCCGGATCCACGTGAAGGCCCTCTTCGTCCACCAGATGCCCCAGACACCGAAGCTTCGCCCGGCAGAAATGACATTTTTCCTCAGAAACACGTAGACCCGCCTCCCTCAGATGACAGAAAACCTCGCGCAGAATCTCCATATGGTGCTGAAAAGTCTGAGTTACCACGATGATGTCGTCGAGGTAAGTAAACACATATGGCTCTAGTGCAGGACCCAGCACCGCATCAATCAGACGTTGCTAATATAGGGCAACAAAATATAGGGCGACATCTTTCTCCGAAACCGCGTTGACCTTCCTAAAGTCCACTCAAAACCGATATGACCCGTCTCTTTTGCGCACCAGTAAAATCGGCGATGACCACGGGCTTGACGATGGCTCGACCACTCCCATCTTCAGCATCTCGTCCAACTCAATGTTGATCTGCTTCTGCACAGCTGGTGAGACAGGATAGTACCTCTGCTTAATAGGACTTAATGTTGTTTTTATCGTACGCTTGGTGAACTTAGCGCAACCTAAGCTGTCCCCCATTAATTTGAATTGCTCATCCAGCAAATCCTGTAAAATGCTGACTGGGACTGACTCCGCAGCGTTTTCCGCGGCACCACTTCAGCCGACGCAACTGAAGTCCATTGCTGCCCCCGCATGTCAAGGACGACCCTAAAACGCTGCCAGAAGTCGACCCCAAAGATCACTTCTTGAGGGATGGATGGTATGACCAACATGTCTAGCTGATGCACTCTTCTGTTTAAGGTAAACTTTAAATGAATCTCCCCTACTTCCGAACAGCTGTCACCATTCACGAGTCACACTTCTTCGACCTTCTCCCGGTTTAGCTTTCATCATGTCCTCGCCAGATAGGTTAGGTTCAACTGGCTGGCACAGGGCCACACATAGACCCATTAGTCCGTAGTGGTACCAGATAAATGGACCTGGAGAAGGAAAGCTCAGTCCAAACGGCCATCGAAGGCTCCGGACTTTTTTGCGAACTGAAGTATGTCTTTCAGCCTCTGCTCGGTTACATGTGAGAGATCATGTGAGAGGGCTCACCGAAGCAGCGCTGCCTGGTTCTCCCCAGTGCCGGACAGTGGCACAGAAGGTGTTGGATTGTTTCCGAGACTCCTGGCTCTTGACACTTCCTACAGGTGTCGCTGGTTAAGAGTCCCATTTTCATGGCATGCGCTGCTCTAAGACAGTGGCCGGTAATGATACCGACCAGCCGTTTGCAGTCAGTTCGTGTCAATTCGAGTAGGTACTTATTAACTACGATATTATATGACCCCCACATGATTTTGGTTAGCTTGCAAGTCTGAGTTGCACGCCATCTGCACGTCGCAACTTGCATCATATTGGAGTCAATTGAATATTGGATTGTCTGGATTGGAGTAGGAATATCAACCGATCCTGACGGGGGAAGGCTAGCCCCGTGCTTGGCTGACGCGTTCGCCTTCTCGTTTCCTTCAATGCCCTTGTGTCCAGAACCCCAGGAAATGCTGACTCTTCGGTTGTTGCCCAGTCTATTCAGGGCCTGAATGCAGTCAAGTACACACTTCGATTTGTATGTGTAAGACAGCAGGGCTTTAATCGCCGCTTGACTGTTTGTAAAGATGTTGATTACCTCACTTGTGGTATCTCTGGCGTATGCTAGGTTTGTGGCTTTACGTATCGCAAAAACCTCCGCCTGAAAAATACTACAGTGATTAGGAAGCCTGAAAGCTGCTTCCATAGTTGCTTCTGCGGAAAATGTTGCAGCACCCACTCCGGCCGATGTTTTAGAGCCGTCAGTGTAGATCCTAAGAGTTGCTGCGCCCATTTGCCGATTCCACTCCTGCCCATCCCCCACAATCGCCTGATATCCCCACTCGAAGTACAGAGTGGGGACCAAGTAGTCGGTGCTACCTGCGTACCCCCGCTCAATACTGCTGTGGCCGAAGGATCGTGGCTCGTAGTGTCCCTATTCCCTTAGCCTGACAGCAGCTTTTGCGGCAACGCCCCTGACGAAGAGGTCAAGCGGAGGGAGATGAAGATGGTGCTACCTGCGTACCCCCGCTCAATACTGCTGTGGCCGAAGGATCGTGGCTCGTAGTGTCCCTATTCCCTTAGCCTGACAGCAGCTTTTGCGGCAACGCCCCTGACGAAGAGATCAAGCGGAGGGAGATGAAGCAGGATTCAGAACATACGAAGGAGTCGAGACTAAGGCACCTGTGGTACAGAGATCCAGCCGCTTAACTCTGTTCGCCATGGTAGCAAAGGTAGTCTTATTCACTGATGGCCACCAGACCAAGCATCCGTAAGCAAGGATAGGCCTGGCTATCGCCATATAGATCCAGTACGTTAAGGCAGGGCTTAGACCCCACGTTTTACCCAGCACTCTCCTGCTGGCGAAAATCGCGTTGCTAGCCCACTTTACTCTCTCCTCCAAATTTGCCTTTCAGGTGAGCTTGCTGTCCAGAATAAGACCCAAGTACTAAGTGTGTGACTTGAGGCTTAACCTGGCGCCACTCAACCTGATTGGAGGTAGTTCAGGAATTTTGTACTTTCTTGTGAAAAGTACAAGATCAGTTTTATTAATGCTGATGCCGAGGCCCACGGTATTCGCCCATTCCTCAACCAGCTCCAGAGCATACTCGATGAGCTAGCCGACTGTGTGCGGAAACCTGCCCGAGACTAAAATGGCAATGTCATCGGCATAGGCCACAACCGTGAGTCCTTTGCGTTCCAGCCTATCCAAGATTGTATTTACAACCAGATTTCAGAAGAGAGATGATAGAACCCCCCCCCCCCCCTGCGGTGTGCCTCTATGGACCTTGCTTGTGATCCATGACCCCGCCCACTTAGCTGTTATGAGCATTTGCTTAAGCATATTGCTTATCCAGCTACAAATAGAAAAGTTGGTGTTGGTTGCGTAGAAGCTCTCCATAGTGGCTGTGGTATGCACATTATTGACGGCGCCTTCAATGTCTAGAAAAGCTCCCAAGGTGTATTCCTTGTAGCGGTGTGCCTTTTCTATTTTGAGAACTACCCTGCGGAGAGCCGTTTCAACGGATTTCCCTTTTATGTACGCGTTTTGGGCACCCAATAGAGCTTGAGGTCCAAGTTTTTGCTTGATGTAAAGATTCAGTAATCTTTCAAAGACTTTAAGGAGGGAGGAAGTCAGGCTTATTGGCCTGTAGTCCTTCGGATAAGCATGGTTTATTTTACCTGTCTTGGGTATAAATACAACCTTAGCGATCCTCCAGGCTGCAGGTACATGGCTTAGAGCTAGGCAACTTTTGTAAATTAACATGAGCCAAGGAACGGTGAGTACACCTGACTTTTGGAGCATGGCCGGTAGAACCCCATCCGGACCTGGAGACTTGAAGGGCTTAAAGGTGTTAATTACCCAGGCAAGCCTCGCCAGATGAGGCCATCCCTTTTCTCCCAAAATTGTGCGACTTGCCCCCGAGTCCAACAGCCCTTGCATATCGACGCCTTCTATATCCACTCTCAAGTGTGGGCGGCTGTCTTGCTTTCATTTTACCAGGGCATAGTTCACCACCGGCTGACTATCTTCCTGTTGCAGTCTTGTCATAGTGCCTACCCGACCACTTAGTGGGCACGACGCTCGTTTGCCGAAGAACTGGAATTTGGTTGAGATCCTGATCTTTGCCCCTGGCTTAGAGTCCAGCAATTTGGACAGGCGGACCGTATAACACCTCGACATCCAAAACAGCGGCGAGGCTCCGAACAATCATTCGACATATGTCCCTCCTTCCTGCAGTTCCAGCACTGAACCCTTCTCTATTCTGCCAATGCTGAAACTCGTTCCACGCTTATTGAGCTAAAATATGCTGGGTCTGGTTCGAGGCAGTGCCTCGACCGTGTGTTGGGTGGCACAAACGCCACCACCGATGCCCTTGAAGTATCCAGAGTCTGGCCCATCTTTACTAGCTCCGCGATATATGTCAGCGGAGGCAAACACAGCTGTTGTTGGTAAAACGGCGCTTTGTTTCTCCGCAGCAGGCGTAGTTTTTCTTCTTCTGAGCAGTTCGTTTCTAAACGGCTGAAAAGGCGTTCCATAATGGCCACGTAGACCCCTTTCGATTCGTTTTCACTCTGAGTCCACCTCCGAATTTCTTCATATAGACGGTCCTCATAATCGAATGGCAAGATCTCCGCTTTCAACTCCTTCACCAATTCGTCCCAGCAACTGATCAGGCCCCGGTTCGCTCGGAACCAAATTAGCGCTCGCGAGTCGAAGAGGTCTACTGCTACTCTAAACAGTTGAGGTTTAGTGAGTCCTTTTGACATTCGCAACTCTTCTACACGCTCTAGGAATGCACTAACAGAATTTGACGAATCACCGCTAAATTTGAGTCCCCATTTGGTTACTTCTGCCGGACTTTCAGATTTGGTGGGTTGTAGCGTGGCTGTGTCCTGAATAGCGTTAGGCTGATCCTCCTCATCCTCACTGGGCTCCTCGACTTTTTCCACGAGAGCACCCATTGCTAAAATAAACCTATTACGCAAAGCCTTCGCTCCTTCCTTTTGTTCCCTCGATACCGCTTACAAATTTCCTAAACGTCGAAAGCCAAACTCTATCCTGACTTTTGCTTTCGAAAATTCCAGCGATGAATTGTAGTCCTTGTAGTCCATCTCGAAGTCAAACGGATAGTCGGCCACGACATAGGAAGTATCCATAGCTAATTCCGCCCTGAGTGTCACCCTCAGCGTCTTACGCATGTTATCTACGGTATCTAACGGAAGCACTCTGATAGCAAGCTCGTAGGCGAACTCGTCTTTGGACAACCGATCCACTCAAATCTTCATTGTAAATTGCACTGACCTGGATATCTACAATGAAACTAGAGTAGGAATCGTAGCACGCCTAAACGATAAACACTGAGATTTCTAGCGCAACTTTCTAGGCTTTCAATTCGAACGTGCTCCCACGGGAGTTAAACTGCCAACAAACAAAAAACAAACAGCTCTAAACCACCAGAAGTACCCAGTTACAAAGTACCTCTACCCCGATGAGTCCTTTTACCTCAATGCCACCCTTGAAAGACCGGGTCAATGTCCTCAGCCTCTTCACCAACAAATCCCCGTAGCTACACTCAATCTCTCCAAACTTTGTTCTCTCCACTGATGAGATTCTATCACACACAATGAATCCGATGTATTTTCCCTACTCACACTCACACTTCAAATTTTATTATACGCTGTAAATACCACACTCACTTGTTATAGAATAGTACCTGCAAAGCGACAACTACGATTCTCAGCCTGAAATTCTGTCAAATTCCTTTTTTCAACAATAAATCCTATTGAGTACGCAATATCCCAAAAGATAGCCACTTTAGTTGGATTATTCCACAAGCTATCGGTTCATATATTCAATTTATGTTCCTACCGGTCTTCCCACAATTTGGGACAATGCAAATATAATCGCACACACACACTGACGCACCAGAATTCAAATGATTAAATAGGTATTAATATTTATTAATAAAAAGCGGGTTTTATTTCATATATATTCAGAGTATTCATGCAAAAATGATATTAAATGTTTGTAGAATTTAAACCGCTCACTTCAATTTAGCTGTTGTAGTAACTTTCCGCTGGTTTCTTTTCTGATGAAAGAAAAATTGCTCTGCGTTATGATCCTACTAAAAGATTCATATTTTCGGTCCCGCAGGTACGATACAAAGAAGCTCAAAAATTTTTACGTGTACCATTACGACCGTTAGCCCTACGTTGGGCGCAAATTTATTACCGTTATCCAATCTTTTACGCACTACAAAAAAAACCTTCATCCCCAGCTGGGACATAAGGGCGGCGGTTTTCGGGCGGCCTTTGCTCACGCAAACTAAAAGGTGTGGGTGGGCGCCACTCGCTTCTAATCCAAAAACTCGCCATCGGCCCGCTGCTCAGAAGCGAGGAGAAAATAATGGGTTTTACCAGATAGCAAAACTCCACGAGGAGAAAGCCAAGATTTCAAAAAAAAATTCTACCGCGGTAGCACAAACACCAGTTTTATAAGATAAAATCACTGCTCGTTTACTTTAATCCAACGCGATTTATAAATAACAATTCGGCTAGCACTTAAACACTATTGGCGCCAAATTCGTCATGTAGAACTATTTGCGTAACACTTAACTACCTCAATATGTTGAATAAAATGGACAATATGATAGTAATAATCTGAAAATGAACCTGCGAATCCCTCGTTGGGGCCCTGGCGCATTCGACACTCGCTGTATTCCCGCGATGATCGCTACTCCTTTCTCCCTGATGAAACCTGCTTTGTAATGCACCTTCCTACTCCAACTATCTCGAATATCGTGCAATTCTTTCTTGCGTATCTTCACTACACCAGCTCTGATTATCGATCTACTCTTTCGCCTCAATCGTCAATCCAACAGCAAACACTTGTATATCGATCCTCCAACGACCATAGAAAAATAACCAGCATTAATTCTTGTCGATCTTTCTCACTCAGCACGTCCGAACGCTTACCAATGCAGACTCAAAAAGAAAGTACCACCATCACTTTCACCGCTCGTACCCCAAAATTTTCAAACTTATCGGGACTTTCCTGACCCCTTGGGTGCACTCACCTGCATTTCATTTCGCTCAAGTGAAACATCGCATCCACTTGCCGCCCACATGTCTCCAACAAATTCCACAACCTTACGTCAGATTACGGGCTGCGGGATACTCGGCGGCAAGTTTTGCATTGGCGGTAAGTTCAGCGTTGGCGGCAGCGTAATTGATTCTAGACTAGAGTTTTGTACTCCCTCAGCAGTTGGCGGCAGGTTCATCTTCAATTCTTCATCCATTCTCGACAGCATTCCTTCAGATGGCATCATATTCGCAGTTATTATATTCGGGCTCAGCAATTTGTTTTCTGTCGCTTCGATTTGCGTCGGCGTTACCATTGAAATTGTTGCTATGTCATCAGGCGTTGGTATTACAGCTTGACTACCCGATGAGTCATCCGGCAGCAATTCGTTCGACAGCAGCCGCGGCACTTCCACTACCAGCCCACATGACGCCACCAGTCCCTTTGGCCGCTTTCTTACTGACTTCTTTCTTTGATATTTTCTGGGCCATTTCGCTTCTCCCAATGTCCTGACCCCACATCTGACCTATTAATCTTATCAAAATACGCTCGTGCTAAGACAAAACACTTTATCTAATCAGACACTGTCTATTCAATCTCTAATTCGTAACGACGCCAATCGACACATACACTTCTACAGCTGATCAATCAATCTTCGACATAATGAGTATACCTTGTGGGCCCAGTGTACATGCTTAGTTAACTTCAGCGTAGATGACTTCTTAGCCTCACTGTCCCCAGCGTTGGTGGATTCTGGTGGCGTCTTACAACGGACTGTTCAAAGATTAATTTCTGCGTCTATCTTGAAGGCGTCAGGAGGAAGTTGCCGTGGAGCTGGTACTGGTGGCCTTGAACTTTTCGGTTGAGCGTGTCTTCTAAAAAACCGCCATAGAAGATGTTCGAACATTGACAATCGCAATTGCTTCACGATGGGGTTTTTCGAATTGGGACATGATGCTTCGTGGGAGGCTGCAACTGTCGCTGGAGCGCCTGCGGGCCGAATTGTCAGGTCCTCTGGTGGACCGAATGCAGATTGTGGCAAAAAACCGCATCACTTGCCAGAAATATCAAAATATCCAATCGTACACAAAAATCGTTTCCGTGGCGTATTGACAAACATCAACAAACAATTGTCAACTCGAAAACTGCGCGATCGATAAATGGCGCACCACCTAGACCGGTAATGCAGATCTGGCTCAGTCATTCGGGACGTATGGGAAATTGGCACAATCCAATGACCCCTGGCGGTACACCAAAAAATACCGGTAGCAACCGGTACACCATTTGAAAATTTCATTTGAAAAAATATAATAGTTTTTCAGTTTAAACTTAGAATCGAACGTGTTCAGTTTTAATCAGTCGTTGTTCGTATAGATATACTTAGCAAATTGCTTGAATTGAATTACGGATATGTAATTAGAAAATTGTTTTGAATTTGAATATTAGAATTGGAATAAAGTTAGTTTGTGAAAGTTGAACAACTTGACTAGATTTTTTTCGATTGAAAATCAAAAGTAACAAAGAACATAATTTTTGGTCCTTCGAACCGGATCGCGAGTGGAAATAATTAGTGAAAGACAATAGACGAAGGAAAATATCAAAGGTGAAGAATCGGTAAGAGCTGTTGTTGGGGTAAGTCCTTCATTTATTCCATTTGTTATTTCCTCGATTATTTCCTTTTGCTCCCATACCATTATCGTTCCTTTTATAAGCAATTATATAATAATCGCAGAAACTAAAACCGGTAAAAAGAACGAGCCTTGTACAAGTCTGAAACCTAATATAGAACTAAAGGGAATATAAAGTGAAGGTTGAGTTCGGTAATGTACTCAATAATTGAGAAGATAGATAATAATAGAAAAGAATTAACGAAAGTGCGTGAGTGTGCATAGTGAACATATAAATAATAGCATTATCCGTAACTAAATTGAGAATCGTAATAGCCCGTATACATATCTTGCTAAAAATCATCGTTGTCCAATAACGGTTAACTGTACGATACGTACGAGTGGCATTAGACTATATCGAACTGAACTAAATACTTTGAATCGTGTAATTTCTAGCTGATTAGCCGATGCTAGGCCCGCGAATAGAAAAAGATCAACACTGATTATTGCGGTGATAATTAGAATTTTGTATGTCCGGATTTTTGAACATAGACATTTTTAGAACTTAGACCATAGAATATTGCTGTGGATTCAACCCACGTGCATCATCCTACGCAACAACAGAAGTTACTAAGAGATTTAGTTAAGAATTCGTGTTAATCCTTAAAGGGCCAAGACGGTAAATCGAAAAAAAAAACTTTGCTAGGTAGAAGTCAGAACCGTAGACATGACGGGCGTTGCAAACTTGCTGACTCGCCAAAGATTCGCGTTAGATCAGTTGGTGAAATTTCAAACGAATTACAAAAAGGACCCAAAGACACGGAAAACCAACGTGTATTATCGGAATTTGATTGAAAAAGAAAAGTCAATCCATAGCCAGCACGATGAGGTGCACGAACGAATTTTGGAAAGCGTAGATGAAAAGTTAATATCGTCACCATATTTCACGGACGAGTACGAGCGTTTCGAATCGATCCGTATCAACTTCCTATCCGAATTGGAAGAATTACTGCAGGCCTCGCAACCTGCAGAAGAATCAAATGAAGGTAAAGTGCCAAAAGAAGCAAAGGGTGAAGACGATCTAAAGCTACCACGCATAAGCTTACCTAAATTTTCTGGAAAATATGATGAATGGATATCTTTTCACGATCTATTCGTATCCCTTATCCACAATCGGACATCATTGTCAAAAGTTGAGAAGCTTCATTACTTAAAGTGCAGCTTATCGGGTGAGGCGGAAAACTTGCTGCGACATTTTGCAGTGACAGAAAGTAATTATGACGTTGCTTGGAAATTACTTAGTGAACGTTACGATAACAAGCGCGTCTTATTAAATACGCAGTTTAGAAACTTGTTTAATATTGATAGTGCCACAGAATCATCCGAATCAATTAAACTCTTACTAGATCAAACGGTAGAGTGCGTTCAAGCAATGGAAAATTTGAAACTAGGCGACTTGTGGCAATCGATTATTATATATCTTACTGCAGAGCGACTTCCGCAAGAAACCAGGCAATTGTGGGAGCAGGAACAGGCTTTAAACACTAAGTTGCCTTCCTTTGACGAGCTCAAGACGTTTCTCAATAATCGATTTCAAGCTCTAGAAGCTTCGGGGTTAGATCGGTCAAAGCATCGACAAAAGCACTTATCAGTAACGCGGAAAGTGCATTCTTTGCAAGCCAATGCACATCCACCGCAATCTACGTGTACTCAATGTAAAGGTTCACACCGCTTAGCGCATTGCGCACAATTTCGGCAGCTACCCCATGCACAGAAATTTGAATTAGTCAAACGAAATGGGTTGTGTTTAAATTGTCTCGAAAAGGGTCATTTAGTAGGTAGTTGTCCTAGTCGATTCAAGTGCATGAAGTGTAAACGATCTCACCATACACTTTTACATCGGGAGGAGATACAGCTGAATTATCAGGTCGATGGTCCTGCGTCAACTCAGCAACGGGTTAATCTGAGTGTGAACACCAGTAGTGGGACAAATAGACGAGAAGTTTTATTGGCAACCGCTCTGATAAATGTGCAGTCTCCAAGTGGACTTATTAAGTTGCGAGCACTTTTGGATCAAGGCTCGCAAGTGTCCTTAGTCACCGAACATGCCGTGCAACGATTAGGCTTGAAACGAAAAGGCACCAATATAAACGTTTCAGGAATTGGGAACTCAATCCACATGAATGCGAAGGGAGAAGTCAATCTCAACATAGTTACCCGCAACAAGAATACACTAGACTGTGAAGCCATAATTCTAGACAAACTAACTAGTTTGATCCCTAGCCAACCAGTCCATATTGTTGATTGTTACCAATTAAGGTCGATCGAACTTGCCGACACACAATTTAATCGTCCTGGCCAAATTGATGTAATTCTCGGTGCCGATATTTTTGCCAGAATTATTCTAGGGGAGATACGTCGATTAAACAAATACGCAATTAGGATGGGTGGTATTTGGCCAAACTGATACACAAGCTACAACGAGCTATCAAAGCTACAAGGTAGAAGTTAACAGGAATGATGAATTAAACGGACAGTTGCAAAGATTTTGGGAACTCGAAGAGATTCCGTATCAGCGTTCGATGACCGATGAAGATATCGCATGTGAAAAGTATTTTCTTGAGACCGTTCAAAGAGATACTACAGGGCGTTTTATAGTGCGGCTACCATTCAAACCAGAGACAGGGAAAAACGCTCTTGGCCATTCTCGGGCGTCAGCCGTTTCAAGTTTCTTATCGTTGGAAAAACGATTGAAGGCAGATACCGAGCTAAATGCAGAATATACAGCGTGCATTAACGACTATATTGCACGTGGACATATGGAGCCAGCCAAAGACACTATAGATCAGATCACCGAAAATGGAAAGCCACGAGGTAAAGCATGTTATCTACCCCACCACGCAGTGCGTAAAGAGAGCAGCTCGACTCATTGCCGCGTAGTTTTCGATGCGTCCCGGAAAACCAGCTCGGGACTGTCCCTGAACGACGTGTTAATAACGGGGCCGGCGATCCAGAATGAGTTGACAACGGTCATAATGCAATGGAGATGGTATCGATACGCATTTGTTGCTGACATCGCTAAAATGTACAGGCAGATCAGGATGCACGAAGAAGATATTAGTTACCAACGCATTCTATGGCGACCTCATCCATCAGGGGAGATACAAGACTACTGCCTGAATACGGTTACGTTTGGAGTAACCTGTGCGCCATTCCTGGCAATTAGATGTCTAAAGAAATTGGCAGAAATAAACAAAGACAGATGTCCTCGTACCCGGCATGCGGTAGAAAGTGAGTTCTACGTAGATGACCTGTTTTCCGGAGGGCACAGCATACTAGAAACAATTGACAAAAGGAAGGAGATAGATGACGTACTTAAATCAGGTGGATTTGAGTTACGAAAATGGATCACCAATGACCTAAGAATTATCGAAGATATAAAGGAGGATGATATCGAGATGCATACAACACTGGACTTGAATTTAGTACGAAATTATAATTCTTTGGGCATTCTGTGGAACCCGTTCACGGATCAATTTAGCTACAAAATTGGAAAATTAGAACCGGCTACTAAGTGCTCTAATCGGCAGCTGTTATCTGAGATCGCAAAACTATACGACCCTCTAGGATTGATATCACCCATCATAATAAATTCAAAGATACTGCTACAATCACTCTGGCTGCAAGGATTATCTTGGGATGAACCCTTATCAAATGAAATCATGACTACGTGGGCGAAATTGAACAGCAGCCTACACGAATTAAAAAATTTGCGCATACCACGTTGGATCGACTATACAAATGGCTCAATTGTTGAACTGCATGGATTCTCCGATGCATCGTCCAAGGCTTACGCTGCAGCGATTTATATAACTGTTCGAAATGACGCACGAGTTACCTCACACTTAGTCACAGCAAAAACTAAGGTAGCTCCAATACGCCCTGTCTCAATACCACGCCTTGAACTTTGCGGAGCGGTTTTATTAGCCAAATTGATGGCTAAAGTTAAATTAGCGCTGAATTTAGTGGATACAACAACTCGACTATGGACTGATTCCAAAATCGTCTTGGCATGGTTAAAAGGTCACCCATCGCGATGGACAGTATTCGTTGCGAATCGAACAACAACGATATTTGACGCGGTAGGGAACAGTCCGTGGTTTCATGTCCCGACACAGGATAACCCTGCTGATTTAGCGTCTCGAGGTATTGAAGCACGTCAAATTATTGACAATGATTTATGGTGGCATGGTCCGGCGTGGCTAGTTCAAAGCGGAAATCACTGGCCGATTTCTCATGAAGTATCTGAAACTAAAATAGAACTGAAGAGGGCATTGTTAGTAAACTTCTCTGGAATAGAAAAAGCTGATATGAAACTTATTCTGAGTAAATATTGCACCTTGAATCGATTGGTAAGAGTAACAGCTTATTGATTTCGGTTTTGTGCACTTACGTTGAAGCGAACCGAAGACAAAAGATATTTGAAGACAGAAGAACTCAAAAGTGCTCAAAACATTTGGATCAAATTCACGCAGCAAAATGAGTTTCACAAAGAAATTTCAAGTTTACGAAATGACGAACAGATAGATGATCATAGCAGGCTGGTGAAACTACACCTTTTCTTGGATAGCAACGGTATTCTACGAGTGGGTGGCCGTTTAACTGAAGCGAATTTACCATACGATGCTAAACACCCCATCATCCTCCCTAGAAAAGGCAGATTTGTTGAACTCTTAGTTCAACAGGCACACAATGCCACATTACACGGCCAAACTCAATTAACATTGAACATTCTGAGGAGACACTATTGGATCATTGACGCTCGAAACTCTATTAAGCGCGAAATAGATAAATGCGTGAAATGCTTCCGAGCGAATCCACGACTATCGTCACAATTGATGGGGAACTTGCCCATGCCTAGGGTGAACATCTCCAGACCGTTCACACACACAGGTGTTGATTATTGTGGACCTTTCGAATACCGAGACAGACGTGGACGTGGAAGCAAAGTGCTGAAGGGATATATCGCAGTTTTTGTATGTCTAGCGGTGAAGGCACTCCATCTCAAATTTGTTAGCGATTTATCCACTGCATCGTTCCTAGCAGCATTAAAACGATTTACCGCTCGAAGAGGCCTTTGTATGCACCTGTATAGTGATTGTGGGACCAATTTTGTAGGAGCAAATGCCGAACTTCAAAGAGTTGTGAAATCTATTAGCAAGTTCGCAGCGGAAGCTACGGCCAACAATGACATCGTGTGGCATTTCAATCCTCCAGCCTCTCCCCATTTCGGAGGGCTTTGGGAAGCAGGAGTCAAATCGGTGAAACAACACCTGCGAAGAGTCGTCGTAAATGCCATACTGACGTTTGAGGAAATTACTACTGTGTTGGCTCAAATCGAAGCATGCCTTAATTCTCGGCCGTTGTGTCCTCTATCTGACGACCCCTTAGACCTTGAGGTACTGACACCAGCACACTTTCTGATCGGTGGACCATTGCTTGCTCCACCCGCACAGGACTTATTGAATATCAAGACAAATTATTTAGACCGTTGGCAATTGACACAGCGTTTAGTGCAAAACTTTTGGAGTAAATGGAAAGGACAATACTTGACCAGGCTGCAATCTCGTCCCAAATGGCTGAAAAAGAAACCTGGACCACAGGTGGGAGATATGTGTTTGCTGAAACATGAAAATAATCTGCCGTATAAGTGGCCGCTGGCCAGAATAGTGAAAGTACATCCGGGTAAAGACTCATTAGTCCGAGTGGTGACCGTGTTCGCGAACGGAAAGACTCTCATGCGTCCGATAGCGAAAATCGCGTTACTTCCCATCGCCAGTACCACGTCAACACAGTGAATTAAATACAGACACAATCGATAGAAGTTAGTGAAAACTCATAACGTACCCTTAATGACAATAGTGAACAATTAGTGAAATACCAATCTCAACGAAACTTTACAAATTGAACTATATATATTAAATATCTGAAACCCTCACGCATGAACCCATAATTGTAACCGCGTAGCTAATTGAATGAATCACGTTCGGTATAATACAAACAATTACCTTCCTATAACCTATCCCATGCGTCTTCTACGTCCACAATCCTCGATCCTTGCTTCCCCCCAACAACAATATGCTCTTCATCCATCGAACGAGGACGTGGCAGTTGAAGCTGTTGATCCAGATTTCTGATCCTGCAGGATCATCGGGGGGAGAATGTTCGAACATTGACAATCGCAATCGCTTCACGATGGGGTTTTTCGAATTGGGACATGATGCTTCGTGGGAGGCTGCAACTGTCGCTGGAGCGCCTGCGGGCCGAATTGTCAGGTCCTCTGGTGGACCGAATGCAGATTGTGGCAAAAAACCGCATCACTTGCCAGAAATATCAAAATATCCAATCGTACACAAAAATCGTTTCCGTGGCGTATTGACAAACATCAACAAACAATTGTCAACTCGAAAACTGCGCGATCGATAAATGGCGCACCACCTAGACCGGTAATGCAGATCTGGCTCGGTCATTCGGGACGTATGGGAAATTGGCACAATCCAATGACCCCTGGCGGTACACCAAAAAATACCGGTAGCGACCGGTACACCATTTGAAAATTTCATTTGAAAAAATATAATAGTTTTTCAGTTTAAACTTAGAATCGAACGTGTTCAGTTTTAATTAGTCGTTGTTCGTATAGATATACTTAGCAAATTGCTTGAATTGAATTACGGATATGTAATTAGAAAATTGTTTTGAATTTGAATATTAGAATTGGAATAAAGTTAGTTTGTGAAAGTTGAACAACTTGACTAGATTTTTTTCGATTGAAAATCAAAAGTAATAAAGAACAGAAGACATGAAAGGCAGATGATCGCGATCGCCAAGCTTGAGTAACCAATACTATAATGATGAATATGATGATGCGCAGTCGTTGCACCATTCGCTTCGGCTGTCTTCAATGACGCAACCTTGTCATGTAGCGCCTTCAATTTGGGTTCTAGCGTATCCCATGCAGACGATAAATGTTTTACAGAAAACTCCACAATAGGGACGCCATCAGGAACATTTTTCGATGGTATAAAAAAATCCTTTATCATGCTGGAAATACAGTGTTGGCTTGCAGTATTGTCGATTCGTCTTTAATTATGCATCCGTTAGTCGTGTCGATGATGCCTGATCCAGTTAAGGTTTTACTTTGCATTCTGTTGTCACATACAGTGTTGATGCTGGTCGGTTGTTGTACGACGTACATCCAATGATTTGGACTTGATAACTGCGTCCATCGATTTATTTCGTTAGTTCTAATGAAATTGCATGAAGTATCTGGACCGGATTCCGTCAAGATGGTGAACTCGCAACGAATAGAAATCGAACCCTTTCGATAAAGAGGATGATTTTGCCTGCAAAGATACTCAGAATGATTGATGATGGCACACGGGGATAATTCCAGTTCCGATATCGGATAATATAAATCTCGATGGAGATTGACGATGATGAACGACGTTGAAACACTCATCGAATAGAACCCGTCGCTCATTGCAATAGGCACTGGAACTATATGCAAAAGTTCAAAAGACTCGTGAGAAATAAGCGGAAGCTTTATTCTGAAGATTAGCTGATCCCCTAGCATTCTTCCTTCTATCGACATTGTCCCATATAAGTTGAGTAGATTTTTGCGGGCTTCAATTAGGCGCAAATTCGCAGGAAGATTTTCTTTTATGATAATTAACTGTCGCCGCAGCTGGTCTGGTGTTAAGAGTTGTGGACTCACCTTTCCGTGATGCGTATCTGTCATGGTTTTCAATAACGCATTTTGTATGTTTCGATATTTTGTGATCAGAAGCATTAACCGAATTGATAGAGTGTTAAAATATTCAATTAACTTTTCTTGATGGAACTCGTAATTTATACTCTTTATGCTATAGATGGTTTGATTAAGGTATTCATCGAACTCCTTTAGTCGAACTTCCATCCTTCCGTATGTATCATTCATGATGTGTATTGTTGAGTCAATCACAGACGTCTGATTTCGTAAGAGATTCAGCAGGTATTGGTCGGTTTTGTCGAGGGAATTTATGATGTCTGCCATTTGTTCTGCGTATGAAGAGTCCAAAACACCGAATAAGGAGTTTGCAACGTTACCAATTATATTCAACGGAGCTCTTCTTTTCCTGGAATGCTCATGTTGTCGCAGCAATTTGTTTCCTTCTTCTATCTCATTTATCATATCTTGGAAATGAGACAATGCAGGTTCACATGATACCTTAACTATTATGTCCTTGCATATATGATTTAAGCTACTGAGTCCCTTCTTTATGACAGTTGCTTCTCTCCAATAGGTTGTGGTATTATAAAATACCACCACATTCCATTCATCAGATGACAGGAACGTATGACCTAGTCGTTTGTAATAAAGTCCTGGGTTTGATTTGAATGGTGTCACGCAAATTTGTTCAAGTCCAAATATTGGCAATATCAAACATGTTAGAAGTACCAAACTGATTGGAGAATGGCTCCCGCGGGATTTCTTGGACTTTAATGGTCCTTTTCTTCGATCAGCGGTTCGTTTGGTCTTCCTGGCCTCTGATGCAACCTCGTTACTGTCTTGCGACTGGACTTCCACTTCGGTACTTATGCTACTGCTCGACTCTATAGGCAGAGGGGCGAGGTTGTGGATAGGCCTTTTAATGACCCCGCCTGCTGTCTTAACGATTGCAACTCGTTCTAGATCATCGTCGCCTTTTATGGTTTCAATAATTCGACCAAGTGACCATTGCATCGGAGGTACGTTGTTATCTTTTATAACTACCATCATCCCAGGTTCTGCGTTATTACACCGCTGTTTCCATTTTCCCCTGTACTGGACCTCACTGAGGTATTCTTTTACCCAGCGCTGCCAAAATTCAGTCTTTAAGTGAACAATACGTTTCCATTGTGTATGAAGATCAGCGCGCGAAGGTTGTTCTACGGGCTCGGCGATACTTGTAAGAGGTTCCCCCGTCAAAAAATGTCCTGGTGTTAGTGCTGTCAGGTCAATTGGGTCAGAAGACACTGGTGCTATGGGCCGTGAATTCAGTATTGCCTCTACTTGCGTAATTACTGTCTCAAGCTCTTCATAAGTGAGTGAATGATTATTCATACTGCTTGGTAGTAATGTTTTCACGGATTTTACAGCAGCTTCCCACAACCCGCCAAAATGGGGTGCTCTGGGGGGAATAAAATGAAATTCGGTTCCTCTGCTGGTACAGAACTTATCAATTTGTTCCTCTGCAGTTTTAGAATATATTGTTTATCGAAGTTCTTCTAATTGGTTTCGGGCCCCCACAAAATTGGTTGCGTTGTCGCAGTACAAGTGTCTGCAATTACCTCTTCTGCTCACAAACCGTTTTAATGCTCCAATGAATGCGTTTGTTGTAAGATCACATACTACTTCCAAATGCACTGCCTTAGTGGCAAAACATACAAATACGGCCACATAAGTTTTCTGCGGTTTTTTGCCACGAATTTTGAAATGAGTCCAGAATGGGCCACAGAAGTCGACACCGGTGGTCCAGAATGGACGACTAGGTTGGACTCTCTTTTCTGGCAGAGTACCCATCATTTGAGTCAGCAGCTTCGGTTTTGTTTTACTGCAATGAACACAATTTAGTACAATTGATCGTGCTATGGTTTTGATAGGCCAAAAACGCTGTCGGGTGATTGCTAATAGGCCTTGTGGACCAGTGTGAGAATTTTTCACGTGATATTCTGCCATTATCAGCCGGGTTATCTGATCACTATACGGCAGAAGCATTGGATGCTTGGCATCGTACGCAATGTTCGCTTCTTGCAGGTGTCTTCCGACTCTAATTATGCCATTTTGATCTAAGAATGGCGTTAGTGCACTTAAATTACTTTGTTTATCAACCATTTTGCTTTTCTTTAGCAATGCTAAATCTTCTGGGAATCCTCGCCGTTGAGATTCTTGAATGATTAACCTTGTAGCGACTTCTAATTCATTGATACAAAGATACTTCTTCCGTCCTTGTGAGCTTTCGCTGTTTCGTGCATTGTTGATGAAACGCAGCATGTATGCAACCACTCTTCTTAGATGCTGAAACGAGTTTCGGTGATCAATAGTAGCCAAGAAATTATCTGTGTCCTCTGCTACTGACAGTACCACTTTGGCTGGCTTCATCTCAAGTGTCGTCTCGAATTTAGGATTAACTGGCCAATTTTGTTCTGCCCCATTCAGGAATATTGGTCCATAAAACCAACATAAAGTTTCACTCAATTTTTCTGGCGAGATTCCTCTTGAAACTACATCTGCTGGGTTTTCTTTTGTTGGTACATGTCGCCATTGATCTACTGATGTCAACTCCTGTATAGCTGCAACACGATTAGTTATGAACGTTACATATGATGAAGATGGTTTTCTTAACCAAGCAAGGACAATTTCTGAATGAGTCCAAAATGTACAAGGTATTTCTTCCCAATGTAAGTCCTTCTTTACTCGTATGGCGAGCTTTGCTGTAAGTGTAGCAGCTTGAAGCTCTAATCGAGGCAGAGATACGATCTTTGTTGGAGCAGCCTTTGATTTTGCACACAAGAGTCTTACTGCGATAGTACCATCATCAATGCATGAATCTGAATACTATGCGGCGTTCCTCGAGAAAATAAATGCCTTGGAAACTGAATGTTCTCTAAAGTTTTCAATTGTTGACGGAAATCCATCCACTGAGTATGCATTTCCATTGGTACTGCCGCGTCCCATTCAAGATTCAACTTCCATAATTTTCGTAAGAAGATTTTGGCCTTAATCACTACTGGGCTCATTATCCCAAGTGGGTCGAAAATGTGGGCAATGTCTGAAGATACGGTCCTTTTTGTCACTCTAGTTTCGTTTGACTGCAAGACTTGTACCCGGAAATTGTCAGAATTGGGTAGCCAATTTACGCCTAGCGTTTTTATGTGCTCATCGTGTTTTCCGTTGACTGTGAATTGAATTGCACGATCATCATTAGAGATGCCTTCTAGCAGCTGAGTGTGGTTTGCACACCATTTTCTTAGTTTAAATCCACCAGAAAGAAGAACTTGGCGTAATTGGTTTTTCATTTCGATTGTTTGTCTTAGACTATTTGATCCAGCCATGACATCGTCAACATAAATATTACTGGTTATAGCTTCCGCGGCTAGAGAACTTGAAATTTCATTCTCAGATGCTAACCGCCTCAGGCATTTTATCGCTAAGTAAGGGGCGGTTGTAACCCCATAAGTGACTGTGGAAAGTTGGTAGCACCTGACACTTTCATTTAAGTTATCTCCCCACAATATTAGTTGATATTTCTGATCCTCTTTTCTCACCCTCACTTGGCGATACATTTTTTCGATGTCCGCCGTGAATACAAACTTTGGAAGGCAGAAGCGCAAAAGTATAGTGAAAACATCTTCTTGGAGTGATGGACCTGTATACAGTATACCGTTGAGCGAAATATTTGTCGATGTTTTAGCCGAAGCATCGAATACCACTCTCAACTTAGTCGTTGTGCTATCAGGCCTTAAGACACAATGGTGTGGCAAGAAATAATGTGGTTTAGGAATATCGTTCATGTTTACTTCCTCCATGTGTCTTAGACGCAAATACTCTTCTATGAAATTTGTATATTGATTTTTCAATGATTGATCTTTGTTTAACTTGCGCTCCAAAGACAGGAAACGTTGTAATGCTCTCTCCTTTGAATCTCCTAATAATAGTGGATCTTTTGCAAATGGCAATTTCACAACGAATCTTCCATCCTTTTCATGGATGGTGTGGGCATTAAAATGTTCTTCGCATATTCTTTCTTGGTGAGTTAACTGAGCTGCCGGTTCGACATCGTCTAATTTCCAGAAATTTTGGACTTTATTTTCAAGTTCGTTGGAGTCGTGGCTACAGATTCCGCAGCATACTTCAGACGGGGATTTTTCGACTACCTTGCCCGACAGTATCCATCCGAACACAGTGTTTTGGAGTATTGGTAGCTTTGGTCCAAGTCGTATCTGCCCAACTGATAAGAATTCTAGATAGTTTTCTGCTCCAATAAGGAGATCTATTCTGGCTGGATAATTGTATTCGGGATCAGCCAATTTAATGTTCTTTGGAATTGGCCATGCTGAGACATCGATAAAACGTGATGGTTGGTCGGTAGTAATTTGTGTTAACGTGAAAGCTTCAATTCTCGTTGAATGTCCGGTAGTTCTAGAATGCAACAACACGTTAACTTTTGACTCTGCTGTTTGCTTTCCTTGACCAATGCCTCGAATATTCAATTTTTCAGGGGTTACATTCAATCCAAGTTTGTTTACTAGTTGCTTTGTGATGAAATTCAACTGAGATCCTGAATCTAAAATTGCTCGGCACTGATACTGTTGGCCATCCGGTGCAGAAATATTTACCACAATTGTGCTTAGCATCACATATTTATTTTTGTCAGTATTCTCTGGAGCGACCAGAGTGGTTGAGCTTGGTTTATTTTGAATTGAACCTAGATTGTTTTGTGACTTTATTGTGGTGGTATTTTGTGTGGTGGAATTTTGCTGGCGTGTTTTCACTGCCAATGCATCTAAATGAAGCAATGAATTATGCTTCTTCTCGCAGCTTTTACAGCTTCTTGATGAACACTGTTTACTGCGATGACCTTGCTTTAAACAATTCAAAAATAAGTTGTGCCTTTTTGCGACTTCCAATCGAACCTCAGGTGTCAATGCCAGAAATGCTTTGCAAGCATATAGAGGATGCAATTGTTGGCATACAACACATTTTACAACATTGGATGCAGTTAAAAGAGAAGACGGTTTGGACTGTCGATGATTACTTCCGCCTGTAACTTCAAGGCTTTGGAAGCGATATTCCAAGAACCTTAAAAATTCATTGACTGTGCTCAATTCTCTAGGTTCAGCTAGTGATTCCTCATATAATGCGTGTGTAGAGCGATCTAACTTCTTTATGAGCAAGTATAATAATATTGGATCCCATGTATGAATCGATAAGCCTAAATTCTTCAGAGCCATCAAACATTCATTTGTAGTGTCATGCAATGATTTAATAGCCGTCGCGGACTCTGTCACACATAATGACTGTGAAAGAAGCTTAGTCAGAAGATGATTTACCAGCAGTTTTTTGTTGTTGTAACGATTCTTGATTATAGTCCAAGCGTCGTCGTAATTTTCTGCTGACACCGGTAAATGTTTGATTAATCGTTTCGCTTCCCCAGTCAGGTTGCTTATTAAGTAATGCATTTTCTGCGCTTTCCCAATAGAGCGAATATGAATAAGCTGCGTATACAAATCATAAAACTCAGTCCAACCCAAATAGTTTCCGTCGAAACAGGATAGTGTAATTTGAGGTAATTTAATGTTGGAGGAGATTTCAGTGCTAGATTCCACTGAATCTGTTGCCTCTTGAAGCTGCTGTTGCAATATTATGACTGTATCATGCAACCAGCTCATCAGCTCGTTATAGTATTCAGCGGTGTAGCCCTCCGAATTCTCGACTACCGTGTTTTCCCAAATCAATTGGTCATTTTGTGATAATTGTAGCTCGTATTCTTGCAGTCGAGTTTTCCTGAACTCGTAATATGCTCGTACTTGCCTTTCCTCAAGTTTGCTTTCTATATCTTTGATGAAGAGAGCGATGCTCTTCATCAAAGCCTTTTGTCTTCATATTAGCTTGACGAGTAGCTCCTCATCTTGTGATACTAGGTCACTTGCTACTTTGAATTTGTTGGGCTCTTCGCTCTCTTTATCAAAACTGGCTGTTGTAATCTCGTTCGAAGTTTTAGCTGCAAGTTTGTCTTCAGCTTTTCGTATCCATAGTTTGATGTCCCTACACACGACAGTAATTGCATCGTAGTAGCCGAGCTTAAAATATGGATGCTCGGTGTTTTCATCTTTCATGAGCTGCATATTGGCGTGATTTGCCTGGAACTTCTTCCAGTAAGAATCTAAATCTGCCATCATTGTATCGAGGTACTCTCTCGTTTTGCGTTCATATGAATCTTTTGTGATTCTCTTATTGAGCTTCTGAATATCTGCTCCCAGAACAGATTGCTCTTCTGCAATCATCTCCATGATCACGAGCTAAGGTGTGCTAATTAATCAATGCAAACGTTCTTGATCTTACTTCTGAAGATCACGTCGGGGTCACCAATGTTTTTATATAGCGACCAAGGCTTTTCTTGAATCGCTCTTGATAGGTGTCGTTATTGTATTTCGAGCACCTGATGTCGGTCCTTTTTCTGTAGGTCGGGCGTAGACTAAGTACAGCACTTATTCTAGCCTTCAGAAAGGAGTCCTTTGGACACTGCCTTCTAGTGCAATACTAGAAACCAGCTAGTTCAGTTAAAATGCTGAATTCAAGTACAGTACAAGAACTCAAACTTCGACTAGTATCAGGTGATGTAGAATACGTTCAGTACGTATTCTCACCTTTGAACAATTCTATTTTAGCGCTAACCTCTAGTACAATACCAGAGATTAAGAATTCTAATAGAAATGTTGAATGGTTCTATTTTAGCGCTAACTTCTAGTACAATACCAGAAATTAGGAATTCTAATAGAACCGTTGGATTCAAGCTCAGTGCCAGAACTCAACTAACCTAAGCGCCCCTAGCAGCCTCACCAAGGATAAATAAAAGGCTTTGTCCACGCTAAGATTGATTTTATTCACATTAATACGTTCTTTATATAGCATAATTTTGCTTACATTACATTTGCTTACGACTAATTATTCATAACATATTTTTCAATTGTATCGAGAATGAACTTTGATCATTCCTCATACTGCTTATAATTTTTATTGAATACCAATAATTCAATATTTAATTTGCTGACGCGTATAAAACTGTAGATCAATACTTTGCGAAGCATAAGCAGTATGAGAAATAACTTTAAAGTTTAACATGAATGGTATAATAAAAACAAGTATCGAAACGTATCGAACAGATATCGAACAATATATATATATATATATATATATATATATATATATATATATATATATAAATATATATATATATATATATATATATATATATATATATATATATATATATATATATATATATATATATATATATATATATATATATATATATATATATATATATAATATATATATGTATATATATATATATATATATATATATATATATATATATATATATATATATATATATATATATATTATATATATATATATATATATATATATATATATATATTGTAGCGATTTAATAATGGAGGCGTGCTAAACTTAGCACAACTCAGAACCAGACCGAAGTCCGGAACCAATATGGCCAAAGTCCAGCACAAGTGGAGGAATGGCTAATGCCATTCAAGAGGCAAAAAAAACGAATCGCCCCGAGAGCAGGGTGCCCTAGAAATGGCCGTGAAGGCACCTCGTCCGCATTAGCGGAGCACCCTTTAACCAACCCCGACGGATTTATTTATTTATTTATTTATTTATTAAACCCTTGCGCTACAGATATAATTCCAATTACAGCAACAAGAAAGCAAAAATAACAAAAAAAGAAATATGAAAAAGGAAAAGAAATAACTAAAATAATTCAAAATTAGAAAACTAAAATTAGAAAACTAAAAACTAAAATTAGAAAACTAAAAACTAAAATTAGGACTAAGGTAAGTAGCAATTCAAGGTAACATTTTTAATACATGCTTGAATTGTAAAAAAGATTGAGGAAGAGGACCAAGCTTAAGGGCGTTGTGCGTTCTGGGTAGGCGCAGCAAAGTCGAATGGAAGTAGACTTCCGTACGTGCAACAGGAACAGAGAAAACTTCAGAAGAACGACTTGGACGGCTGGATACGCGTCTGGTTATCTGTGAACCGAGATCTGTCAAGAAAATGCCTTGGCAAAGTTTGGAGAGGAAACACTCATCGAGGAACAACCTCCGTGATTGCAACGGGGACATACGAAGGAGGAAAAGACGAGAGAAGTAGGGACAATAGGGGATATTAAATTTAAAAAGAAGTGAGCGAGTGAACCTGCGCTGAATAGATTCAATAGCATCAGATAAGTATTGAAAGCGCGGAGACCAGATTTGGCATGCATATTCTAGAATACTGCGTACTGAGGAGACATATAAATGAATACAGGAGGAAATGTTGGTAAACATATAGGAAGAATGCAAAACAAATCCAGCAATCCTAGAGGCCCTGGACGTCATATTCATAACTTGAATATCAAATCTTAATTTCGAATCAAACATCACACCCAGGTCTCTAAAATGCTGGACAACTGACAGGGAAATACTACACAAAGAATAAGAGAACACATGTGGAGTATTTTTATATGCGAAAAACATCTGGTGGCACTTCGAAATGTTCAGAGGCAAAAAGTTGTCTTGACACCAGAGATTAAGAGCAAACAAATCAGCTTGCAACTGGTTCGCGGACCTGATTGCTCTGTGTAATGCTGGGGTTCCGCTTTGCTAGCTCGCTGCGGCTGGGGTGGGTTCATGAAAAATGGGGATGGTTTGCTCTCTAAGAAACGGGATGCTACGTGATATTCATCCGTCATGAATTCGTAGCCGCAAACTGGTATATAAAATACCCAAGGACAAAAGGGGGCATAGTTCCGTAAAGGAAACCACCCAGGCTCAGCAACATGGGCTGACTAAGCAGACCCAGTGCTCGTGACAACGCACGGAGCCAAAAATTTCAAAATCTGAAAAAGGACGAAAGGGAAAAAGGCTACTTCTCTTTTCAGAGGAGCCTGGGTGAGGCAGACAGCCCCGGGCCCCCGATGGTAGTGGAGCCCTGACCCCGATGGTCTGGGGTCCTCCACTCGCTGATACCATCAAATTCAAAATTCAAAACTCTACATAAAAACTGAAGCTAATAGGTGTGGCCAGTATCCCTCCCTTGGAAGAAAAGCTGAAAAGAATGCCGAAAAATCACTAAATTACTTCTCCATTGGCCAGTCAGGCCAGACGCGGACCCTGAAATACGAGAAAGAACTTCTCGGGCTTCGTTCAATAGGAAGGCCGATCTTTTGAAAATTAAATTTTTTTGAACCTACCTAAGAAAAATTAAAATTTTGATTACCTTTCGACAATTAATTTGGAAAAGTCGTTTGCTTACTCCGCTTCTTTAATTAGCCTAACTCTAGCCATCTGGCTTTGATTAATTTGCTACAAATTTTGAGAGTTAGACACACCACCTGGTGTGCACTTATTTTGAACTTGGCACTTTGCCTTCTTAGTTGTTAAGTACTGCTTTAGCCACTTTGGCTTAGATTAAACTTTATTGAAAAAAGTTAGACACACATTGTTGTGCACTTGGTTGTTGCCTGAATTACCAGCAAACCAACTTTAGTTTAAGCGTATTAATTTCGTCAGTCACGTTATCGTGCATTTAATCTTTGAATTTTCATCCTTCGTAAATTTTTCACAGACTGAACAATGCCACTGCGACACAGTAGTGAGGACCTGTCTGACACCACAGTGGAGGCTCAGTGCTCCATATTCCAGCAGTTATTCGCTGCTGCCTAGGTCACGTACACCACAAAGTGTGGACACACTTTCCACGAAACGTGCCTGAAGCAATGGCTTAGAAACCATATGGATTGCCCGCTGTGTCGTGGACCACTGAGTCTCCCCTTAGGAGCCAGACAGGCTCCCACTGCTGCAGCATCAATGCCACGAGGGGCTCGGCCTAAATCGCAACGGCCGGGAGTAAAAACCCGAGGCATGCGATCCGAAGAAGTAGACATCCGGGACTTCGATCTGCAAGCCGAGTCGGGGGCGGAAGGTTTAATTCAGCCACCTGGCCCGTCATCGAAAGCGTCCCCAATATCTGACGTAACCTCAGAAGCCGCTGAAGTGCGCTCTATAGTGCACCAAGAATGAGGCGGGCTTCAGCAACAAATTTCCAATTTGCAGAGCGGCATGCGCGCAACGCTGGAGCGCATGGCCCAATTGAACCTTCCGTCCCGGACTGGGAATGTAGAGTCGCCGAGACTCAACCCTCGCACGCAATCGTTCGTACCCGTGCAGCGTTCCTACTCACCTCGCACCCCTCGTGGCAACAATGTCCAGTTTCACCACGATAAGGTGGCTAGTATCATTGGTGGGTGGGGCCTAAAGTTCTCGGGCCGCGAATCTAGTGTGCCAGTTGAAGTTTTTATTTACAGGGTAGCGGCTCTCACAAGAAATACACTGGGTGGAAATTTCAACATTCTATGCCAGCACATTCACCTTCTTTTGACTGGACCTGCCGCTGATTGGTTCTAGAGGCTCCATAGTACAAGACGAGACTGCAGTTGGAGAGATCTGGAGTCGGCCCTGAGCGATCATTTCGGGGATCGCTTCACAGATGCCGACCTGATGGAGCAAATTCGGAGTAGAAAACAGCGTCCGACTGAAACTTTCGACGATTTCAGTGAGGCAATATATAAATTAGTTGACCGCCTACAGCGCCCCGTTACCGACGCTGACTTAGCAGACATGCTCAGGCGCAATTTGCTGCCAGATATTCGTCGTGGACTGCTTCAAATTCATCTTCCTTCCGTCCGTATGCTCCGTCAGGCCGTCATCCGTGCGGAGAACTTCAGACCGGAGCTCGGAGGTCGACGGCGCCCCTCACAATGGAGAAATACCGCTGAAGAATTGCGTGAAGAAGACCCGCTGGACCAGTTAGAGAGCACCTCTGAAGAGCATGGAGTGGAAGCAGTCGCGGTCCTGCCTACATGCTGGAATTGTAGGAAAGTGGGACACCGTTTTGATGACTGCTTGGAGGCCAGAACCATCTTTTGTTATGGCTGCGGAAAGGCAGAAACGTACAAGCCCAATTGTGCTAACTGCCAAGCAAAAAACTTACCGCCGGGAGCGCGGAACAAGATCTCACGCCTCCCCCAGAGCAAACAGTCTCCCCCACGCTCCAGCAGGTGACAGGACCGGTGATTTGTTACCAAATTCCTTTGGTCCAACCACCAATGATACTAAAATCCAGCCGTGTGGGGAATCCACCACCTTATCGATACCACACCTACAGGCTGAGCCTCCTACACCTTTGGCTTTTCTGCCATACCACCTAAGATGGCAGAAATATACGGCGGTCCGAGACCGAATCTTCAGTTCCGAAATTGCACGACCGAAACATGATCGTTCCAAACCCAAGCGCTCAACGCTGAGGATGAGAGCATTCTATTCTCGCTTTCGGCATTGGCGCTACCAGCTCAACTGTGCCACTCTGATGGACATGCCTTCAAGTGACGTCCGTCCATACGCGCAGGTTCTGCTGTTTGACCAACCAACAGCAGGCTTGATCGACACGGGAGCTTCGGTGAACGTGATGGCGGCTGACTTGGCAAAGTCATTCCTCGAGAGGAACGCTTTTCATTGGAAAAGAGCTTCTCTCGGGTTGAAGACTGCAGACGGCACACAACATCAAGCCGTAGGCCAAGTGTCAGCTGACATCACGTTCAGGGGAATAACCAAGTCCTTGACGCTCTGGATAATCCCCACTCTCAGCCAAAACTTATATCTGGGAGTGGATTTCGTGCGTCAATTCGCCTTGGCAGCAGACCTGTTCGCGCCATCCTAACAAGTCAACACCACTAGTAGTCTCGAACACCTCGACGATCACGCCCACCCCCTCACACTGGAGCAGCGTCGCAGACTTACGTCTGTGATTGCTAGCTTTCCGTCGTTCGCCGTAGAGGGTTTAAGAAAAACAGCGCTGATCGAGCATGAAATCGACACTGGCGATCAAAAACCTATTAAACAGAGACACGTCTCTGTTTCGCCAGCTGTCGAAAAGCTCTTATATAAAGAGATAGATCGCATGCTCGCGCTGGGCGTGATCGAAGAGTCTAAGAGCGCGTAGTCCTCGCCAGTGACCCTAGTGGTCAAGCCCTCCAAGGTACGCCTGTGATTGGACGCGAGAAAGGTTAACTCGGTCACGGTGAAAGAGGCCTATCTCTTGCCACTGATAGACGGCATCTTAAGCAGACTCCCTAAGGCCACTTTTATTACGAGCCTGGATATAAAAGATGCCTTCTGGCAGATTCCTTTGGAGGAACGGTCAAGGGAGAAGACGGCTTTCACTGCGCCCGGGCGACCCTTGTATCACTTTGTCGTGATGCCGTTTGGCTTGTGCAATGCACCCCAAACGATGTCACGACTCATGGACAAAGTGATACCCCGCATCTAAAGCACCAAGTGTTCGTATACTTGGATGACCTATTGGTGATAACCGAGGCCTTCGACGAACACCTGAAGGTACTGCACCAGGTCGCGCTCCATCTTGGACAAGCTGGCCTAACCATCAATGTGGAGAAGAGTAAGTTCCTCTTGCGCGAGGTAAAGTACCTTGGCCACATTGTTGGTAATGGAACGATCCGGACAGACCACGACAAGGTGAGATCCATTATGAATTTCCCTCTTCCAACGACCACGAAGCAGCTGCGGAGATTTTCGGGAATCTGCGGCTGGTATCGACGCTTCGTCAGGGAATATGCGTCTTTGTCAACGCCACTGACAGACATGCTTTCGAAGAGGACTCAATTTGTGTGGATCGACGAGAGGCTAAATGCTTTCAAGCAATTGAAAGTGAGCCTAATTCGGCTCCAGTGTGGCACAGCCCCGACTTCAACAAGCCCTTCGCCATCCATTGTGACGCGAGTCAACATGGAGTAGGTGCCGTGCTAGTGCAACGGACGGAAGAAGGAGACGAAGCCCCCGTCACCTATATGTCTCACAAATTGAATCCCGCTCAGCGAAACTACACCGTCACTGAGCAAGAATGTCTGGCAGCGGTGTTGGCAATCAAAAAAATCCGTGCCTACGTGGAAGGTCACGAATTTGAAATCGTGACCGACCATGCTTCCCTTAAATGGCTAATGCACCAACCGGATCTAAATGGTCGCTTAGCCCGGTGGGCCCTTAAACTTCAAGGGTTTAACTTCACCATCACACACCGAAAGGGAAGCCAAAACGTAGTGCCGGACTCTTTGTCGCGCATGTTCTCTGCCGAGGCGTTGACGCCGGCGGAATGCGAGGAGACTCCTATGAAGCTAGATTAGACTTCGCCGCATTTCAAAAGTGCTTCTTATATGGAGCTATCGGCGAAAGTCCAGGCAGAACAACACCAACTGCCGGACCTAAAATTAGTAGACGGGTTCGTATACAAGCGAACCGAATATGCGACCGGAAACGGACTTCAAGACCAGTTGGCTTGGAAGTTGTGGGTGCCGTCAGAAATGACGGCAAAATTAGTGAAGAGAGCTCATGACCCACCCTTGAGCGCGCATGGTGGCGTGGCCAAAACCCTCGGCCGATTACGGCAATGGTTTTACTGGCCACGAATGGCCGCTCAAGTCAGTGAATATGTGGGATCATGCCTCACCTGCAAAATCACTAATGCTCCTTCACACACCCTTCGACCACCAATGACGCTTTAGTCCGTACCCGAGCGCATATTCCAACGCTTGCATATAGACATGATAGGCCCCTACCTTAGGTCCAAATCTGGACACATAGGAGCCCTCGTCATCCTAGACCATCTCTCGCGGTTCCCATTCATCGAGCCGCTTGGAAAATTCACTGCGAAGGCAGTAGTGGAAATCTTAAGGAAGAGGATATTCCATCTTGTTGGAGTTCCAGAAACCATCGTAACGGACAACGGTGTACAATTTCGGTCTTCATTATTCAAAACCTTTTTACAGGAATTCGGTATCGGACACACCTTCACCACCGTATATTCCCCTCAATCTAACGCCTCGGAAGTTTTTACTGATCTATACTGGCAGCAATTCGGTCTTATATTGACCCTGCTCAAAAGGAGTGGGACGCCAAACTCTCGGACATAAGCATACAACATACGTTCCGTTCCGTCGTGTCAAAAAGTTCTCGTTCAACTTCCCAGTTTTCCACGTACTTTAGTACTCCTTCGACTTAGTGAAAGTTTTGACCGGCCCCTTACGACCCTTCGTGTAGTTGCCATTGATAGTGGAAGTGTGCGAAAGCTTCCTTGATTCCCAAGACATAATTTTACAATTTTCTTCTGTGAACGGTTCTTGTTTCTGTTTACTACATACCAATCCGACGCGCTTTTCAAGTTATTGTTGGTGCGAATCTATGCTGTTATTAATCGTTTGGCTTGCGTGTCATTTAGACTAGACAGTTTCCTGACACTATTCGCGCCCCAATCCTCACCTTGTGATCTTTTGTGCTTTCTACAGCTTGATCAATAACTTGAAGTGGTGTGAAGCTGTGCTCTCATAGACTATAGTTAAGACACTTACCTACGCTTCCATTACTTTAGAACTTCTAAGCTTTTAGTGATCACTCGATCCATACTTTATTCTATTTTCTTACAGGCTCGCTAGTGTTGTGCTTTCAAACCGCGGTGTGGAGTCTGGACACTCACCTAACTTTTGTCGGAGTGCTGCCATA